>VXBU01007940.1:62337-104177 GCA_013400315.1 Bombycilla garrulus
GTGCAGGGTTCCTCGGGTGCAGGGTTTCATGGATTCAGGGTTTCCCAGGTGCAGGGTTCCTCGGGTGCAGGGTTCCTCGTGTGCAGGATTCCTCGGGTGCAGGGTTCTCCAGGTGCAGGGTTCCTCGGGTGCAGGGTCCTCAGGTTGCAGGATTCCTCGGGTGCAGGGTCCTCAGGTTGCAGGATTCCTCGGGTGCAGGGTCCTCAGGTTGCAGGATTCCTCGGGTGCAGGGTCCTCAGGTTGCAGGATTCCTCGGGTGCAGGGTCCTCAGGTTGCAGGATTCCTCGGGTGCAGGGTCCTCAGGTTGCAGGATTCCTCGGGTGCAGGGTCCTCAGGTTGCAGGATTCCTCGGGTGCAGGGTCCTCAGGTTGCAGGATTCCTCGGGTGCAGGGTCCTCAGGTTGCAGGATTCCTCGGGTGCAGGGTTCCTCGTGTGCAGGGTTTCCCAGGTGCAGGGTTTCTCGGGTGCAGGGTTCCTCGGCTCCTCGGGCTGTGGGGAGCTCGAGGCCGCGCTCTGTCCCTGCCCGCAGACGGTGCCCGAGGAGCTGCAGAACGGGGGTGGCTTTGGCTACGTGGTGGCGTTCCGGCCCCTGGGCACGGTCAGCTGGATGCAGACGGTGGTGGCCTCGCCCGACGCCGCCCGCTACGTGTTCCGCAACGAGAGCCTGCCGCCCTTCTCGCCCTACGAGGTCAAAGTGGGCGTCTACAACAACAAGGGGGAAGGCTCCTTCAGCCCCGTCACCGTCGTCTACTCGGCAGAGGAAGGTACAGAACAGCCCTCCCCGCCTCCTCTCCCTCCTCCCGGGCTCTGAAAGGGTTTGGTCTCCACCTTGACGCATCCTCCGGTGCCTCAGCCTCGCTCTGATTTATAATAAACGGCGAACCGCGATGAGTTCTTTTCACGGTCGTTAAAATAATGTTAATCGTAATGGAATTTTTTGATATTAATGGAAAAGTAATATGTAATCTGGGGAGAATCCCGAGGAGATTCGGTATGAATTAATGTCCACTGATTAGAAAATGTTCCCACTTGTCCTAATTACAGTACATGGTATCCTGGGTTGAGTTTAGTAATGACATCTTATTATTTCTGAGGGAGAGGCCCGGCACAGCCTGACAGGCCATCGGTTTGAAACGTGGACATTTGTTTGCTTCCTTCTTTGTGCAGTGAGGAAAATAAATCCCCTGACGTTTGGGACTAATTGAACATAGAATTGAAAAGTCTCACTTCTATTTTTAACTGCCCAGAGCCAACGAGAGCCCCAACCACTGTTTTGGCCAGGAGCCTTTCTGCCTCAGACATCGAAGTTTCCTGGGCTCCCCCGTGGGAGAACCAGCACAAAGGAAGAATACAGGGATACGAGGTATGGGAAACAGAATGCAGGGTCCTTCCAGCAGCAAGCCTTGAGGGGACACAGAGCTGTCCTCGTGCTGCTGCTCCTCCTGCCACGGCTGTGTTCCTCAAGTGGATTTGCTCCTCTTTGGTGCACAGAGTTTTCTCTCACGTGCTTAAAAATTCCACCTTTCCCTCACAAGGTTAAAATTCCACCTCTCTCTCACAAGGTTAAAAATTCCAACTCTCTCTCACAAGATTAAAATTCCAACTCTCTCTCACAAGGTTAAAAATTCCACCTTTCTCTCACAAGACCGAAATCCCTCCTTTCTGTGGGGGATCTGGCTGGAAATGGAGCCCTCCCCAAGGTGCTGACATGGCCAGGCCCGGGGAGGGAGCGGCGCAGCCGGGCTGGTCCCCAGCGGGGCCAGGGGATGTGAATGGGAGCAGGAGCTGTCCCTGGCAGCACATCTGGGTTGGTGACAGGAGCAAAGGGGAGCTGGCACTGCCACAGCCCTGCTCTCCTCGCAGGTGCGCTGCTGGCGGCACGACGAGAAGGAGGAAAACGCCAAAAGGATCCGGACGGTCGGGAACCAAACCTCCACAAAAGTCAGCAACCTGAGGGGCAATGCTCTCTACCACCTGGCAGTCAGGGCCTACAACACGGCTGGCACCGGCCCCTCCAGCGCCCCTGTCAACGTCACCACCAAAAAACCACGTGAGTGTGTGAAATAGGGAGGGTAGAAATCTGTTGTGGGAAATAGGGAGGGTAGAAAACTCTCAGAAAACTTTGGGAAAGCAAATCTCAGAATGGAAGAATGCAAGAATGCTGAAGATGCAAGGACAGGAAACAATAAGACTGTGTTAGTGAGCTGTGAAGAGAGAGGCCTTAGAAAATATGGCAGGCAAGATGGAATAAAAAAGAAAAATGTAAGTTTAATAATGAAGCTTTACCCATTGTTTTTAAGCTATTACAAGCAAACAATATTCAGGATGAGATATACATGCAACTTTGCTAATTAGCTTAACCATATGCTTGTCAGCTTTAACATTATTCTATTGACTAAAAGGTTTTTAAAAAGGCCTTATAACCTAAAGAACTTTAACTGGTATTATTATGACATGAGCTCTCAATATCTTTTATGTCTCAGAACATCTTTTATGTCTCTTTTATAATGAAACTGATGCTGTCCAACATTGTCTTTATATAAAGTAATCCAACACATGAGTGTTGGCAGAGATGCCCTGGCAAGGTCCAGCCACTGCTCCCCTCTCTCATTTCCCAGCTCTCCTGAATCTAAAGGAGCTGACAGATTTCTCCTTGCCAGGTTTTTGTGCAGATTTACCAGGCTCGGCCTTTTTATTTAATTTTTTTTTTCCATGAGGTTCTTCCAGGTGTTAAGTAAGCAGAGCATGCAGAACCGAAATCACAGCTGTGCAGGCAAATTAAATATTTATCTCAGTGTTCAAGAGGGCTTTTTTTCCTCTGATCTGAGGCATGTCGAGCAACTGAATGAATCCTTTTTTCATGTAAAGCCCCGTGTCGTGTCACACCTCTGTGACCTTGAGGACACAGATCAGTGGAGCAGCTCGTTAGCTTTGCAGAGGGACAGGGCTCTGGGCAGGCTCAGCTGTGCTGCTGGCAGCCCCAGTGGCACTGGAGGGGATCCAGCTGGGCATTGATTCTCCTCAGTAACGTGGTGCTGTCTGTTTTCTGGTGTAGCACCCAGTCAGCCCCCCGGGAACATCGTGTGGAATTCATCCGACTCCAAAATCATCCTCAACTGGGACCAGGTGAAAGCCTTGGACAACGAGTCAGAAGTGAGGGGCTACAAAGTGAGTATTTCCATGGCACCTGCATGATTTCCCAGGTCAGATCTGGGGCATTCTTCCAAAACCAGACCGTGCCCTGTGCATATGAGCACATTTTTCCTGCAGCTCCCACCTGCAGGACTTCACTCCTGCCTTCCCTGGAACCTTCCCAAAGGCTGTAGTTCACTCTTTAATTGCAGATAAATAAAATGCTTTTTGAATAGCTCCCATCTCCTTCAGAAAGCAAAGCCAAGAGGAAAACAAAGAGAATCCTCATTAGAAGCAGTTTTAATAGGACATAATTTAACCAGAGAGAAACCTTGGGAAGGATTCAGCTCCATCACCTTCCACAAGGGTTTCATTTAGCACAGAAGGATGTTGCCCTGGGGTAGGAGTTGTGCAAACATTTCCCACCAAAACCTGAGCCAGTGAAGGACCTGGCCATGCTCCATGTTTTACTCCCAGTCTGGAATGCCAGCAGCTTGGTGAGCCTGTGCCAGCTCCCCCCAGTTCCTGCACCAACTTTGTGTCTTTGGTGCTCTGTATGGGCTCATCAAAAACAACTAATTCCTCTGGGTTCTTAGTCCAAACCTCAGATGAACCTCAGCAATCTGGACCAGCTTTTCACTACATATTTTAGATTTGAAATGTAAATTAAGGAGTCAGTTGAAAGAGGGAGAGAGAGACTCATCGCCCTGGAAAAGCATCTAGAGGGTTTCTAAAACCTTCTCCTTTAACTTAATGTAAGGATAGCACAGCCACATGGATTTATTTCCTAAATCAGAGCAAAACATTGCCCATTTTTCTTCTTTTTGCCTAGAAATCTTGTATTTTATGTCACAATTTATGATATAAATTAGTACAACTCCCACAGCTCAAAAGGTCATTCACAAAAGTCATTTATTCTGGGAAACCATTGGTGGCACTGCATCGAATATCCCAACTCAGTTTCCAGAAGCAGCATAATAAGGAGTTTCTGACCTCTATGAAGAAGTTTTTACTTTAATAAGGGTTTATTTTAGCTTGACCAAGTAAAGGTTCCTCTGAGGGGCTCTGTGCTGGTGTCCCCAGCAAATCCCACACGTCCCCTGTGTGACCATGAGCATCAGGGGCAGGAAAAGAGCAGCAGCACCTCTGGAGACCCCAAGGTGGATAATGCTGAGGACAATGAGCAGCTCTGCCCTTTCTGCCTCCTGCTGTCTCTCCCTTGGCCAGGTTCTGTACAGGTGGAACAGGCAGAGCAGCACGTCTGTCATAGAAACCAACAAAACCTCAGTGGAGCTGTCCCTGCCCTTGGACGAGGATTACATCATCGAGATCAAACCCTTCAGCGACGGCGGCGACGGCAGCAGCAGCGAGCAAATCCGAATCCCAAAGATCTCCAGTAAGGATGGCAGGGATTGGGCTCTGTGCACAGGTTCCTCCAGCAGATATTCCAATCTCCAGCTCTGATTTTAACCCAAAACCAAGATTCAACCATCCCAAGTAGTTCTTTTTGTATTTAAGGTTTGCAGATGCTTTCCCCTCTCTGTTCCACGTGCTGAATGTAATCAATCCCAAAGATCTCCAGTAAGGATGGCAGGGATTGGGCTCTGTGCACAGGTTCCTCCAGCAGATATTCCAGTCCCCAGCTCTGATTTCATCCCAAAAACAAGATTCAGCCATCCCAAGCAGTTCTGTTTTATGTAAGGTTTGCAGACACTTTCCCCTCTCAGTTCCATGCATTAAATGTATTGTTTCAGTGCAATTCACTATAAGCAAATACAGGATGCAGAGGCTTCTAAATCTATAAGGCCACTGTAGAGCCACATCCCAGTGTGTGCTGGATGCATAAATATTTATTTAGGGAAATGAGGTGGTGTAGAAGAACAAACACAAAGAGTATTTTATTACACAACATGCTTTTTGCAAAATCTCCATGTCCCATCTTCCATTAATAATGTCCCAGTTTATAAGCTGCATTAAATCAGGAGCATCTGCAGTGCAGGAATATGGCATTAAAACTACAGTGATGTAAAAAAAAAACCCTGGGTGAGAGCAGAGTTCTCCCCACCGTGGCTGTGTGAACCATGCAGAGGAATTTAATCAGCAGCACAGGAGAGGGAAGGGGAGCTGGAACACTCCAGGCCAGGGGCACGGGGCAGGTACACGGCTCCTCAGGGATGGGAGACACAAGGAACTGCTGGAATATTGGGAAAAAAATTGGGAAAAAATTGGGAAAAAAACCCCAAATAATGATAAGCAGGCAGCATGTGAATAGAACTGTGAGAGGAACTTCAACACAACGGGAATGGAAATGAAACCAAAAATTGAGCTGGGGAGGTGACGGTGAAGAGGAGGAGGGTGCTGTGCTTTATCTGAGGAAAGGGAATTTAAACCCTGGGGGAGCTGGGTTAAGGAAGAGCTCAGGGATTGTTCTCTGCTCACCTCTGATCCTTTTCCCCCTCTCCTCTCTCAGATGCCTACGCCAGAGGCTCGGGCTCATCGACCTCCAGCGCCTGCACCCTGTCAGCCCTCAGCACAATCATGATCTCCCTCACAGCCCGCTCCAGTTTATGACAACAATGACATCCTGGACTTCTTCTTTATAATATAAGCAACATTTAGCTAGTTGTTTTGGAGACACCCAGTACTAAGTAATATTGTGGTTTGAGTACATCTTACTACTGGAAAAAAAAAAATGTTTATGCTTCTTTAGGAATGGCATTATACAGTACTTCCTCAAAGCAAATATAGCTTTGTCTGAAGTTTCCTTGGAAACTCTGCAATGCACTGAAAACATCTGTAATATGATGTTACCAAAGCAGTTTACATATGTCCTTATATGCATATTTTTTATTATATATTTAGTGTTTTATAGAATTTTTTAAAGTTAACATATGATGTAGATATTAATTTTTTTCCTCTGCTATAAAATGCTACGGACGACATTATCACGGAAATATTGTTTGGGATTTTTTCCTTTACGACGGAGAGTTCCAAGTTGTTCTTGGCAAATTTGGCTGGAGTTGACTGTACAGTTTTACAGGGCAGGACTGATCCAGACCCGGATTGTAACAGGCTGAGTTTCACTGGCAGTGCTTCTAACACACGTTCCATCCAGAGCTCTGAGCAGCACAAACCCAAAAAAACACTCACAAGAGCAGGATTGTGGAAAACTTTTGGAATTTTGGTTGGTTGTGGACTACAGGACACGTAGCCAACATTCCAGCACCGTGCAGCGAGGAGGGGCTGTGGAATTGCTTTGTTTTGGTCATAATCAGCTTCAAATTGGGTGGGAAAATGAAGATCCTGCAAAGAATCTTCAGTGAAGATCCTGTGGCCTCTGCCTGCAGTGACACAACGGGACGGCCACGGCCGACCCTCTGGAGATCTAATTCCAAGGAAATCCCTCACCTTTGGGGATCACTTCCAAGGAAATCCCTCGTGTCTGGGGATCAATTCCAAGGAAATCCCTCACTTTTGGGAATTAGTTCCAAGGAAACCCCTTACGTTTGGGAATCAGTTCCAAGAAAATCCCTCACATTTGGGGATCAGTTCCAAGAAAATCCCTCACGTTTGGGGATCACTTCCAAGGAAATCCCTCATGTCTGGAGATCNCTTCCAAGGAAATGACTGACCTTTGGGAATCAAGTCCAAGGAAACCCCTCACGTTTGGAGATCAATTCCAAGAAAATCCCTCACGTTTGGGGATCACTTCCAAGGAAATCCCTCATGTCTGGAGATCAATTCCAAGGAAATCCCTCATGTCTGGAAATTAGTTCCAAGGAAATCCCTTACGTTTGGAGATCAAGTCCAAGGAAATCCCTCACGTTTGGGGATCAGTTCCAATTAAATCCCTCACATTTTGGGATCAATTCCAAGGAAATCAGAACATGGCCCCAGTGCTGCTCTGGGCTGGTTCTTTGGGACACAGCTCCTCATCCTGGTGACTGCACTCTGCAGACAGCTCTTGGGAAGCCGGCCCGGAGCAGCTCCGGGATCCCTGGAAAAGCGGGAATGTCCCGCAGGTCCCTGCTGCGAGTTTGCCTTCCCTCAGAAACTCTTCCCAGACGCCAGCAGGCAGAACAGAGCCACAGCAGAAAACAAAAAATGTCCACACTGGAATAATTCTTCTCAAGAGAAGGACTGTTTGTTACTACGGGGAATTTTGTAAAAGTTCAGGCGGGATAACGCTGGAAAAGGCAACGGAATTTTCTATACAATTTTCAACTTTCAATGCGCTGCAGTGGTATATTTCTTTTTTTTCTTTTTCTTTCTCCTGATAGCTTGAATTTGCCTGTAACTTGTCTCTTTTGCTTACAAAATAATACAGTTAACTTTTAGACCTTCTAAATATATTTATTCAGTAACTCATAATCAGGATTCCACTTGTGTAAAAGTCAGGGGTGTTGACCAGAGAAATATTGTCAGTATTTCAAGCTGTGTTCCTTTCTTAGTTTGATATGGTTACTTCTATGTTAAAAAAAAAAAAAAATAAAATAAGAAAAACCTTAAAAAAATCCACAAAACCAAGAAAAATTACATTAAAAAAAAAAAAAAGCTTCTGTAGTTTTCTCCCCGGTGTAAATGATATTTATCAGTGATCTAGCAGATGTAATCTTTTTTTAAAGGTATTGGTAATAAATATTCTGTCATTTGTAAAGATACTTGTCTTCTAGGAGCCTTTTTCCTCCTCTTTTTGTCCTGCCCAGTGAGAGGTTTCTCCTCAGAGCCTGCTGAGACTGATGTGAAGATACAAGAGTTGGTTTGAATCAAAACTTGGTGAAGGCAGAAAAAAAAAAAAATATTTCTACACCTTTGGTCTAATTCTGCTCCCAAAAAATGTGAGTAGGTGAATTGTGGGTTTGTTTTGTAGAGCCTTGAGCTGTCCAAGCTGGTGGGGATGGTGCTGTGGGAGCATCTCTGACCCTGGGGCTGAGGCAAAGCCCTTCCAGGCACTGCTTCTGCTCCTCCTGGGGATTCCTGAGGATTTGGGAACATTTTGAAACCACCAAACCCAGCCAAGCCACATTTCTGATCCTTCCAGGGCCAGGAGTTGCACGGTGCTCTCTGCATTTCGAAGGAGCAATGCTGCACTTGACAATCAATGAAGCAGAAAAATAAACCCAGCAGCACAATTCCATTTTTAAGAAGAGAAGTAAAATTTGCCATTTCCAGAGGCAGGTGAGGAGCAGCTCCTGGGGCTGCTCTCCTGGAGGAATGAGAGGGTTGGGAACTGGGAAGGAAAAGGAAATTTTCTTTTTTTTTTTCCTTCCTTTTTTGAAGGGAAAAAAATGAGGAATGAATAATTCTGTGCTGTGGGAGTTAGGGGCTGGAGATCATTGGAGGATCACTGCTGTGCTGCTGCCAAAACCTGACCCAGCCCTGGGACCATGGATAAATTCATTTTTCCCCAGGGCTGCCTGCAATGAAGATTTTGCTGCAGGGACCATGAGTGTGAGGAGAGGCTTTTGAGGAATTGTCCTCATCCTGGAATAAAGATTTTACTGCTGGGACCATGAGTGTGAGGAGAGGTTTGTGAGGAATTGTCCTCATCATGGAATAAAGATTTTACTGCTGGGACCATGAGTGTGAGGAGGGGCTCAGCCAGGAGCTCTCCTCATCCTGCACCCTTGGTTTTCCAGGATGAGATCCCACACCCCTGGCACTACAGGTGAGCAGCAGGACCTGCAGCCTGCCTGGGAAATGCAGCTTTCCTCCTGTGTTACTCCAGGCTGGATTTATTCACCAGCACGAGCAGAAGTGTGGCTGCTGGCTCTCCAAGCCATCCAGCCCTGCCTGTCCCCAGGATGACCCATCCTGGAAACACCAAGGACCTGATGTGCAAAATATATTTAAATATATTGCATCATCTCTGCAATATTTGCCATTAATGGGAATGGAGTTATATGCAGAAACTTTATTTATTAGGCCACTTGAAGGTTGAAGGCAGGACATAAAATACATTCCAATGAGTGAATTCTCTTTAGTGTCATTTTTAAGATTTTACTAATGAAATTCTGATTTTTGAGTGTTAAAGTTGGGCCCCTCAAATCCATTAAAAGCACATGCAGGAGAGACACTGGAGGCACAAACATTATATTAATGATCTACATTAATTTTGATGGAGCAGTGCTACTTCACCCAGATGAGAACTGCCTCATTTATTATGATTATTTTTAGTCTGTAGTATCTGGGAACTGCATTTTTTTAGGCACCTTCCAAAGAACTTATTGGCTGGATCAAATCTTTATTTTTATTCTTTGTTAACATGTTTAACCCAGCATGGACAGGTTTCTTGGAATCAGAAGGAATTCTGCAAGACCAGGAGGATTTCACAACCAGGGAGGTCAAAGCCCGAGGTCTGGGGCAGGAGGTTTATTTGGGAATTCCCTTGGTGGATCACAGAACACAGGGAAATTAATCAGAAACTGAGGCTGTCCCAAACCCAGCTCATCTGAGATGGAACAGCAGAGAGCAAAGAAAACCAAGCTGCAATGCTGGGCTTGGGTTTTCAGAGTGACTGGAGTTGAACACCCAGGAGGAGCCCAGTTCAGAGTCAAGAGCACCAGGCAGTCCTTGACACATTTCTTTATTTATTTCATTTGCAAGCTCTCTGTTCCCAGGCTGGTTTGTTTTGTCGGTGCAATTGAGGAAGTTTTTTTGTTTATGCCACTTTTCTTTTTTTTTTTTCCCCTTTCTTCCCCTGCTAAGCTTTACTCTCTGGTGGCAGGAAGCACAAACAACCCCTTGGTGTCCCCAGCTGTGTCAGATCCTGCAAAAGAGTCTTGGATGGGAAAGGAGCCACCTGGGCAGGGGATCCCTCCATGGAGCAGGATTCCCTGACTCAGCAGTGAAAGGACTCAGGTGAATTGGTTTAGGTTGAATTGTGCACCTGAGGGTACAGAAGGAGCCCAGCGTAGCTTTGCTCCCAGGAGTAGTCAGGCTCTAACTGTGCATCAGCAAACAAGCAAACTAACTTTTGTCTTAAACAGCCAACAAAATCCAGAAGGTTTTGGTGTTTTATAAAGTCCTGAGACAGATCAGAGAAACACAGAATATTCTGGTTGGACAGGACCCACAAGGATTGAGTCCAATGGTCCCTACAGGGATCAAAGCACAGCCCTGGTGTGATCAGCACCATGCTCTGGCCAGCTGAGCTGATCCCAGGTGCTTCCCTCCACCCCAAAACGGGCTGTGTCACTTCCAAAGCCACATTAGGTGCCTTTGAGCAGTGCAGGGGACACTGGCCGTGCCCAGTCTCCTCACAGGAGGACTGTGCTCTGGCTGCACAGTCAATTCTGCCTTGACCCAGAAATTGCATTCCCATGGACGTTTTTCAGGTGGAAATTCACGGTTTCATTACAAAGTGTAGCAGCAAATGCCAGGTGAGTGTCCCTGCTCTCATGGTGGCCTTGCTGTGCAGCACTGGGGTGACAGCACTGGGGTGACAGCACTGGGGTGACAGCACTGGGGTGACAGCACTGGGTGCTTCACATCTTTTTTCTTCTTTCCCCAGTGTTTGACCCCTCTTGGTCACTGCCAGCACCACCTGGCTGCATTCGAACCCAGTTCTCAGAGCAAGATAAAACAAACATCCAAAAGATTAAGCTGCCAACCAGAAAAAAAAATTAGTCCATAAGCTCTTTTCCAAGCTCTTTTTTTCCCTGCACAGCCCTTGTGCCATGAACTTAAATCCTGCTCGAGCTGGCACTTTCTGCTTTGTAACCTGGTGGAGGCAAATTCTCCTCCCCACTGGGGACAGGGACACACAGAGGTGGCACAGGGATCTCTCCAGCGCTGGTGGTGACGTTTTCCAGCCCCTCAGAACACGGAGTCGTCGAGGACACTGCAGGAGAGGCCTTCATCCAGGCTGCCCACCTCGGTCTCGGTGGAGCTGGGGCAGGTCCGTGCTCTCTGCAAAGCAAACAGCCTTGGAGCTGGCAGCTGGGGGAGGCTGCCTTGGGCTGGGGACAGTTTAGAGCTCAAACTGGTGCATTTACAGAGGAATGAACCCAAAATGTTTCATGGTTTGGGAGCTCAGAAGCTTTGGGTTCAATAGGAGGATTTTCACCCTGTGGGTGGAGCTCTCACAGAGCTGCTCATCCCTTGAGGCCTGCACCCCCAAATTCCCCCTCTGCCACGTTTCACCTCAGCGGCCACCCCTCTGTAGCCAAGGACAAAGAGCCCAGGAGCAGCTGGAGGGCACAGAATCACGGAAAAGGCTGGAAAAGATCCAAGATTATCCAGCCCAACCTTCAGCCAGACCCCAGCACACCCACTAAATCCTATCCCAAAGGGCCACATCCAAACCCCGGGTGGTTTTTGGACACTTCCAGGGCTGGTGAGCCCACAGTTCCCTGGGGAGCCTCCTCCAGAGCCTGACCACTCTCTCAGTGAGGGATCCTGGTTTGAGGCAGGGGAATTTCACTGAATACTCATCAGCAAAGCCCATTTGTGGGGTGACATCCTGAGAGAGCTGCACAAAGAAGCCTGTGGGGCTGCTGAGCTGCGGAGGGGAGCAGAAGCAAGGGCTGAGCTGCTGGGGAGCCCTGCAGGGTGGCAGGTGACAGAACAGGGACGGGCAGGTTCCCACGGGCCACCACCGGGCAGGGCTTTCGTCACCTCGGTGCTGTTTACACCGAATTTAGGAACTGAACTGAACAGCACACACCCTCCCTCTCCCTGCAGGAACCTGGCTCACGCCCTCACCTCTCCCTGCCAGTGCCACCAGCTCAGTTTGAGTGAAGAGACTAAAATCAAGGCAGTTCTGCTTCTGAGAATGTGAACCTGCCTTTGCAAGCTCACATTTTCTAGCTGCAGCATTAATATTTGTTATTTCTCGTATTCTTTGTTGTGATGCCCCAACTCGTGGTGTTTTACACCATTTAATTCAAAACAAATACTATGTGATAATCTTTTAAGCCTGTTTCTTCATCCAGACCATGGAGCAAGAACAATATGTAAAAAATCAAACCCCTGTTCCGAGGGGACAAATGAAAATCAAGTTGCTGAACAGCTCTTCCCCTGAGCAGACAATGAGGGGTTTATCTTATCTATAAGGTAAATGTATTTATCAGAAGTAACAGCAAACGCAGAAAGGCTTAAGTCCAGCTTAGCAGTAGGAGCAGAGCATTCTGAATTGTTAGGCTGAAGAAAATCAGCTCTGCAGGAGTCACCTGCAGTCTGTGCCAAGGCAGAGCTCTCTGCCTGGCTGGGGAGAAACTGAATTTCTCTGCTAAAAGCAGAGCCACAGGCGTGCCTGAAATTCAGTGCACACGAACAAAGCACTCGGCAATAGCACTTAATCCTTGTGTTCATTCTGAGCCCTTCCCAAAGCACAACAGCTGCAGACAAAGCCTCAGCCAGAGCTGCAGCGTTCTGGGACCTGTCCTGGGCAGAGGAAGCGGCCACACAGCCAGGTGAGATCTGCCACAGCAGTGAGGATGGCAAAACCAGCCTCAGGAACTGCTAAACTCAATGGGTTCAGTGGCCACGGGGTTGGACTCAATGGTCTTGGAGATCTTTTTGAGATTTAATGATTCTGTGACCCTCTTTGCTCTCTGCCTCACAGAGAAAAAGCAGCACACAAATAAATGCATTCATTCTCATTTAAAAACAAATAAATAAATAAAAAGAAAAACTAACAAAAAAACCCAACCCAACCAAACCAAACAAAGTGTTATTTTACCTCATAGTCAGCTGGGAAAGGGTCTCGGAATTTGTTGCTGGGTGTTGGGATTGGTGGGAACAGTTTACTCCAAACGTGGTTTCTGTAGGAAACAGCAGTGAGGGTGTGAGAGAGGGGGATGAGGGACTCAGGGAAATAAACAAAGCAGCAGCAGCACTTGCTCAGCCCAGGAGCAGCCGGGTGTGCCTGCAGCACCTCCAGTCAGGGATAACGCTCCCCCCTGGGGCTGGGCTCACCCCAGAACACCCCTGGGCCCTGGGGACAGGCAGGTGACAAGGACAAGGTGCTTTAAGCACGGCTGGACAGACTGAAGGAACCCCTGTCCCCACGTGCTTTGGACTTGATCCTTGGGAATTCATGAATACAGCAGATTACTGAATAGAAAGAGGGAACATATGGGTTTATTTGAAAGGAATATATCATATATCAGGACTTCTGCAGGAAAAATTGCTACCACTAAATTGGGAGCAAGCTGCACCACAAGAGTTGAATATTCCAGAGAGGATAAACAGCTCCACAGCCAGTCCCATCCATGGCAGGGCTTCCAGGGCTGTCTGCTGGAAATGGATTGCTCTGATCTGTTCACGCTGCTGCTCTCCCCAAGGGCTCTGCTGTCACGTCCCTCGTTTGGACAGCCAAGACAAGCTGCCTCGTGCTCAGCCTCTGCTTTCTGGCCATCAACTGCCAGTGCCTCGTGGCAGGAGAGCAAGCACAAATAATTTTGTGCTGAGGGAGCTGGGGAAGGCACCGGGGAGGGCTGACAGCAAGTGGTTCTGCCATTGCTGTGATAACTCTTCCTGCTGACGCCCCCTGAGCCCTTCCCTGCCCGGCCTGGCTGGGCGAGCAGCACACGGGTTTGTGGAAGCAGCTGCTGCAGAGGGAATTTTCCTTGTCTTTGATACATCCAGAGCTCAGATCTCACAATTCAAGTGTTTTGGCTCCTGCCCTGGACAGCACCACGTCCAAAAGGGGCAGGGTTCGATGGGAACTGGGCCTGAGTGCAGACTGCTCAGAACTGGCACCCAGGGGCTGCTCTGGAGGAAGCAGAGCCGTGTTCAGGGTGCTGGGAGCAAGGGTAGATCTGCTCCTCTGCCCCCTTTATTTCATGACAATCCCCCTGGCTGATTGTCATAGACAGGTAGAAAAAATTATGAAAGAAAGGCCTCATGAAATCAGGCCTCATTCTGCTAAAATTGCCAGAGCTGGCCTGTCGTTTCTTTCAAGTGCAGCTAACAAGCAATTTGCAAGCTCCCATGTGAAGCTATTTTGAGAATGAGAAGTCAGTTTAACACAACAATCTGTTCTGAGGGTGAAAATCAAATGCACCTGTGTAAACAATAAGATTTGTCCCATGAGAACCCACAAAGGAAAAATGTAAAGATATCTAGAGAGAGAAAAAAATTTGATAGACATGTACAACAGCCCTCACTGACCAATGAACTGAGTTTCACTGACCAATTCTGTTTAACACAGATCCTTCTGATATTTCCTATAAATATGAGCTTTGTGAATAAAGAACTGGCTTTCTGCATGCAGGAAATGGAGTCTGGGCTGATTTATTCCAACAGCTGATGTCTGCTTAGCTCAGTGCTTATGTTCTTAGGACTATTCTTCTTCCAGGAGCTGAGTTCTGTCAAGTTTACCTTTATCCTATTACTATTCTCCTGGTGAGGAGGAATAATATTTCCTGTCCATCAGCTTGGAGCTAAACCTTCCTGGCTGAGCTGCTGCTGCCTTGAAGGTGATATTGATGCTTCATTAATTATCAGGTGAAGGGAAGGGCCACCCCATGCCCACCCCACAGACCCTGGGAGCTGTGGGATGTCTCCCCTCTGCTGCACGGGATCAGGCTTCCTGAGGGAATTGTACAGCAAATGGGAATATGGGCAGGAAAATATCCACCTCAGGCTGTGAGGTGTTTTGGGGAAAACATTTGCATTTTTTTATTGAAATGCTGGACACAGCAGAGCCACTGCTGGGTGCACAGGAACAGCCAGGCTCTTGATGTTAATGTAATGCTGATAAACGTTGAGATGTGATAAATCCTGATAGTGTTTGCTCCCCACTGCTGGGGTGGGACAGGGAAGTGGCTGCTGCTGGAGCTCAGGGGTGGGGCAGGATGATGCCAGTGTTGTTATTGCAGTAGCTGGCATCATCTCCACTCTTCCCAGCTCTCCTCCTCTGTGCCCTCACCTGGGGTAGCTTTGCCCTTTTGTCTTCACAGCTCCTACACTTCACCAGCTCTCACAAACTTTCCAAAAGGCCACATCATTCACTGTAGCTCACATCAGCTCTGATTTGTGCCACTGCTGTGCAAGGTACCCAACAGGAGTTGGTTCTGCTTGGAATTGGCGTGTTCCTCGTTGTGCTGTTTGCCAATAAAAGATTTTGATGGAGCCGTATCAAAACTATTTATTTATTGAGGCAGCAAAAAGCATAAATTACACATCACTTCTGGAAGGGGAGCACTTAAGGAAGGTGCACAAATGCCCACGAGAAACGAGGCAGAAGTGTGTCCATGGGGGCTGCTTTGCCCCTCAGGTCTTTGCAGGGAGGAGTTGCTGGGGTGGTGCCCTCAGAATGGTTCTGTTCATTTTTGGAGGTTACTGAAAAGTCGGAGTTATGTGATTAAAGGTGTTGTCACAAAAAGCATCCCAGGCATCTCTGTCTGCACAGGTTAAGGCACAGCCTTTCCACTCCCACTGCTTGGACCTTCAGGCCTTGGACAAACCCCACGGGACCCTCGTGCCTTCAATCAGCATTTCAGGGTCTCTGGTTTTTGTGCTGTGCCTGTCTTTCTGAAATTTCCACTCTTCCCACAGGCTGTGACAGGAAAAGGCAAGAGATAAATAAAGAGAAACAAGCAGGAGAACAAGCTCTCATTGCTCTGTGAGACTGAGGAAGTGTTTGTTTTAACTCCATGATGTCAGAGTGCCTCCCCTGAGATTCCCCGTGGGGTTTTTCCAAAGCTGGCTGGTGACTGTGGCAGAACAGGGGGTACCTGGGTAACCACTCTGATTTTGGGGTGTGCAGGGCACTGAGTGCCCTCATGCCAGAGCAAGTTACTGACTCCATCCTCCCATGGGCTCCCAAATAAACTGAGAGCTTTGCAGAATAAGTTTATATCTGTTAATTGTTACCATAGCAATATTAGCGATAGTGCCTTGTGTACTTCACTGTGTACCACAAATGATAAATAAAACCACCAAAGAAATTTTTACAATTCAAGAAAGAGGGAGAGGTGTGGGAAATGGATTTGTAGAAGATTCTCAAAGCTCACACAGTCCTGTACACCTGTGTGCAAACTCTGTGCTGGCTCACAGAGACCATGGAATAGAACAGACGTTGCTGAGAGAGAAATGGAACCGGAAACAAGTTTCAAAAGACGGCCTTGCAAAGAGAGCAGAGATTTGGGAGAGTTAAAGATGTGAAAGATGCATTGTAGCAAGAGCACATGGGGTAAAAACAACAGTGATTGGTGTTAGAAGTGTTAGCAGTGTTGTGTGGCAAAAGTTAATAGGCTGAAAAACATTGATAAGGTATTTGAACCAGGAAATAGGTTGGCTTCTGAGGACATCATTGCATATAAGACCTTGAATAAATCTAAATCACCAATAAATCATTCCTTTATAACGACTGATTGTCCAATAAATCATTCCTTTATAATGTCTCCCAGTCGTCCCCATCTCCCTTAACCAACACACCTCCAGGAGAAAAGGTCATTCCTGGGGAAGCACAGGAGCTGCTCACTCCTAAAGACAGAGAGCAAACCAGGAAAACATTCAGTTGTGCTTTTTATCAAGACTCTAACCCCACCAGCCCCTGCAAGTGAGGGAAGGGAAAAGCCTGCCCAAAGAGTCCCAGAGGGCCCCTTTGCCTCGCAGCACTCCTCCCAAACTGTGGGCTGTATCCCTGATACACAGAGAAATTTATAGAGCTTTTTGCTATAATGAAATTCCTCATAACGGCTGCAAATCGCCTGAAATTTGAAACGATTCCGTGGCTTGAATTGCAGAGTGCACTTCATGAATTTTCAAGAGCAGTAAAAACAGAGAGGACTAATGAAACTGTGATCTAGGAAATCTGCTCGATTTTTCTTTTTTTAATATCTGCAGGTACAACCTGCCCTGTGTTTCATCTTCTTACACTTCCCATCCTCCCAGGGCAGGCTGGGGATTAGACAGGGAGAAGGAGCAAGGAGCAACAGGGAAGGGTGGAATAAGGTGAGCAGCTCCAAGAAATTCAGCGTAGCAGGGAGGTAAAATTTTCATCACGTTGGCAAAGAGAGAAAGTAATGAGCCTTTGGGTGTTGGGGAATTTTATACTGGAGAGAAACTCCTGCAAGCAACCAAGGCAGCAGCAAGCAGCTGAACCTGGAAAAGCTCCCTGAAATTCGGATTAAAATCATAAAATGCATTAGTACAGCATCTGCAAGTTGAGTAAAATTGTACCCTGGATTTATTTGTCCCCTTGTATGTGTTCCAGCACCTCCAAAGGGGGTAAATGTGATATTCAAATGCTTGGAGGAGAACATGGAGCAGTGTGACTGCTGCTGGTTCTGCTGTCCCAAAGAGAGCTCCAACTCCAGGTCAATCCATCAAAGAATCACATAAATAAGACAAATTTGGGGAATTTCAGCAAGACCTCAAGGCTGCAGGGACCCAGGAATAAACTCCCTGGGCACTCCAGCTGTGCCAGAATCCCTCCTGAGCAGAGCTCTGCTAATTCAGCTCCCTAAGAACAGGTCACAGGCAGAGTTAATACCAGTTATCCTCTGGGAACTTTCCTGTATTGGGCAAAGGAAACACAGCACGGAGAGGAAAACAGCCAGGGATGCATCAGGAAGACCAAGAAATAAAAAGGCTTTAAAGAAATTAATAAGGAATTAGCACTTCCATTAAGGGGAGCTGTGTTTATTGTGCACTGGCAATTGCTGCTTCCATGTTTCAGGGAGGAACTCCTAATTAATCCTTTAATTCATCACTCGTGATTTCACTGCCACAGACTCAAATCCAAAGTGTAGCTGGGATTCCTCACTGCACATCTGGGGAGTTTTGGCCTTTATTATATAGCACCCAGAGCTTCTGTATTATTAAAATAAATTCAATATTTCAAATACTCAAAGCAAACACCGGGGGTCTGGGTATTTGGGCCATGGGAGATGCTCTGAGCAGCTTTCACCAGGCATAAATGAAGAGTCCTGGGGAAATCTCTGACCCAATCAGGTGCATTTAAATGAAATGAGATAAGGACAAACAGATTTTTAATAAATTTTAACAATTTCACCTCACTCAATATATGGATTTGTTGTATAAGATTAAATTGAATAACTCTCTTACCCCACCCATTTTGCTGAATGTGTTTACTGATAATTAATGAGGCTGATTATTTTTGCTTTGTAGATTTCGGCAAACTCAGCTTTTTCTCAGCTGAAATCTCCCCACACTTGTTGAGTATCTGGTCCTTGGTTATATTGTAATAAAAAATGTGCTAATACTTACATTTTGCATACTATAGCAACAAGCAGCAATGTGCAGGACGTGGTCACACAAAGCAGAGTGAGAATCCAGGCTGTGGATTTTTCCAGCTTATTTTGCCCTGAATTTCAAGGAAAAAAAAAGAAATAGATTATTTGAATATATTGAGATTTTAATAGATTATTTGGCTCTATTTGAAACAAAATAGATTATTTGAAATGTCTTTAGAATTTAAATATTGTAAATATTTCATCAACTGTTTCATGTGGTGGTATTCAGATCACAAATTAACATGCAGATTTTAAAGACTTGATACCCAGAATAAGAAATGAAATGCAGAGCTTCAAGAAGAGTTTCCACGGCACTGAATTTCTGATTTCTACAATAGTTTTCTTTTATTTTGACACAAAGGAGAGAACAAGTGGCTGAGAAAGTTATTGTGCCATTGAACTGCAACAAAAACTCCTTCCTATGAGAAAAACTGAAATAAGTGGTCCTGTCCTTGGACATTGTTGAGATTTAAATCAACTTTTAGGGAAGACCAACTTTGTTTTGCCATCAGAATGAGTTTTCCATGTTTGCTATGTGAGCCATGGAGACGTGCTGGAGAAAGAAGGCAAAACAGTGAAAATGTGAATTCATGGTGCAAGAGGGGAAATGCAGTAAACAGGAGAGTGTAACAGAGAATTTTTGAAGTGAAAACAAGGAAGTTAAGAAACTCCAAAGATAAGAGCAAAGGAGGATGTCTGAGAACAAACAGTTGATAACGTGCAATGATAAAGGAACTGTTATTGCCACAACAACTTGCTCAGCAAGCAAGAAATACAAAACAGAGTGGGACCAGGCTCCAAAGATGCTAAAATCATGTGGGTTTTTCCCACCAATATTTAAGGTTTGATATAATTTCAGCGTTTTCCTGTTTCCTATTCAAATTCTGTGATGTGGGGCCTGCTCCTGATTAGGCAGCATTTGCTCCCCAGCAATGGGGATGCAAAAAGGTGCCAAAAGATGTTAAAATCTTGCTTTTTTTCCTTCAGTATTGAAGGGGTGAGATAATTTCAGTGAACTAATGATTGACATGGTCTCTCACACTTATCTCACATCACAATGAGGGCAGGGAAACACCTGAAAAAACTGAAGGGATGCAAGAAAAGCAATCCCTGGAAATATTCACAAAGCATTGCCTAAACCCAGTCCTCTTGCAAAGAGTTTATTTTTAACAAAGAGTTGTATTTTTAATTTTTAAACCCCCTTGGCATTAACAAGTCGGGTTTTTCCTTCAAATCCCTATTTTCTGTGGGAATTCCAGGACGTTGCAGACGCTCCTGGTCAGGCAGGATTGGTTAGGCTGCTCCCCAGCAGTGGGATAATGAGAATTCTTACCAACATAAATGATCTGACTCCAGTCACTCCAGAAGCCTCTGGCACGACAGATGTGGTTGTGGTTGGCCCTGATCCTCAGGGAATATTCACTGCTGGCGTCGATGCGGAGGCGGAAGCTGTTGGAGGAGATCTTCAGGATCTGTCAGGAAAACAATTGCTGCTGTTAGAGATGAATCCAGACTCAGCCATCTAGAAAACAAATTTAAACCAGTGTTGGGTTGCTGTATACAAAAACAACTGGGTGGGACTGCTGGACAGAACTCCCTGAGCTTTTATTTCAGCATCAGCCTCATTGCAACGTGAGGCAAAAGATGTTGAAAGCTCATGCTATAAAAACATGGCATTTTCTCCATGGCATTTTCTCCATGGCATTTCTCCATGGCATTTTCTTTATGGCATTTCCCCCATGGCATTTTCTCCATGGAATTTCTCCACAGCATTTCCCCCATGGCATTTTCTCCATGGCATTTTCTCCATGGCATTTTCTCCATGGCATTTCTCCATGGCATTTTCTTTATGGCATTTCCCCCATGCCATTTCTCCACAGCATTTCCCCCATGGCATTTTCTCCACAGCATTTCTCCATGGCATTTCTCCATGGCATTTTCTTTATGTCATTTCCCCCATGCCATTTCTCCACAGCATTTCCCCCATGGCATTTCTCCACAGCATTTCCCCCATGGCATTTCTCCATGGCATTTCTCCATTCCATTTTCTCCATGGAATTTCTCCAGGTTACAAGGCCGTTTTTAAAAAACTTTCTAGCCACTACAATAATGTTCAAGCTGACAAGCACATGCTTAATCTAATTAGTCGAGTTGTATGTACATCTCATCTTGAACAATGCTGGCTTGTTTTAGCTTAAAAACAATGGGTAAAGGTTAATTATTAAATTTACATTTTTCTATTATCTTGCTGACTGTGTTTTCTAAGGCCTATCTCTGCACAGCTCACTAACACAGTCTTATTGTTTTCTGTCCTTGCATCTTCAACATTCTTGCATTCTTCCATTCTGAGATTTGCTTTCTGAGAGTTTTCTATCTTCTCTATTTCCCACAACAGATTTATACCTTTTCTATTTCCCACAAACCCTCTTTAACTTTTTGTTGTTTTTATTAACTGCCAGCAGCTGGCCTTGCTTTGGAGGTAAGAGCTCCATTTTTACAGGTGTGACTTCTCCTAAAACACACCAAGATTCCAGGGGCAAATTCCTGGAAAATGCCTCATTTTCCCATCCTTCCTCCAGATTCTCAATGCAGCATTTTCAAGATGGTAAAAACTGTTCTGAACCCAGATGCACAAACTGAATAAATCCAATTTTGTCCTGCTTTCCCAAGTTCCTTGGGGATGGTTTGTTGCAGATAGAAGAGAGGAAAAGAGGAAGGCAAATTCCAGCTGCAGAAACAGGAATGCTGGATAATCTTGGATGCTGCAGGAGCAATTACCTGCTTGGTACCTGACTTCAGGTTGATGAGATAAAATTCATATTCAAAACATTCCTCATGGAAAGGAGAAATTGGCTTCTCCCACATGGCCAGCAGATCATTTTGCTCCAGGGATATGCTGATATTTCTGGGAATGTTCACTTTCTCTGCAAAAAAAAACCATAGTGCTGAGTTATTTATAGAGACACGTTTAACTACTAAAAACTGCAGCATTTTATAACCTGATAGTGTTTCCAAGTAGGACCTATAATTATTGAATTTATTTCCCTTTTTGGACTGAAAAGATATGGATTTAGGAGGAATAACTACATTGCTGGTAATAGTTATAGAAAAACAGTTTGGAAAATCCCCTTATAAGTTTTGGAAAATTGGATTACTGGGAAAAGATATATTTATTAAATTAATTTCCACATAAGTATTTATTAAATTAATTTCCACAGAAGATATTTCCACAGGAAATTAAATTAATTTCCAAGCAGAAGAAATTAATGATGGAACCATTAGAAAAAACTTCATTCCCAGGAAAAAGAAAATGCAGATGTAGCCGGAAAAGTTACTGAAAAATGGAAAAAAAATCAAAGGAATCCAGCTGCTTTTAAGAGGATGATTTCTAAGAAGAAAATATGTGATTTTTGCTCTTAGTGAAGTCATGAAAAAGATAAGGGTTATCTGTTTACCAAAAAAGAAAGAGGCATGGAACTAATGAGGGAAAGTAAATTATTTTTGTGGATAAAAGATGATAGACAATCATGGCTGATATTCCCTTTTATTCCATATTCTAATGCCTTCCTTTACAGGACAGGGTTAACTTATTTCTTTAAAAGAAAGGCTGCAAAATTAAGGGTAATAAAAACTATGTTTTAAGGTATAATGACTAAATCAACTGAAAATTAATGTTGGGAATTATGGCTAACAAACAGAACAACTAAATATCTTTACTAGCTTTTAGTTTTGCCATTCTACAATATTAAATAGATGATTAAAATCAAATTTAGCTAAAACAATCCAGTTATTTCTTCCAATTTCCTTAAGATGACTTTACAAAATCAACACATCCTTTCACCTGCATCAAGAACCACTCAATCCAACAGAACCTCCTCACATTCTGACACTCCTGCTAGACATTTCTGATTTTTTTTTTTAATGTATTCCTACTCACCAATGGCATTTTGGTTAAATAACTGCTGGAAAGGCTTGATTGCAGCACGTTTGCTGGAGCCATTTATGTGAATAACGATGAGCTTGTCAATCTCACCAGGTTTAATCTGAGTAGTTGAAAATCTGCACCCAGTATTCCTGTTCCACTTGTCTTTGGTGTACGTGGGACACTCCTCAGTGTGGGTCTCATACCTGAATTTAAATGCTGGTGAGACAGGGTTAAAGAAATTCTGGAAATTGCTCCTTTGCTGGCTGGAAAAGGAGCAAACACCAACCTGTAAAACAGAAAGTATTTGGTGTCTTCTGGTGCTTCTTGGCCAGGGAGCCAAGAGCAACGGAGAGAGACATTGCCAGGGGTGGTGACACGGGTGACACAGGACAAGTTGGTGACAGAGGTCCCTGCAGCACCTGGAGAGGTAAGGAGTGACAGAGCAGAAAGAAAACCTCACTGCAAAAATCGTAACAAGTTCCTGTTGCTAAAAACACTTGGATTCCAGGCTGGGCCATTCCAGCTGTGCGTGCTCTCTTCAACCACATCCTCAGTGCACCACGCTGGGTTAACTCAGCCCTGGCAAGGCATTGTCAGAAAACTTTGTAGGTGTTACTGACATTTTGCACCTCCAGATTGCACTCCAGGCTCCACTGCTGGGGGTTTTTTTAGTAGTTTGATAGCTGGTCAGTTTATGTTTATTGAAATGAAACACGGGGCAGCATTTCTGTTGGATTACTATAAACAAAGACAATGGGATGGGGCTGCTGGAGGGCATTCCTTGAGCTTCTATTGCAGCATCAGCCTCATTGACAGCTCATGTCATAACAACAGAAGCCAAAATTTTCTAAAGCCTTTTTAAAAACTTTCTAGCCGGTAGGATAATGTTGAAAGCTTACAAGGATTTGCTTAAACCAATAATTAGAACTCCATGTACTTTTCACTTCTAACAATGCTTGCTTATTTTAGCTTAAGAACAATGGATAAAGCTTCATTATTAAACTTTCATTTTTCTATTATCTTGCTTCCCATATTTTCTAAGGCCTGTTTCTACACAGCTCAGAAACACATCTTCAGTGTTTTCAGTCCTTGCTTATCTGTTTCCTTGCATTCTGAGGTTTGCTTTCCCACAGCTTCTGAGAGTTTTCCACCTTTTCTATTCCCCACAGTCTGGACTAAATCCTTTTGTAGCAGGTAGAGCGGAAATGTTGTATTTTTATTTTAAAGAGCTGAACCTGTCACCTTTGAATGTTCAGAACACAAAATCCAGTCCTTCCCTGAGGTTTCTGACCTGGCAGAGGTGGGAGGTTTCCCTCCACCCAGTCACTGCTCATCTGGAGGCCCTCCTGGAGCAGCAAGGTCCGCACGCGTGCGGTGAAGCCGTCGTGGAGCGCCGCGGTTCGGACGCTGCGAGTCCTCCTGGTGTCATACTTGCAATAAAAAACACCAAACAAACACCACAGGGGATGGGAGGCAGGATAAGGGACCTGCACACGCTGAGCCAGACACTGGACTGAGTTCAGTGAGTTGAGCTGAATGGGGAGCCAGTATTTAGAGCCAGAATCCATCCTCCCCTCAAGATTAAAACTGCAATTCCCAAGGCTCGTCCTGACGTCTTAAGTTTTAACTTTTATAAGTTTAACTTTCGGACTCTGTGCTGGTTTAATGTGCAGTTCTGGGCTTCATATGAAGGGTTGGTGAGCTCTCTGCACAAGATACAGAAAACAATTCTTCTCTAGATAAGGACCAAGGTCACATTTTAGGCCCAAGAATATAAATAATGGTGAAGAAGAGAGAAAGAACAAGGAGGATGGAGCTTCAGCACCTGAAGCTGTAATTAGACAATTAGCTCCAATATGCTGATGGACCAGAGCTTATAAAAGTGTGAGACCTCATGACCAGGGATCCATTTTGGGCCCATTACTGGATTACTTAAATGTAGCCCCAAGAGGTTCTTACAAGGCCCAAGCTGGATCCTTTCAATAAATCCCTTTTTATTCTTTTACTCTACCCAGTCTCTGTTTCCAGGTCAGCCTTTCAAACAGCAGTCCCAGCAGAGCTGTGTCCATGAGGATGGCAGAGAGGGAATCTCTGCAGCTCCCAAACATGAGTTTAAATAAAGAAGAACAGCAAGGATTTAGCACTGTTAGGATCCTTGATTTATTTTTTCTCTTACCTCTTCTGGCACAGGGCTCAGGATTCTCACATCGTATCTAACAGTGGAGTTGTTTTGTTGCTGAGCAGGGTTTGGCTCCCAGTGCAACAGCACTTCTGCCAATGCAGACACTGTGAGGGTGAAGTTAACAGGGGGCAAAACCTGAACTGGAGGGGAGAAAACAGAAATATCCATCAATGTCCAAGCCAGTGAATTGTTTAGAGCCTAATATTCCAGAAATGAACTCCAAGTTCCAGCATGTCCTATATGTCAAAAATAAAGGACGTAATTAGTGTTTCTGACCCTGGCCATGCCTCAAGATAGCTCTGGTGGCTGCAGAAGATTCAGCAGGGGACAGTCACCAATCACACCAAATTATTCTGGTATTTTAAACAAGGTACAAGAAATAGATGTCTTATTATGTGTCTAATATGTAGCATGACCTTCCCTTTTATTAAAAAGACCATCCTTGAAAGAAAGATGTTTTGCAAGCAGTGAGCAATACAAGCAAATAACTTCATTTCAATATTATATTCTCTCAACAGCTCCTTGCAAAATATTTCTAATATTTGACAAAAAAAACCCTTCAAATAACCAAAACCCCATCAATTAAGATTTTATTAGAACTTAGCTTAAAAAATGGAATTTTTACAACACTTTCAGCTTCAAAATTACTATGATATATTACATTTGGCTTGTTAATTAGGTTCAGAGTTTTCATCTTGGTCCTCACTGTCACAGAGACATAAGAAACAGGGCTGATGGAGTGATGAACTGCATGAGCAATTCTCACCCACGCCAGCTTGCAGGAGAGGGCAGTGTGGGGGGGTTCAGAGAGGAGGCTGACAGCCACAAGAAGTTTCATATGAGAGTAGAACCAAAATGATGAACAGAGGAATTAAGCACAAATGGAAGAAAACACAGAAGGATGGGAACGATAATTTAAAATGACAGGGCAAGAAGGATTCCTGGAGCTCCCATGGAAATGAGGAGGATCTCATGCTGGGGGAGATGTCAGCATATAAATAGCAGGGCAGTGAAATAATCAATCTGCTCCCCTCCAGTTCTTCAGAGCCTGCCCTCCCTTGTTTGAGGCCATCAGCTCCCCTGGGAACGTCCCAGGCAAGGCTGGATGTGACTCTGAGAACCCTGGGACAGTGGAAGGTGTTCCCAGGGGTGGAACTGGATGGGCTTTAATGTCCCTTCCAACCCAACCCATTCTGAGATTCCATGATCAGCCCCTTCTTTTCCTCTCCTGGGATTCCATGATCAGCCCCTTCTCCTCCTCTCCTGGGATTCCATGATCAGCCCCTTCTCCTCTCCTGGGATTCCATGATCAGCCCCTTCTCCTCTCCTGGGATTCCATGATCAGCCCCTTCTCCTCTCCTGGGATTCCAACCTTTGATGCCCAGGAGATCAGTTTTCAAGCACACACATTGCAGGGGGAAAAGTGCCCCATAAAGGCTCAGAAAACCCCAACACAAGCTGTGTCTCCATGACCCGAGATCCTTCCCTCCCAGAGCAAACCAGGAACAGGACAGCAGTGGTGATCCCTGCTCCTGGGATTCCTTTATCCACATGCAGAACGGTGCCCAGCACAAAGAGAGACCTCGGGCACCCACCCAGGCTCTGCCCTGGCAACTCCTCACCTCCTGCTCCTTGAGGGGTGTGTGTTGTCCACAGGAGGAGCAGGAAAACTCGCATCCCACTGGGCATCAGCTCTGGGTGCCAGGTGGGCACTGCCAGGCATCAGCACACGTGCCTCGTCACCGTTTCACAGGAGCTAAAAATGAACACAAGCCCGAGGGTTAAACACCCAGACCATGGATTGTGATCTGTCCCAGTGATCAGAGGAGTGAAACTGCTGCCTTGCAAGGATAGATTCCTTTTTTCTTGCAGGAAAATGCTTCTTGAGGGAGTTAAATTTGATACAGGCACCACGGAGCACATTTCACCTTGCTCCCTTTGCCAGCCCTCTCTGAAAAGCTGCTGCTTTCAAACCTCCGTGTGGGGATGTTCAGAGAATCCATGGAATTGGAGAATTTCTCCATGGAAAGCGAGGCAGGTTGGCTTTGGGGAGAGTCCCATTTCCTCCAAGAACAGAAATAAACATATTTTTAGCTCCCACTCTGTATAAAATAGCTGCTTACTGGGATTTACTTTCTAGTTACTCCTCCAATAAAGCTCTCCAAAGACAGAGTCACTGCTCACCTCAAGGCTAATTCTTCACCCTTAATTACTGGCTGTAAGAGAAACTGCTTTGTTTGTTTCTCATTTAAATGAACAACAATTTTTGATGCTTAAACCCAGCATTTTCCTGTGGATTGTTTCATGAATTACTGGGAGAAAAAAAATAAAATTAAAAATCTCTGTGCAATCATTCATGTATAACCTCATATAAATATAGGCATTCAGAAGAGCAGCTTTCCAAAATGTTCTTACTGAAGAGAAATGCACCCTCCCAGCCCAATCTCTCCACCTCCCTGGGGCACTACAGCAACTGCTCACATGGAAAACACAATATTTTCCATTGGTAATGAGCAGGAATAACCCAGGGACTGGAAGCACTCCCACTGATCACAGTTGGAATAATTCTGCTGTACAGTAACTATTTTTCAAAATGCGGTCTGAGTGCTGAGTTCATTAAAATGACACATCATCTACAGTAGAGTGTGTTTTTAATGTCCAAGTCTCCTCATTATCTATATTCACATTTTGTGCCTCTCTGCTTTCCTGACAGCCCAAATGTGCACGAGGCCAGCTGAAACTCAGGAGTTTGCTAATGGATTACTCCTGGGGAGCCAGGGTTTGATTTTGTGTACGTTGGGTTGTGGGATGACATCCTGGCCAGGCATTTTGGTTCTCCCAAAATGGAGCAAATCACAGACAATGGGACAAATATTCTTTACAGCACACATTTATGCCCACTCAAATTACTGGCATCAGGCTTTCTTTGCTGCTTCAAGAAACATCCTTTCATTTACCTGATAAGACTAGTAAATATTCTAATAACTTATCTCTCTGTTTAGAAGTAAAAATTCATTATCCTCAACTTTGAGGAAGAAGCTTCATTAGTTTCTCTGCTGAGAGCACTCACTCTTTTTTTTTTCCTTAAAAATAGCAATGACTTCAGTACATCATTTTAAAAAATATCTTTTAAAAGCCTCATGTTTTGCAAGTGCTTAGCATTCACCTCTACCTGAATAATGTCAGTGTGTTGGTCTCAGGCATTACCATAACTACAGCTGCTGAGCCTCCCTTGGGTTTATTTAAAGTGGGTTTGGCTACCTGTGGATTTTTTTGTTTCATTTTGTTTTGTCCACAAAAAGTTAAGGGTTCTGATTTTTCTTTTCCCTATACTTTCAAAAAGATCCTAAAGATTTTTTTTTTTTGCTGCCTAAAAGCCTGCATGTATTAGATCTTACATTTTATGTGCAGCAACCTGAAACTGGATATAAAATGTTACCGTAATTCAGACGAGTCCTAAATTAATATCCTGTTCTTTACAGTTCATTTTTTTCTTGCTTTGTTTTCCAAACTGCTATTTTTCTTTTTCTTTCTGCCAGATAAAGATTGCAAGCACAGTTTTTGGAAGGTGTATTTCTGCAGCTGTGTAAGACCAGAACACCTGAGAACAAACTGCTGTCTGTGACACCGTTTCATGGGAGAGTTGCTGAAAACAGAATCTAAATAAGTGGATGCAATAAAGATGGCAACTAGAAGGCTACAAGAGGATTATGCTCCTCACAAAAATGGATAAGACAAGTTTTCAGGACAAAGTTTTGATTATGTTTTGCTTATGTAAGTAATAAGCAGAGAGTAAAGGTATTCTTTGTGCAAGGAATATATTCCTTTTTGAGGGACAGCAAAAATCCAAAGCACAAAAAACAGCCTAAAGGGAAGGATTTTCTCCCTTCCAGCTGATGCTCCCAATCCCTCACGAGCAACAGATTCCAGGTGCTTTTCCCAGCGTAAACTGACCTTAAAAAGCAGGAGCTTTGCACCACGTAAGCGGAAGGCAGACCCAAAGCACAGCACACACCCTGGGAGGTTACCTGGGGATCTCAGAGTCCTGTCAAGAGCTGCCTCTGCTTGCTCCCCGTCCTCTGGCTGCTCTCCCTGTGAGTTTCTTTTATAACTGCTGCCTCTCAAGTACCAACGGGGCTGGCACCTCAGAGGAGATGGCAGAGGACAAGCGAGATAAGCACGCCTTGAAAAAGGGAACTGTGGATTTGAGCACGGCGTGGAAGGCTCCATACGAGCACGGACCAGCCCAGAAATGGGTTTATTTTATTTATTGAGCATTAATTATATACAATGGCCTGAGAGCTCTCTGAGCATTTTTTAAGAGCAGGAATGTGACAACTGACTGCAAAGAAATAACCTACAGCCACACTGCTGATATCCCAATTTGTTCTGACCCTAGAAAATCAAACCCAGACATTGCTGGAAAACTGTGCATGTTTTGTCCAGCCTTTTTTTTTCTTTTTTTTTTTTTTTTTTTCCAAAGCTCTGGCCATAGAGCCACGCAGACACCAGCAGCAATTTGGGAAGTTACTGGTACCAGAATAAAAACAACTTCCTAATATTGTGCTGAGAGTTTTTGAGCTGTGATCCCGAGGGTTGGATAACTTTTGCACTGCCCAGAGAAGCTGGATGTTCCACCCTTGGAAGTGTTCCAGGTTGGATGGGGTTCATGGAACCCACGGTAGGTGGTTGGAAAAAGATGATCTTTAAGGTTCCTTCCAGCCCAGCCCATTCCAAGACTCTGTGGTATTAATGCAGGCTCACAAAGATAGGAAACAGAACCCAAGCCAAGAGAACACCATGCAGAAAGTGGAGCTGTATGTGATAGAGTTATAGGAAGGATGAGAAGAACGCTAATGACTCACCCTCATTAACAATCCAAGTGATTAACGTGCACTTGATAATGCCTAAAGGCAGTTGAGATCTTGCCCACATTGAATTACACCCATTTTTACCAATTTGGCAGGAGCTTTATTGTATCCTGACTCCCAGAGCACTCGCCCCTGAAAGGGAAACATAGTTTGGATGTTAGGAAAAAGTTTTTTTACAGAAGGGGTGATAAAGTACTGGAATGGTCTGCCCGGGGAGGTGATGGAGCCACCCTGCCCGGCGCGGGTGGTTTTTAAACCATCCCTGGATGTGGCACCGGGAGCCTTGGTTAGTTGAGGTGTTAGGGCACGGGCTGGACTCGATGATCTTGATAGTCTCTTCCAACCTGGGAATTCTGCGAGATTTTTAGAAATAACTCTCGGCTGAGCGCAGGCGGGGCGGTCCCGCTGAGGGAGGAGGGACGGAGCGGGGCCCGATCCATTCCCTGGGCGGTGCAGCCTCCTTCAGCCTGGCCCGTTCCCTGATCGGTGCCGCCTTCTCTCAGCCCAGCCCCAGGGCGGTGTCGCCTCCCCGAGCCCAGCCCGTTCCCAGGTCGTTGCAGCCTTCCCAAGCCCAGCCCAGGGGCGGTACCGTCTCCCTCAGCCCGGCCCAGGGGCGGTGCCGTGTCCCCGAGCCCAGCCCGTTCCAGGCCGGTGCCGCCTCCGGAACCCGTCGCCGCTCTGAGCTCATCGCCCGGCGCCGCCGATCCGGGAGCAGGTGCCCGGTGGGTGGGTGAGTGCGGGGCGGCGGGGCCGGGGCGGCTGTGCCCGCCGATGTGGGCTGAGCTCTTGGTTGTGCCCCGCAGGGCCGGGCCGATGTGGGCTGAGCTCTTGGTTGTGCCCCGCAGGGCCGGGCTGCGGCTGCTGCGGCGCTGGCACGGCGGGGGCGGCGGCGCCATGAGGCTGCAGGCGCCGCAGTTCCAGGCGCTCTTCACGCCGGGGCTGCGCAGCGTGGCCGGTGAGTGCGGGGACGGGACGGCCCGAAAATGTCCCTGAGCTCGGCCCCGGGGTGCCTCGGGTTGGGAGGGACCTCAAAGCCCATCCAGTGCTACCCCTGCCCACGGTAGGGACACCTCCCACTGTCCCAGGGTGCTCCCAGCCTGGCCTTGCACACTTGCACAGCTTCTCTGGGAATTCCATTCCAGTCCCTCACCATCCTCCCAGGGAAGAATTTATTCCCGATATTTAATCTAAACCTACCCTCACCTTATTGCCGTTCCCCCTTGCTCCATGCCATGGTTAAAAGTCCTACCCAAGCATTTTCTGCTCCCAGAGCCTTCTCCACTCTCAGTCTCCAGGGACATGTCAGAACTCGTTTTCCCCTTTGTAGTCCAAATCCATGATGCCCTGTTGTTCCTGGAGAAATTTGGGTTCATGGCTCATTGTTCTCTGCCATACATAATCTGAATTCTTTCCCCTTGTCAGCCCCTGACTGTTCAAAAGGAGCCCCAGCCCTGAGTCCCCATTTAAAGACCTGCCAGGAGTTAAGTTTTCAGAAAAGCTTCAGAAAAATAAATCAGAATGACAGGGAAAATACCTGTGGGTGTTTAGCTGTGCCACGAATCTTGCATGAATCTGTGAGTGACTTGCTGCTTCCTGCATATTTGAGTGCCTATTCCGACATCTATATGATGTTAATTTTGTAAGAAGACAGGTTATGGCTGATTGTGCCATGAGTTTATTGCTGTTTGGTTTTCCTTCCCTTCCCAGACCTGTTTGAGAAGAAGAACTATGAGCTGAGAATAGCAGGAGGGGCTGTGAGGGATTTACTGAGTGGGGTGACACCAGAAGACGTTGATTTTGCCACCACAGCTACCCCAGGAGAGATGAAGGAAATGTTCACAGCAGCTGGGGTTCGCCTGATCAATAACAAAGGGGAAAAACACGGAACCATCACTGCCAGGGTTGGTTTGGGATTTGTTTGCATCTTTTCTTACCTGTCTCTGGATGTGCAGCGTGTCCAGGAGAAAATTTGCTCCTTCTTTGTTAAAGTGTCACAGCGGGAGTTTTAAATGAGACCCTGCTTTAAAACCTGCAGTGATTTTTTTGATTATTCATTGTGATGATTATTGAATGTGATATTTCATGATGAAATAATTGATATGTGATATTTCATGATGAAATAATTATCATATTTTAATGTATGGAACCCATTCATGCTGCTGTGTCATCACCAGAAAGGATAATGTTGGCTGCCCACACATGATCCTGATGTTTCCTGCTCCTGATTTCCTCTCTAATTCTGTTTCCTCTACTTTGCTCTTAGTCCATCTCCTGCAGGAAGATTACTGCAGGCTCTGTAGAAAATAAATAACACAAAGATTACTTTCAGAAGTCCCTATTTCTCAACTTTGCATGAAAACGCTGCACACCTTGCTGTGCACATGTCCACAAACACAGGGCTGAAAAAATGAGCAGCTTTTTCATTTCACTGCATGCCATGGCTGTGCTGAAGTAACGATGTCTGTGGGATTTGCAGCTCCATGAACAGAATTTTGAAATTACCACTCTCCGAATAGATGTTGTCACCGATGGACGGCACGCTGAGGTGGAGTTCACCACGGACTGGCACAAGGATGCTGAGAGGAGGGACCTCACTGTCAACTCCATGTTTCTAGGTAAATTTCAACAGCAGTTAGGTGGGTGAAGCAGTGGATTTGAGTTTTGCCACTGAGATCAGTCTCTGTGTCAAATACAGAGAGGATCTGACAGATCAGGTCAAATCACACAGCTTCTCATTTCCAAATGAGAGGGTTTCATTGGGCCAGGCACATTTGTAAATTGATACTCTGTTTTTTTTTCATTTGTTCTAGGTTTGGATGGGACACTCTATGATTTCTTTAATGGCTATGAAGATTTGAAGAACAAGAAAATCAGATTTGTGGGGAAGGCAGCCGAGAGAATACAAGAAGATTATTTAAGAATCCTGAGATACTTCAGGTAAGAGGTTTTGCCTTTCCTTGATAAATAAACTGTACAAAGTTTCAAAAATATGCAAAAAGATACCAGCAATGTAAAAAGAGTTGTAGTTGTCATATTTCCTTTCCAACCTAAGTGATTTTATGATTGTAAATGGAATCGTTTTCTAATATGACAACCAGGGGTTTTATTTGGCAGATTTTATGGAAGAATTGCAGAGAAACCTGGAGATCATGAACCTAATACACTGCAAGCAATTAAAGAAAATGCCAAAGGCTTGGCTGGAATATCAGGAGAAAGGATTTGGGTGGAACTGAAAAAAATTCTTCTTGGAAACCATGTCAATCATTTGGTTCAACTTATGTATGAGCTGGATATTGCCCAGTACATAGGTAAAGTGAAATGAGGTTTGATTTCCTGCTCCTGTATCTTCTACAAACAGAATTTTGTGGCAAATTGAGATCAAACTTGGGTTTACACAGAACTTAGATTTTTTTTATTAACACTTCTTTGCCCTCTTTGTGTGTTTTTAGGGCTACCACTTGATGGGAATTTAGAGGAATTCGCCAGAGTCACTAAAAACATCCAAAATCTGTCTCCAAAACCCATGACTGTCCTGACATCCTTGTTCAAGGGGAAGGATGATGTCACAAACCTGGACCTGAGACTGAAAATCTCCAAGGAAGAAAAAAACCTTGGCCTTTTCTTGGTGAAGCACAGGCAGGAGTTAACCAAAGCCCCAGGGCCAGAACCACTTAGACCTTACCAGGACTTCCTGATGGATGTGAGTGCAGTTCAGATTGCTTCATTTGGGGCTTCTCAGGGAACTGAATTCCTTTTGATATGAATTTTATATTCTTAATCTCTAAAAACAAACCTACTGTATTTTAGCAGTTCTGAGCACCCTGTGCTCTGAATTTTTGGGCTGATTTAAAAGTCAGTCAGGCTGAAAAATCGTGACTTCACCTGGGACTGGCAGTTTGCAGTCTTGTCCTACTGAAATATGAAACAGGAGCTGGACCTCCAGGAGAATTTGGCTTTTTTCCTGTGAAATTCAGCTCTGAACTGTGAATGGAAGAGCAGTGCAATTCCTGGTGCTCTTCCCAAGGCCCCCTGTTCCTTAGGCAGCCTGGGCTGTCCTCTCACAGCACAGTGAGCTCATTCCCAGGGGAATTCTGCCCCTCCAGAGCAGCACCTGCTCCTGAGGGCAAGAACCAGGCCCCAGCCCCACAGGAAAGGTGATGGATAAGTATTCCAGCTGTTAGCTGGCATTCAGGGAGTCTCCAAGGATCTCCCAGAGCCTGCAAGACTGAGTTTTAACTCCCTGCTTCCATAATCCCAGCTTCTCCAAGATCCACCTAACAAGGAGTAAAGGGAATAGCACAACTCTGAGCACACCTGGAGCTGCTGTTTCACACTGAACCCTTTCCTCCTTTTTTCTCTCCTAGAGTAGGGAGGCTAACACCAATTCCAAGATCTTTGAGCTGCTGAAGTACCAAGGAGAGGAGGAGTTGCTGAGGGAGATGCAGGCGTGGACTGTGCCCTCCTTCCCTGTCAGCGGGCACGACCTCCGCAAGATGGGGGTGTCCTCAGGGAAGGAAATCGGGACAGCGCTGCAGCAGCTCCGGGAAGAGTGGAAGAAGAGTGGCTACCACATGGATAAAGAGGAGCTGCTGAGCTGCCTGAAGAAGTAGAAAAGTGAATAATAATAATAATAACAGAACTGTTTGTGCCCTGATGAACTGAGCTCCTGGGAGACTGAGCCGCTCACAGCCAGCCAAGCGTTTGTCACATTTCACATTTTCATGATTAATTCCTCATTTCTGCAAGGAGAGTTTTCAGTCTGTAATAATGTGAAACATGCTTTGCCAAATTCCACCTTCTCGACCTCTCTTTGTGGTTTTAATGATATTTATTTTATCATGACTTACGCCATGAGAGATGACAGCAAGATTTTTCTCCTTCTCAGTTTCTATATCCAAACCAAAAAAAAACTCCAAAAAGGTTGTTTACATCCTCTAGATAAAATCATGGAGGGGTTTTATGTGCCTAGGAGAATGTCTGGAAATAATGGGCTCTACCTTAACTGTTTTTGTACTTAAATCTGGGTAACAGATGGAGTACTCACTCCAGCAATTCCCAGCAGCCTTGCCATGGAAAACCAGGCTGTTTTCTAGGACTATTTTTATTTTCCAGAATTCCAGAATCAGTTTTAGGTTAAAAGGATGACTTGGCTGAGTTTTTTTCAGTAACTTACCTCTGAGTAACTAAATCCACAGCAAGGTTCTACATTCTATTTTCAACTTCAGGTGTGAGACAAACTATTAATGTTAATTAACATTAACAAGGGGAGATCCAGCTCCTTGTCTTGGGGATTGGGGGATTTGGAGCAAAGCTATTCCTGGTCTTTATTGAATGTCTTCCTATCCCTGGGGTTTTTGGTGTGCTGTTAAAAATCTGAGAGCAGCTCCTGTGTGTATAAATCTTGTTGCAGGTTGAAGTTTTCCTGCACAACCGTGGTAATGAATAAACTCTTCTGCATTTCATTTTCCTTGGATATCATTTTGCAACACTAGATGGCAACGAGAGCAACGCCGGAAAAAAAAAAAAATCAGCATTTTGGGCTTTCACACAACTTCCCAGCTGCCTTGAATTTTCCTTGAAATAAATGATCCTGAAGGTGCTGGGAATTTGTGGGAGCCAGCAAGGGAGGAGGGAAAATGCTGTTTGCTAGGAAGGCAAATCTCACAAGAACAGGGTGGTTCCTAATTGAATGAGGTGATGAAATTGAATTGTGTCATTTCTGGAACTACTGAAATCTTGGGAGGGAGAGTGACAAAATCCAGGGCTGTAGAGAGTCCTTCAAAGACTTCACCAAAGTGCAGCTTTGGGGCAATGGCTGTGGAGGGGGTAAAATACTAACAATTAAAAAATACAATAATTATAATAAATAATTTTTAAAATATTAATAAATATTAGTAACACTAACAATTTACCCAAAACTGCTGTCAGGGTCCAACTCCCCTTGGAGGAGAGAGAATTTTTAAGAACAAAAGCTTGAAATGTATGATCTTAGCACAGACTAAATGGATATTTTGGACAAAGTTTAGCAGGGAGATCTTCCCATGAGTGCAGAGCTGCAGTTTCCAGCTGTGTGGTGTCCCTGCATCCCATCCTCCTCCCAGGTTTAGTCACTGGTTTATGTCTAAAGCATTGTTCATCTGTCAGGGAACCTTTGCACAACTCTGTACCCCAGGATTATGGATGATAACCCCAATCCTGCACACGAACAGCAAGGAATGATTTATTGAAATGGATGCTGGTAATGATTAGCCTGGAAAGACTTTAATCAGAATTGTTTCCTACACAGTATAGAAGGTTACAGCTGCTGTGGAGTGCACTATTAAATCAATCATTTCAAGGCCAGCTTCATTATTAGTAAGTAGAAATTGATGGGATTAATTGGAGATTATTTGGCCAAGCTGGTCACTAAAAGCAGGGGGAATTAATTTCGTCCATCCCTCACTGAAAACACAGAGAGATCCTCTACAAATCTGCTCATAAAAACCAGCAAAACCAGATTATTCTACAAGCACCTTCAGGAACAGTCCTGCCTGAATTCAGTGCAGGATCTGTGCTCCAGCCCCTCTTTAAAGATCCTTTTTTTTCCCACTGATCTATTGAGTATCTATCTCTGTTTATCTTCCACTAAAATTAACCCCTAGGAAAATCAAAGGCATGAAATAAAAAATACTCACATATTTTAGACAAGCAGTGCCAGCCTGGGCTCTGGAAAAATCTTGGGTTTAAATAAAAACTCCTTTCTAGAGTATGGGCTATTTAAACAGCAAAAGGGGAGAGAAGAGATGAAACTTGATAAACACACAAGGAAAGTTCTCCAACATTACTTGACTAATTAAATGAATTAATGAATTAATTCACAATGGGTTTTAATTGATTAACAACCTCCCCTCTCTCCCATGTTATTCCTTACCTTCTCTGTCCTGAGCCAGTCCAGCCAGCACAGACTTGGAAGTGAAACTTCTTATTTTTTGCAGCCAACCTATTTAAAACACATCATAAACCCAAATATTTCCTTTTCCCAGCCCGACAATCAGCAAAACCAGGTGGGTTTTGAAACAAACTGAATTTTATTCTTTGCAAATATTTGCAAGCCACAAGATTTGTCAGAAAAGTTGTCCCAAAAGGCAGAGAGAGGGAAGAGTTAAAGCAGACTGAGCTACCCCTGGAGCAGTTTACAGAGCAACTAAAGGTGACAAAGAGAGGAACAAATGAACTGCAGCACATCCAAAAAGAGCAGTAACAAAAACCAAATGAGCATCTGAAATGTTTCAGACCCAGTGTACAAGTGGTTCTACCTATTTGTCAAAATGAAACTAAAATAAATGAAAACTCGCAAAGTTTACATGCTCTGACTGGGGGATGCTGCAAAGATGGCTTGAAAATGAGCAAATCCATAAATCCCGTGATCCCTCAGTCCTGGATTAATTAATTCCTAAATGAAACTACTCAGCCAATCAATGGGGTAAATGTAGTAAATATTCATAAAATCTGCTTTCCTTTGACCAGCTCTCCTAAGCAGTTGCTGTTGGGATTTTTCCATACTCATATTCGAAATTTTCCCTAATTCCCACCAATAGTTTTCTCTTCAAAAGAGAGAAAAACATGGAAAATATGAACCAATGTAAGGAACCATCCCCAATCCACACCCTGGAGTGCTGGATACTCTGATGCCTCCCAGTAAGGACTGGGTTCACCACCACAGGATTCCACCTGGGAAGTGTCATGGACTCCACTACAGCAAACACCACACAGGTTAAGCACATGGAACAGCATCATCAACAATAAAATTTAATTACTGTTAATTTACTCCCGACTTGCCTCAATTATATTAGCTTACATTTGACTATATACACGAAACATCAAAAATATGCTTATTCTGGTTTCAAACATTGCCATTTTTAATTGAGAATCCAAAAGATTCAGCCAAAACCCCAAAGAACCAAACCTCTGGAAGCTCAGGGAGAGCTGAGAAAATCCTTTGGATTTTCCCCTTCCCCAGTGAATGCTCACACCAAGGCAGCAGAAGGTGCTGGGAAATCCTTGCCACCAAATTCTCCAAATCCCTGCCACCAAATTCTCCAAATCCCTGCCACCACCAAGCCCCTGAGGGTCACAGAACAACCCACAGGAGGGACTCTGAGGGGAAAAGTAACAAAAGAAGCCGAATGAACAGCGCAGGTGTGCTGTGTGTGCAGGGCTGAGGGACAGCCAGGCCTGGCTCCAGTGGGTTCACCAACACAGAGCACTCAGAGTCTCCCTGTCACACCAGTGCTTGGCTTTCCAAGCTCACAATGAATCATTCTCACCTCCAGAATGTTTTCTGGATGAAAATGAGCCATCATCACCCTCTGTTTGCTCACAGACACGTGCCAAATATTGCTTTTCCCAGCTCACTGACCAGCCCATGGAGCTGAGCACGGAGTTAAAGGTGTCTGAGAAGAACAGAAGCAGCACAGAGGTAGAAAGTTTCAAAGAACCAAACCTGAGTTACACAATTAATCTCTACATACCTGGCATGACAAACACCCAGCAGCAAATCCACGTTTGGGGTGTTCTTGCAGCTGGAGGTGCCACACTGCCATGGGATCAGATCCTGGGCCCTGACAGCCTGACACAGAACAGGCAACTCCTGTCTCACATTAAACTTGACTGGTTTTACATCACTGTGAAGAAATTGAGAGTGAATGATAAAAGCTTCACAAGAAAAACAAGTGTGTATGTGCACAAGCACTGAAAAAAATCTCCATTCCCATCACCAAAGTGCATTCTCAGAGGGAAAAAAAAACAATAAATCAGTGGCAAAAGCTGTCCCAGTTTGGCACCAGATTTGTGGAGCACAGACAAAATAAAAAACGAACAAAAAATCTACCAAGAAACCTCCCCACAGAAAAGCACTGCCTTTATTTTTGTTTTATTTGGAAACTTTTGCTCTTTATAAGGTGATAATGTGAAATTTTAATTTATGATCTGGAAGTTAAAATAATTAAAAGAGATTTTTTTTTCCTTCCCTTTGTCACAAGAACTATTTAAAAATCACCTCAGTGGGGTGTTTTAGAGTCCTTCCCAAACCCCTGGACATCGCCACTGGTAAATTCACCAGGAATAATTTGGGGAAATAACTGAAGCACACTGAACAGAACATGACAATGCTGTTTACCCTCTGGGACTGACCTGTGAACTTCTTACCAACAGTTTAAAATTTAAGACTTCTGAAGTTAAATGGACTAAACAGATGAGACAACTTGTAAAGAACAGACACTTCCCCACGGCTTCCATCCTGGGAGGCAGCTGCAATTCCAGCTTTTGCACATTCCAGCACTCAGAAACACTCAGGCTGCTTCTCTCTTCCATGGTTATTCAGCAAAAAGCTGAGAAACAGCAAACCTGAAGGACTTGCCAGAGTTAGAAATGGGATTCTCAGCAAACCACGTGTCAGTGTGTGTGTTATAAACACTGCACAGCAGGTAACTGCTACCTACCCTCCTGGGAATATTGCACACAGCAGACTCTGCTTCTGGGGATGCCAACTGGATTTTAGCTTCCATCCCCCTTCCTTCACTGCAAGTGGGAATTACACAAGTCCAGTCTCAAGTGGGAATTATACAAGTCCATTCAAGTGGGAATTATACAAGTTCAGTCTCAGTGTCCACATGGAACAGAGATTCCTCGGTGTCCCACGTGGACTTTCATTCCTGGTGACACCCCTCTCCAAGAACAGCCTGGGGCTCCCAGGAACAGCACAGGGAGCTGGAGGTTTCCAGGGGATGGGATGGGGTTCCCAGGGGATGGGATGGGGTTCCTGGGAACAGCACAAGGAGCTGGGTGCTCCCTGGAGATAGGGTGGGGTTCCTGGGCTCCTGGATGAACAGCACAAGGAGCTGGGGGCTCCCAGGGGATGGGATCTGGTTGTCCCTGGGCTCTCAGGGAATGGGATGTGGCTCCCAGAGAATGGGATCTGGTTGTCCCTGGGCTCCCAGAGGATGGGGGGGGGGNNCAAATAGGGTAACCCAAACCCCAAATGGGGGTAATCCAAATGGGGGTAACCCAAACCCCAAATGGGGTAACCCAAACCACAAACGGGGGTACCCAAACCCCAAACGGGGGAACCCAAACCCCAAAGTAAGGTAATCCAAACCCCAAACGGGGGTAATCCAAACCCCAAATGGGGTAACCCAAAGGGGGGCAACCCAAACCCCAAATGAGAGTAACCCAAACCCCAAATAGGGTAACCCAAACCCCAAATGGGGGTAATCCAAATGGGGGTAACCCAAACCCCAAATGGGGTAACCCAAACCACAAACGGGGGTACCCAAACCCCAAACGGGGGAACCCAAACCCCAAAGTAAGGTAATCCAAACCCCAAACGGGGGTAATCCAAACCCCAAATGGGGTAACCCAAAGGGGGGCAACCCAAACCCCAAATGAGAGTAACCCAAACCCCAAATAGGGTAACCCAAACCCCAAATGGGGGTAATCCAAATGGGGGTAACCCAAACCCCAAATGGGGTAACCCAAACCACAAACGGGGGTACCCAAACCCCAAACGGGGGAACCCAAACCCCAAAGTAAGGTAATCCAAACCCCAAACGGGGGTAATCCAAACCCCAAATGGGGTAACCCAAAGGGGGGCAACCCAAACCCCAAATGAGAGTAACCCAAACCCCAAATAGGGTAACCCAAACCCCAAATGGGGGTAATCCAAATGGGGGTAACCCAAACCCCAAATGGGGTAACCCAAACCACAAACGGGGGTACCCAAACCCCAAACGGGGGAACCCAAACCCCAAAGTAAGGTAATCCAAACCCCAAACGGGGGTAATCCAAACCCCAAATGGGGTAACCCAAAGGGGGGCAACCCAAACCCCAAATGAGAGTAACCCAAACCCCAAATAGGGTAACCCAAACCCCAAATGGGGGTAACCCAAACCCTAAACAGAGTAATCCAAACCCCAAAGTGAGGTAACCCAAACCCCAAACTGGGGGCACCCCAAACCCTAAGCAGGGTAATCTGAACCCCAAACGAGGGTAATTCAAACCCCAGAGTGTGGCAACCCAAACCCCAAAGGGGGGCCACCCAAACCCCAAGGTTTGGGTGACAATTCCCCAACTGGGTTTGGGTGACAATCCCCAAATTGGGGTTTGGGTGACAATCCCCCAAACTGGGGTTTGGGTGACAATCCCCCAAATTGGGGTTTGGGTGACAATCCCCCAAATTGGGGTTTGGGTGACAATCCCCCAAATTGGGGTTTGGGTGACAATCCCCAGGAATCCAGCTGCCATCTAAACCCCTGCAGAGCTCCAAAAAACAAAGAAAAAAACCCCACAAACATCCCACCCCAAAGCCCTCTCCTGGCCTCTTCAAAAAGCTTTGGTTGCTTTTTACTGCCCCAGGTTCCAGGTGAGAAATGCTGAGAGCCCTAAAGAGGGCTCAGAAAACTCCCCAGAGTCAATGATTTAATGGGAATAAAAGTGATTTTTGCCCTGCTCCTCAAATAACAGGGACTGCTGCACCTCCCACAGCAGCAGAGCTTTTCTCTAACAGTTTTATGAGCTAGAACATGAATATTTCAAAGCCATCATAGAAGAGCTGAGAAAACACAAAAGGATGAGCAATATTAACTCCAGATATTAAAAGCCTCAAATTTTCTTTAAGGAATGTTAAGATGTGTGACAGAAATGCCAGAAATCCTCCAAGTCATTGCTCAGTTCTCTGTGATATTCCAGAAAAAATATCCTGCATGCAAGAACTGTTATTATTGGGCAAACTTTTACACTATAACATTTAATTCTGTTACTGTCTCAGAGAGGCAGACTCATTATTAATTATTTATTATTAAAGTAAAATCAAAGATCATCAGATCAATACAAATGTTACTAGTTTTTAATTTCATGTAACATTTTATGCTGGTTTTAGATATAAAAATGTGTTTCAGCAGACTGAATGCATTTATATATTCTGGTTTTCATTTGCACTAAAGCTGTGTGAAAACAATTCTGAAAGCAGCCATAGTTGAAAACAAACTACACACAAAGAAATTTCCATTTCCAAAATTTCCAATTTTTTTTAATTTGGTTTAAGCTGTTTATATTCTAGACTATGTTTTAATTTTAGTATTTCTCCATTTAAAAAACATTAAATTCTGCACTATTTAACGTGATGTTTCCATTTTATTCTGTATTCTGAACATCTAAATTTACCTCTTTATTTTTCACATGAGCGAAATGATGACTTGTGCCTAAAAACCTCAATATTGACCATGCCACCGTCCCAGAAAGAGGCAGTTTGGGGAGTTTTTGGATGAAAAGTTGCTGTTCTTACCCAGGGAACCAGCTGTGCTCTGTGGAGGGCCGGCCACTGAGGCTCAGGTTGGAGGCTTTGTACACAGTGAGGGTTTCGTGGATGTACCCGTGAGGGTTCACGTAGGCAGCCATGGGCCCACACAGGGACAGGCTGCAAAACACAAGGAACTCGCTCAGACAGCAAGGAAAATGGTAAAAAATAAAAAAAAACAGAACAA
>VXBU01007942.1:0-39908 GCA_013400315.1 Bombycilla garrulus
AGTAACTGTCTTAAGAAATTGAGGTAAAATTTTCCTAGACATTTATGCATATATGACANTAAACAAGTATATTTCAGCACAACCTAAGGTCAGCTTCACTGAAATTTAATTTCACTTAAACGTAACAGAAAGTATACTTAAGAGAACTTAAAGTTACCTTTACTGAATTGATCTTAATAGCACTTAACAGAACCTAAAATAACAGAACTTAAATTGAATAGTCCTTATATATAATAGTGCCATGAGTTTTAAACAAGTGATTTGGTTAGGTTAGTGGGTGTGTAAGACTGATACTTACATACAGTTACAAAGTTAGGGGTTCAGTTTATTCTAAAGAGTAAGCTACTGCTCACTGTATTTGTGGCCTATCAATACACTTAAGCTGTTTTGATATCAAATCCAATTTCAATTTAGACATGGCAAGGAAAATTAATTACACTTGTATCACTAAATAGCTGTACTGAAAGATTCACAATAAAATTACCTTGTTAAAACTGTGAGGTAAAAGGCAATCAGCTGGTAAAACTGGCAGTGGAGTTTAATGTACTAATTATAGCTAAGTCTCAAATAACTACTGCAGATAAAGTTCAAAGTCTGCTTTGAATGTGAGCAAAGGAATGTTAAATTTATGACTTAGTTAATTACTGTCAGTAAATCATGCAGTCTTGCTGTGTTACCGTTATGCAGGAAGACACCACATCCACACAAACACCTTTAAATCTTTCCTGCAACAATCCTGTTAAAAATCACAAATCACAGGTTAGTGAAATTAGGAGGTACATTTTAACAGAATTTTGGTCAGTATGTAGCTGTGCAGGCTGCAATCAGGCTGGCCAACACCAGCTGGGGGGGCTTCACCCCCTGCAGCAACAGCCACAGTTGCTGGCCGCCATCATGCAGGGAGGTAAAGGTCTGGTTCCTTCTTAGGGCTGACAGGTCCAGGGTCAAAGGGGTACTCTTCATCCTCTCCTGCTCCATTCCCATGGCAGCAGCCGGCAGCAAAAGCTGTCACAGATCGCAGAGCCCAGTATCTTTCTTTCACATCTGAGGGGAAAGGATGAGTGGATGGCTGTATGAAAGGATTTATAGGCCATTTATACATGGCCACCTCTTTGTGACATGAGTCTAATGTTCCCAGAGTGTTTTTGTTAGAGACAATTGTCTCGACATTTTCTGTGGAAATAACCACTTGTTCTCTTCCTAGTGCAAGGAACATGACCTGGCTACAATTAACCAGTTGCTAGAGGACCCAAAGTTGACAGCGGTGAAGTACAGAGAGTGGAGGAGCACAAATATCATGCTAGTCCAAGATATTTATCAGCAGCAGGAGGTCCAGGACATGTCCACAGAGAATAGTGAGGAGCAAGAGATGAATCCACAGCCAATCACTGAAAGTGCTATTTGATCAATGGCACATGGCAAGATTTTTCTCCATGGGTCTTCATGTACAAGCAATTTAAGCTGCTGTATCTTCAGGTTTGTTTTTTGCAAGTGCGCTTCAAAAGGAAAGCAACCCGTTCTCCAAAGTTTTGAATGCTCTTGCAGAACTCATTTAATGTCAAAAAGTCCCCAGACTTACCCAAGTTCCCCAAAAGAGCACACCTGAACATGGCCTGCATATGTAAGAAGAGTATTTAAGAAAGCAGCAAAAAACATTGTTCAGTTTTTGTAGAAGAAAATTGGAAGTATCCAGCTCCTGGAGGACACAGAACTATGTAACATGTACTGTATAAATATGAGGTCCTTGGGATTGTTTTAACCATACAACTTACCTTGAAATGAAGCTAAACTGATACCAACAGGATGCAGTCTACTCTACCTTTTTCACCCTTGAAGGTAACCCGATATATACATTTTCATCTCTGTACCCATTTACTTCACCACTCTACCAGTTTAAACTGAAAAAAATGGAAGAGTAATTCTGCATGAGTTGATACTATAGAGAGCTGCCAGGCACCCAGTTTGGGCTCTGCCTGATGGTTTATGAATTTCAAATTTATCTGTGGTCCAGACCAAGAAGGTACTGTCTTTCTACATGAAGAAGAGGTGTCTCAGTTTTTGCTAACGTGTAATTTACTCTTCAGTGAGGCAAATTTCAACTTTTCTTACAGACTTGTTAATGTTCTTTCTTATTTTTGACAATTGGGAGTATATAAGGTACAAGTTCATCCCAGAGTCCAACTTAAGGAATGTGATCATATTGACAAGCCAGAAGCTAAATAACTAAACTCCTAATGTGGACCTGGAAGTATATAAAAAAGCTGCAAATATTTTTGTAAATATATGTAATTTTATGGCTTATATGAATGTGACTATGTACTGTATAGATGTTTTATTTATATATTTATACATGCTGAATTTCCTAATATAAATAGGCACATGTGGACCAAGCCCACCCAGCTGTGAGTGCTCACAGATTGACTTGAAATGCCTCTTTATTTTGTATTCCATTATATGTCACAGTAATGACTTTACAGCTGAGACCACCCTGGACATCTGCTGTGAGTCTTTCTTCTGCTTTTCTAGCTTTGAGTTTTAGATGAAGAAAATCTGGACATGAAAATGTTTTCTATGAAGTTTCAAGATTTCCATTTGAGGGGGGAAAAATAAGAGTTTTTTTTGCTGCGGGATCATGATTTTTTGGCTTCATTGTCCTTAGCACAAGGTTTTGTGCTTTTGCCTTCCCCTCTTCTGCAGTATAAAGCATTTTACAGAGTGCCAGATTTTGAAAAGCAAGAATTAGTCCAACATTCCCAAATTAATGCTACTCAGGAACTGTGGCAATCTGCACTTCTGTTGCTATTTCATGAAGATATTCTTTGTCATTAGTTTTCAATACAGTTTATCTTTTAAAGCAAAATACACTATAGAGATGCAGCCATATTAATCTGTCTTTATCCATTTTATCATAGCTTGACTGAGAAAACAAAAGATAGTGGTGTTAGTGGGAACATATGAAATCTTTTCCACCTGTGTAGTGATTAGTTTGACTGTTGATATTGCATTTTTGACACTCAGCAGCTTCTCTTTTAAAATAGAGGCAAAGAGATAGGTGAAAATGACTAAATGGGGAAGCAGACACAAAATCTTAGATGGTTAAAAAGCTATTCTTTTCTGGAAATCATCATATGAGCGGTGATTTCATCACTTCACTAATTCTAACTAGAGGTTAAGCAAGCTTAATACCTAGTACAATTTGGTTTGAAGTAATTGAATCTTAAAATGGAGCCCATTTTTAGGTTGCTTTTTTTGTTCTTCTTTTTGGGTTTTTTTTGGGTTTTTTAGAATTCTTCCACCATTCCCATTGAAATGCTGTCAATTCACTGCTGAGAGCACCCTGAAAATTTGGAGTGTAGGGATTAATCTGCTTGTTCCATTTCAGTTTTAATTACCTGGTGCTAATTGATAAATATTGGAGGTCAGATTGCACGTACATTTTCTGTCACACATACGGGTTCCTCACGAAACAAAGCATGTAAACACCATTTTCCTTCAAAAGCATGTTCACTTAGATATTGAAAAGAAGCACATGCTTAAGTGGCCTGTTGAGCTGGGCCAGACAAGTCAGTGCCTTGCAGTTCTGAGCAAAATCTGAGTTAACTCCATTTGCTGAAGTAGATTTGTGGTGTACAAAGAAAAGCCTATGCAGCCTGTACATGCTGTGTTGGCTCTTTTCACACTGCACTTGTATTAGCATATACAAAATAGCTTTCCCAAATCTAGAGACAAAGAGATGCCCTTGAACTGCCCAAACTCTATTATTGGTTCTGACAGATAATATAGCCTAAAATTGCTTTTAAATTACTCTCTTTCAGATGGTCAGCAGATACTTATTGTCGAACTATTGAGATTTTGGAGACCTGCTTAGAATGGGCTCTATCATGACTTAGAAAATTCTTGCATGAGGTTACTTCAATCCCAGTTAGAATTTTAACAAATTTCTTTGTTCAGGAAAACAAGTGCAAGGGTTTTATGCAAGTACTATGCAGGAAGTCCAACTCCACTCTCTTCAGCTGCTATTTAGACTCAAAATAATGAAAAGCGTGGAAAATGCGAAGTGAAAATTGCAGTGAAAGAGGATTAATTTCCTGGAATTGCTAATTACTGTGACATTTTTCACCTGGGTTTGTCACAAGGGCTGCCCAGCAGCGTGAAAGCCATAATCAGAGACAGAATTACACACAAGCTGACAGCTACAGCAGGGAGCCACCTCAACAGGAGAAATTTGGACAAGTGTGTCTCTGTGCTATGCCCAGTGATGCTTGGAGTAACTGGTATTTCTTGGTCTGGATTTGGAAGACCTGTGCTATTGCTGTGCATCTCTAGTGTGTGAATGTCAAGAAGTCTTTACACATCTGCCTCAAGGGACATGTTTTATATGCTTTTTTGGGAGAAAATATGTGTGTATGGATATGTACACATGCACAATTTTTCCTTTGTCAGTAAAGCCAGTTGGTAGTTGGTGCAGCAAGTCCAGCAATGGAGATTTTGGAATTCCTGATAACAATACCTAATTTCAACTGTTTCTGCAGCTTTTCTGGAAATTTAACCTCTCTGTTCTGGTGGTGTACATCTCATGAGATACCAGAATGAAGTGGGATCACATTTCCTTTCCTATGATAGAAGAGATTTCATGTGGGGATTGTGAATAATTTTTGCATCTAGCTCTGATGATTCAATCAATACTAAGGTTTCACCTTGTCATGGTTTTAAGTGCATTTGGAGATGAAATGCCATGCAGTTGCTTGCTCAGCCCCCCTGTCTTTTCCTTCCCTATCCCTGTAAAGTAAAACTTGTATGCTGAGACAAGAATGGTTTTACGATTTAAAATAAATTAAAATACAACAGTACTGGTAAATAATATTAATGATGACAATAAAAAGGAAAGAAACCCAAACCAGTGATATACAATGCAATTGCTCACCACCCACTGACCTGCCAGACCCCCCTTCCCAAAACCAGGTCAGGCCCCCCATCCAGGTAACTCCCCCTGGTTTATATACCTAGCATGATGCTGTGGTATGAAATATCCCTTTGGTCAGTTTGAGTCACCTGTCCCAGCTATGCTTCCTGTCAGCTTGGTTTTTTAGGTATTTCCTAACTGGCAGAGCAAGAGACAAGGAAAAATATCATTGACTTAGGATAAAAGTGGCTTAGCAAAAAACCAAAACATCAGTGTGGTATCAATACCATTCTCACTGTAAATCCAAAACACAGCACTGTAACAGCTACTGAAGAAGAAATTAACTCTACCCTAACTGATACCAGGAATAAACAGAAATAAATAATGTGCTACTTCTCTTTTTTTGAAAATCATTTGAATTTTGGAGAAAAACATGATATTGAGAGAAAAGGCTGGTTTGGGACAGCCAAGGAGGGAGAGGAAGAAAAAACCACAGCGTTTGATTTAAAACTCTGTGGAAATTCAGAATTTAAAATTATTTCTAACTTGGAAGATTGTGGGTGTGTTACGTCTATTGTGTGAGCCTGTAAGCTTACATGACTATTACAGATTTAATATGAAAACCTGTATTTTTAAACTTCTCAAGTATCAAAGGAGCCCATGAAAGCATACTTTTGTGAGGGGAACTCCAGGTACTGTGATTGGATTTTCGGCTTTGGGCTTTTTTTTACTCTTTTCTTTGTTTAGTCATACAAATGTAACCAGCTGTAACCAAGTGAGGGCCTGAGTTTATTTCATTTATATGAACATGTCTTTCTGCTAACAGGAAGCCAAAGTAGTTTTCTTATAGTAGTAAAGCCAAAGTGGAATTTCCTGTTTTGTGTGGAGCATTTCAAAGCAGCAGACATTTTAAGATGTCAGTGAGCATTTCCTTGATCCTTGAAGATTTGTCCCATTTTGGTTTCCTTCAAGCTGCAACATTATTGCATTTTTAAAAAAACTGCCTCCATTCTGAACTGAGACAAAATTTGAGGTGAAAAAAGGAAAGTAGAACAGAAAAAGCTCAGAGCCAACATCATGCTGAAATTCACATCTCTGCATAGGGTAGTAGGAGCTGAGCTTGCCAAAAGCTAAGCATTTCTACACTGAAAAAAAATTGTAAGGTGTTGAAAAGAATACAACATTCCTTGAAATTTGCTAATGGGAGAAGTTCCAAGACCTGTCTGCTCTGCAAAAAATGAATATTTTCCTAATTTATTTCCTCCTGATAAAAAATCCGAAGGAAATGGTTTGTAAGATGGGAGCATGTTAAAGATGAAATATGCATGTAATTCACTGATAGCTCAACAACCTTGATGTATGATCTGGGAATGTTTGACTTTAGATGACTCAGCCTGTAACACAGAAAATCCATTTCTTTGGGAAAACATTGTAGCTACCAGTGTCTGAAGCTTATGCACCCCATCAGGTGTACATGGATCCCTTTTGAAGATGTAGGTGAATGGCTTTTCTATAGGGCAAATAGCTTGTGTCATCATACCATAGCTTAGTAACAATTCCCTGTGTTCTAGATGCCTTAGAACTTGCCCAAATTATTCTGGCTCTTGAAGTTGCTTATGGCAGTTTTATCTGCCCCCAACTAAAAATAAAAAGAAAATATGAAAACACATCTCCCACTCCCACATGAAGAAAAGCTAGCGCTAGTCTAGCAGAGATTAATGTAAGTCACCTTATTTATGAGTGTTTAGCAAAAGAACTCAGGTGGTGAAAAGCCATTTGTGCATTCAAATAGCAGTGCTCTTGTGCCAAGCTTTCAGCACTGAGGACTGGCCCAAAGGAAGAATGGGTGTGCCTATCCCACTGCGCTCTGTGTCGAGAGGAAAAGTCATGCACAGAGGAATATTTGCAAGGACTTTTATCAGGCAGTGGCAGGGCCTGCAGCACCATGAAAGTACATGGAATCCAAACTTGTTATTTTATCTGCTGAGTATTTCTTTTTGTTGTTGTTGTTTTTTTCTTCACTGGTTTAAAACTCACAGCAGAATGTTGGCACTCAGCGTTGCCTTTTTACTGCTTGTTGCCTACACGTGTGAACTGATATTCATGGAATGATATACACATCTTGCAGAATGAGAGCCTTATGTTTGCACTTGTCAATTAAACACTGAAATGAGAATATTTTGCTCAGCCTTTTTTTTCCTTTTTTTTTTGTTTTCACTGCAGATTTTTCAGTTTATAAAATAAAATTTTGCTGTTTTTTAAACAAGCTATTTCCGTGTGGGATTAATATTATTATTAAGTTGTATAATCTGGAACCAGGAAGAGTCAATGAAAGGTTTGACTGAAGAATGCCCTCTACTAGTTCGCAGTGTGATACTTGAAACTGCTTTTAAATTAGTTAACTTTATTTTATTGGTTATTGTAGGCACCCTTTGGGAAGATTAGTCTCTTCTGACAGGTATGGAATATTATTAGATTTTTTTTTAAAGCTCACAGAGCAGCCTCTTTCAATTAAAAGAAGACAGGTATTTTTGTCAAAAGGGTTTCAGTTCAGCTGCATAGGCCAGCCAGGTAGCAGCAGTACAGTGAAGGTACGTTTCCTAGGAAATGAGCTTGTCCTAAGGGCTCAGCTGAAAAAAGAATGTCCCATCTGTCTCCTTTCTTCCCCCAACCTCCTACATGCTCCCACTGCTTGCCTTGGGCTAATCAGCTCATGATTTGGCACCTCTGTCAGCTCAGCCAAATCAGGCAGCAGGGAACAGACACAGGAAGCTGGATACTCATCTACAGTGACGATAACTAAAACTGCCTCATGGAGAAGTGCAGTTCCTGACAGAGTCCTTAGAAGGGACTGCTGGGTTCTGCAGGCAGAAGTAGAAGGAAGAAGAGCTGTGTAAGCGGGAGGGAAGAGGGGGACTTTCTCCTTTCAGAAGTAAAGCATTAGCTTGGCTCAGGTTCCCACAAAGGAATACCTTTGCTTCCACCAAGCAATGTTTTATCTTTTTTTCCCTGTGCTAGACAGGGAGTTGTGAAGACAACCTGAGGAAACAGTTTTTCAAGTGATTGCAGCCTGTGCTCTTTCAGTACCTAATGCACAGCCAAACATTTGGTTTCTGGGCCTGAAAACAAAACTCAACAAAAAAGAATCCAATCATGTCTTTCTTTAGGATCCTTTCTGGTATGTTTGCTGTGAGAATGCCGACAAAAAAAGGCAATGGGGTACCATATGTCTACCCTTACACCTGCTGTGACACCTTACCTCACTGGCTTGGCCTGCCTCTTGTTTGGCTTTTGTTTTTGCTTTACACCCTCTTGTGGTGGTACAAAACATAAGCTGTTCCAACGTTTTATAAAGGTAATATTGAGTTGCTCATTATGATTTGGACATTTGTCTTTTTTCTGCTTAAAAAAACCTGTTGGACTTTAGCGGGCTTCTTTCCTGTGAGCTTGGAATGAGCATGATCACTAGCAACACAGCAGGCAAAGGCTCTGGCGTCTGATCCTATTTATCACTGCTTATTTTGGAACTGCTCAGTCATAACTTTTCTTATTATTGTAGCTTTTTCTTATGGCTGGAAGAAAGCACCTGTACTATTTACCTGTTCTCAAGAATATCCTTGTTGTCACTAGGGGATGTTTCAATTTGTCCAACAGAAGCCTTGGCACTACATGGGATACTTTCACTCTTTAAAGTGTACAGTGACAAACTGTTCTGTTATTTTGATGGGGAAACTGTATCTTTCCCCTTTCCACTTCTTGGCAAAGTGCTTTCAGTCGGGCAGACAAACAAGTTCTTGGACTGCCGATGGGAAAACAGCTTCTGCAAACGGGTCTCAGCATGTTCCTGAAGCAGAAAACTGATCCCTCAGCACAGCCTGCTGGCTACTGGCAGCACGACAAGCAAGAGAAGAAATCGTAGGCTTGTACGTAAGAGGGGAAACAAAAATAAGAGGGTTTGCTGCAGGATCATGGTTTTTTTTGCTTCATTATCCTCAGTACAAGGTTTTGCGTTTTTGCCTTCCCCTCTTCTGCATGTGTACAAGTTTGTGATGGTTTCAGCCCACATTTGAGGAAGTTTTGCAGAGAGCTGACAGTATTTACTGCACGTGTGAAAATGGAGATGCTGTCTGGGACACTGACCCTCTCTGGACCTGAAACAGAATCAGTAAAATGAAGCTCAGCCTGGAGAAAAAGATGCTCTGTGAGGAAGAGCAAGTGAATACCTGAGCAGCAAAGGCAGACTCAAAGAAAAAAAAAGAGCTGGTAAATTAGGGGGTGTGGGAAAGGGGTAATTATTGTCTGATGAAAAATGGGTGGCATGACTTTAGTGGGACTCCACAATTGGACATTCAATGGGTGGGGATGACTTTTAGTATCTGGTTATTTAATATCCATTATCTCATCCAGCAATTTGTTAAAGCTGTTTTGCAGAGCACCCTCAAAGTTGAGGATTCAGATGTTAGAAATTGTTTTGTGGAAGATGCACTTAAGAACCATGGTGTGTTTCTGTCCCTTGTGAAGTGTTCTGTGCATGCCTGGTGAAACCCCAAAGCCACCATCATGGTGTGCCACAAGAAAATAGCTGAAAAGTCAGAGATATTTCCAATGTCCTCAGCCCTTGCAATGCCAGCCATGTCCTGGTAATTGACAGGCCTGCCTGTAATGTTGCAGTCCTGTTGCTGAAGGAGAATCTCTGTTCCTAAGGTGTATTTTACTAAGCCTTATTTCTTTACAGACAGCAAATTCAGTTCACCTTGGCTAGCACTTAAGTTTGTATGTTACAGCAGCTATGAAGATGACTGTGACAGTGGTGTCATTTGCTGTGAAATTTGGAAATTTTGCTCTACAAATGTCAGGAAGAACTCCAAATCAGATTTCATACTGTTGTGAAGCACACATATCACCTTCCAGATAGATGTGATATTTCATCATAAGCATAATTTGTTTTCTGTGAAACAATTTATTCTATTCATCTTGCTGCTGATGACACAAGGCAATTGAGGCCGCTGTGTTGTTTCTAAAATGGGTTTTCTAACACAAGAAGAATGACTTATGGTGCTGGTATTATTTGGAAGAAGCAGATGAAAGCCTGAGGACTGAGGTAGCAAACAAAGCTCAGCACTTTGGAGACAGTGACCCTGATGCACAAAAGTGCCAGGACAAAGGAACTCTTCAACTCATTGAAGTTGAAAAGTGGTATGTTTATTGCAGCGCTGGGCACATGTGAGGTAATCCTCCCAAAAGCATGTGCAAATTCCCAAAGCATTAGCTTGCTTTTATACCCATAAAAGCCTTACATATTCATAAAAGTCCCAAAAACGCCTGTACATATTCATTTCCTGGCCCCGCCTCTCCCCGTTTCGTATTAAAATGAGATGAAAGTCCATTACAGCTGCGTAGTGCCTCTTCTTAATTGGGTTGGTGGTCTCTTGAAATGGGTCACTGGTCCTCTGAAGATGAAGTCCGTTGTCTTCCTCTTTACCTTGTCCCGTTGCCAGGGCTCCTTGACCCTCCAAGTCATGGTCCAGGCTCCCTCTCATGGTTCCCATTATCTCAGAGGCCAGGTGCATTTTCGGTTCTTGGTTCTTCACAATACTACGTATACTCCCTATTGCTTCTAAAAAACAACTGGATCAAATGTCTTCGCTCTAGCTACTCCAATTCTACTCATCTGCTAGTAATTAAACCTCTAGCTTCTTCTAGTCCTCTTGTTAAATCCCTCAATCAAAATATACTAATTTTATCTTATTAACTTCATTTCTAACTTTTAAATCTTCTAATCCCTGATTCAACCCAAATGACATCTTCAAAAGAGGATGTGGGAATTTCACTCATTATAGAGAGAAAGGAAGCCTATCCTATAGGAATCAAAGAATTTATGGAGGCAGAATCTGTGTGACAGCACTGTTCATAGAAAAATCAGTGTGTGAAGAAGAATAAAGTTCAGATGCAGAAAGATATGGACTGGTTTAGGAGCATGGCTGCTCTGGAGGATTGTAGGATGACCTGGCTGGGCTTAGCCCAGGCAGGACTGGACAGTACATCAGCTGACATCTGGAACTGGGTCAATGACACAAAGCAAGAGGATCCCAGAGAAAAAACGTGATGCAAAACCGCCTTAGTTCCCAAGCTGCATTTGTTTCATCGACACCACCTGGCAAGGTAAGCAGAGCATCCAGACATAGTAAACCGTGTCTTGGTGACAGGATGGGAAGGTGACATGAGGAAAACCACAGTAAGTTCAGTTCCCAAAGATATGTTTGTAGGTAAGAGGCAGCTACAATAGGTCAGCACCCTGGGCCTGAACTACGGAGTGTGGCTTGAACTATGATGCCACTTTTGGCAATATTCACAATCCAGTTTCTCCAGCCTTCAGTCTTCCAGTGATTTAGTTGCTTTGGAAGATATGAAACTCTACTGTGTGGGTTTACACTTTCCCTGATATACTATCTATCCCCTGGATAGGAAACAGTGATAAATCCTGTTCATAGTTCAAGGGAAGCTACAGAAACACTGCACAACTGCCCAGAAAACAAAGCTATCTCTTGGATCTTGTGCCACCTGCAGCCACCCAGAGCTTCACAGTAAAATTACTTTGGATGAGGATCTTCACAACAATTTCATACTCCTACTTTGTCAAAATTTATGATAAAGGTCAGAAAAATAGCTATACACAAACCTTCATTCAGTTCTTAACGAAGCATCCAGTTAATTCCACTGCACCAAATTCACCTTTGGCATTAGCTAAAGAAAGAGATACAGTTGTTTGTTTTTGTTTTTTTTTATTCAGGGAAAGTTTTGGAATAACTTGTAGCTGCAGTATCAAGCTAAATTCCAAAGTGCTACATTAATGAGGAATATAAAAGTAGTACAGATCAAGATGAAAGGGAGACATTTATTTTGTATTGCTCCAATTAATCCTTTCTAATCCAGCAGCCTTTTCTGGAGTACAAATAAATTTGCACATACCCAGAGATTCATAGATGAAGATGCTAATATTGGTTGCAACAAAACACCCTGAGCTTGAAGAAAGCCTGTGCACTATTGAATACTCACAACACTTTTTTCTTCATAAAACTTTTTATGTAACATTTTATTTCACTGTTCTTTTCATTATAAACTTAGAGAATGATACTTCTTCTAACACTCCTATTGATATCTCTGCTAAAAGCCCTGCAGCAGCCATCAAATTCATTATTAGAAACTATGCACTTAGAGGGAAGAATCATTTCTAGAAAAGAATAGGATGAGAATGAGGATTGCTACTGCATTAGAGAAGAGGCAGCAGTAGTTCCACTGAACTTACACCAGACAGAAGGTAAAACAGCAACTACAAAGCAGAGGCAGTAATATTAAAGAGAAAGGGGTGGAGGAGTGGGAAGGGGAAACCTTAGTAAGACAGCCTGTGGAGATAACCACTTACGTGACATTTAAAATTTGCCCTAAGTTTTACTCTGTTATAGGTATTACTGATTTCACTGAATTTTCCTGCATAATAAATTTACTTATGCTGTTTGCTTTCTTCTTCTCACTCACTTCTAGACTGTATTTTATTATTGACATATGTTAGTTTAGACCCTGGAAGAGATTGGCTGAAATTTTGCCATTGTTATCTAAAATCTACTGCAACTAGTGACCCATATTATCTCATTATTAGTAGTATTTTAAACTAAATAAAAGTGAAGATTTCTCTAGATGGTTTTTTCTCATCCCTCACAGAAAAATTCACCAATCCAGAGATTCGAAAGCTAAATCCAAATGCTACAACCTTCCGGTCAGACTTTCTACATAAGCATTCTGCTAGTCGTTTACCAAGTCTAAGTGATCGCAACATGTGATGTTTTGCTTTACGGAAAATGTGGAGAGAGGGTATTCTTGGTTCAATAAGTTGAAATCCCATTATACTCTCATGGTACTTCTGTCTAAAATGGCTCTAGTACATATGTATACAGGGAAGCCACCTGAATTGGCCATTGCTTCACCTCCTACTGATTGCAATTCCTTTTCCTCTCTGTGACTGCCTGAAAGGAGGTTGTAGCCAGGTGAGGGTTGGGCTCCTCTCCCAGTCACAAACGGTGGGATGATAGGTAATGGCCTCAAATTGCACCAGGAGAGGTTTAGATTGGATATTAGGAAAACTTGCTTCAGGAAAAGGCTTGTCAAGCATTGGAACAGGCTGCCCAGGGAAGTGGTTGAGTTCTGATCCCTGGAGGGATTTAAAAGATGTGTAGATACAGTCCTTGGGGATGTGGTTTAGTGGTGGGCTTGGGAGTGCTGGTTTAATGGTTGGACTTGCTGTCTTAGAGCTCTTTTCCCACCTAACTGATTCTGTGATTCTACTTCAGCTCAACCAATAGGCAGATGTTTAGGTAGTGTGTACAGCTGTAAGTACATGTGTAATTCCACTGCTACTTTTACACAGTTGACACAGGGTTTCTCTGCCCATCTAGTGCATGGCTTTCTTGGGAGAGAAGGAAAGCTTTCTTACAATTATCCCATATTCAACTTTCAAATTATAGAGATGATGACGGCAGCATAAAAGGCAACATAAATGCACTATCAAATTCTTTAAAAAAAATAATCTGTTGCTCTGTAATGAACTGCATTAAGCCAGAGACCATCAGCACAGAGGGAGGTTGTAGTTTTATTAGCAACACCAATAGGAAGCCTCCCTTCAGAATTCATCTGGTGATGACATTCATCTTCTCCATTACCAAGAATTAATGTCAATGCATGAAATTTTGATCCACCATAAGTGGATATAGTCTGATCCTCTCTTGAAAATAAAAGCCTCATAAACATTGTATAATAACTTTTGTGTTAGTCAGTGTTATGATGCTACCATTCTCTGTTTTTATCTAATTGCATTATGATACTTAGAAGCAATCTTGATTTGTAAATCTTTCAGAGCAAGAAGTTTTGTCTGCCTTCATCATCAGACTCCTTATCACATTTGGATCTACCAGGTTGTATTTATCTCCCTGACTCAATGTACAGGACTCTTGAGAAGAATGAGTTCTTCTGATGCTGCCTACTGACAGCATTACAAGGGAAAAATAAAATAGATATTTACAGAAAGAGATTGTGACAGTAAATTGATGTGCAGAAACAATGTGATGCATCATTTGTGTGAGAACAGTGTATGCCTGGAGCCTGCCTGCTCCCTGTTCTTTTGTCTTCTCTTCTCTGGAACATCAGATACAAGAAAATATCCCAGTGAAGGAATACAAAAAAAGCAATTAAATTTGAATAGCCTGTATCATCTCTGCACTATTGAGTAAACCAAGCAAACATTTAATATTAGAGGTTTGAATATGTACATTCGCAGAATTGGTAAGAAGTGAGAGAGAATTCAGATGATCCTGAACTAAACTGCATCTTATTCACAAATATATTGCTTCTTTGAAAAATTCAAAAGAAAATAACTAGTTGTTGGAAATCTGTGGGAATAAAAAAAAGGAGAAGAATATGATCCTGTGTCAGGTAAAAAGTTCAGCCAAAAATTTATGAAAGTCCAAGTACTTTTGCCTTCACTTTATTTGACAGAATGTAGTACATGGAATCACTAATCAAGTGAAATTTTTGAAAAGATCAGGAGAAATAGCAGATGGTCAAATTTGGAACTGGACATCAGTGGAAAGTAAAGTGCTGATCTTATCACATGATTTGGAGATTTCAGTACTGGCAATTCCCACATGATGTATTTTCCAGGCAGTTAAGAGTCCTGACACAAAAATCATCACTTTGGTCCTAATTGAAGAAAATGTTTGATTCAAAGCAAAAACTGAAAGAACATCTTTCAGTTTGTTTGTACAAAAGGACTTTTAAGAGAAAACGATCTTAAAAACTGTTTTGAGAAAATCAAGTGACACAGAAGCAGGTCACTTAAAAAAAATATTGACTGGTCTTTGGAAAATCAGAGCTAAACTGCTTTTTTGTAAATTTGGCAAAACACTGACCTTATTTAGAAAACTGCTCTGATCAAAAAGACTCCAACACAGCAAAACCAGTGAAAAATTAGCAAGGAGAGGGACACCCGCCAGAGGAATGTATCTGCAGGCAGCCCACACTGGGGCAGGGACCCACTGGAGGCCAGCAAAGTAGTATTTTTACCACTGCAGTTGGTGCATAATTGATTTCCAGAGTTTTTCCCTATTACCTGAATCCTTATGGTTAATTAACAAGAATGACCTGAGACTGTTTTGCCCATGACACAACCTAATATAAGTGCCCTATTTTCTTACTGATTTGGAGATACAGAAGGGCATGATGTAGATTTCTAAGGTTTCTTCCCATTATTCAAATGAGAGTCAGATGCCTGCAGCACAGGTAAGCCTACTCATGCTGCCTTGACTTTATTAATGCTAAAGCCAAAAAGACAGGGAGTTCAGCTCCCCTGTTGAACTTTCACTTCCCTTTGTTGAGCGAACTGGTACAAATCAACTCAAAGCTAACTGAGCTGCATATTTCTTCTGCTAAAGCATTTGCAATTATGCTTAGCTACATTCCAGCTGCAAGACTCACACAAAGAGACTAGGTTTCATGGAGTCTATCTCTGCAGTGGAAAATGTCAGTGCTCCAGGATGGAGCATATCTTGCTGAGGGGACATTTAAGTAGAAAATCCCTTCAATTTCCTCTTCCCTTATGTAGAGACTCCTTCAGTTAAATAGGGAATTGGCTGATGTAATTGCCAAGACATTCTCAATCATATTTGAAAAGTCATGGCAGTCAGGTGTAGTCCCAGGTCACTGGAAAAAGAGAAACATTGCACCTGTCCTTAAAATGTGTAGGAAGGAGGCTCCTGGAAACCAACATATCAGCCTCAGCTCTGTGTCTGGGAACATCATGGAACTCTTAGAAGTTATATCAAGGCACACAGGGGACAGGGAGGTGATTTGGGACAGCCCGTATGGCTTCAACAAGGGCAAATCCTGCCTGACCAACCTTGTCGCCTTCTACGATGGAGTAACTGTATCAGTGGATTAGAGAAGGCCCTTGGGTATCATCTATCTGGACACAGGTTTTTGACATGGTCTCCTACAATATCCTTCTCTCTAAATTGGGCACATATGGCTTTGATGGGTGGACTGTTCAACAGATGAGAAACTGCCTTGGACAATACCACCCAAAGAGTAGTGGTCTTAAGGCTCAATGTCCAGATGGACATTGGTGACAAATGGTCTCCCTCAAGGGTCTGTCTGGGATCAATGCTATTTAATGGTTTCATTATAAACATGGACTATGGGCTTGAGTGCAAATCCACAAGAAACAGAGACATTTTTATTAAAGGTTTACAACGCAGATACAGAGGTTGTGTAATAATATTCTACTTACTGTAAAGCACTACCAATGAACATTCAAGCCTTATGGGAAAAAAAGACATTTTTCTTACTTTTTACTAGTGCTGGGCTAATAAAATTTACTTCCTCATATCCTTAAACCACCAAAGCTACAACATTATTACTGCTAAACATATTTACAGTCAGGTTTCTCAATTGTTGGACTGCAGAAACAGAAAATGTCTTTAAAAATATTTGGCTGTCTGCTGGCAAGTCACAGTATTTTGCCTGTATGCTTCATGCAAAGTAAAGAAGAAATAATGGCTTCAATTAATTATGTAAATTTTGTGAAAGCTGAACTTTTGACTACTCACAAAAGTATCATAAATTTACTTAAATATGTTTTTGGTCTATCAGTTAAGACTCCAAATATTCATTCAATATTTTAAAATTTTTTGATTGTTGTATGTGAGCATGTCAGACTACTCTGAATCCATCAGGTAGTAATGATGTCATGGGATGTTAGTCCATTTAAATCCAATGTATTCTATGTCGATTTTGTTATTTAAATAATACTGCTGTGTGGTGCAAAACAATCTATCAACTTCTTCCAAATGCCTACCTTAAGTTGTTTAAAAATTAGATGCAAAACCTCTTAGAATGGTGATGACTCTGGTTTAACCTTTAATGATGACTATGAGGTGATACAGCTAAACTAACACAAAATTAAACATAATTCCTATGACCACAGAGTGGAATTTTCAACAGAAAGACAAAAAAACTAAGGCACTTTTGTTATATGTAGCTTCATATTCTGCTAACACATAGGCTACATATTTAGCTGCAACACAGTGATGAAACTCAAATAGTCCTTTAATTTACAACTTGCAAGGATTTAGTCTTCAATCTTTATTATGCAGTCTATGGCAGAAACAAACAATTTCACATTATAACCTTATTGTTACACAGACTTTAACAATGGAAATAAGAAATACATCTTGGCTGCAAAAAGAAAAAGACCAAAAAAAAAAACCCCGTTCCATACAGTTATAATTCGGAATACACTTAAATTCATCAAAGTACATTTCCCCCAGTTAACTACTGATGATTTATTTACAGAGCAAGTAACAAACAATGTCTAGAAAATACCACTGCACCACAAATTATCTACATGGATATTTCTAATTTTCATACTAGAAAACAGCTAAGAAGGCATTTGCTGCAGCACAATGTTTCTTCCTGAATTCTTAATGTATTTTAGCAGCAAACACAGATGCAGACGGTATTATGTTAATTAGAAAAGCAAACATACTATGGGTTTGGTTAAGAAAAAATAGATGTCTAAGAAATTGTTCTTTAAAATTTCTTTTTTAAATGCATTAACTGCTCCAAGTACTTCACATTGGGGCTGTTGTTTACTTACAAATTGAAAATGCTGCTGACAGAGCAGCTGAAATTTGAGAAACTCCTTGAAAGAGAAGACATCGTCAGCCTGTGCAAGCTCTGACAGGCTTATAGCTACATTTTTATTCACAAAGAAATTTATGTTAATATATGCTGTTTTGGGGATCATTTGACAATCAATAACAATGTAGAATACTTTCATTTACTCATCTCTTTTTGAAAAAGTGATAGCTCATTGTTTTGATTTTAATGTCTTTTTTAATAGATGTGAAATAGAAGCAGAAGATGAAGCTTAGAGGTTTTAGTTGTTTTTTTTTTAAGAGATCACTGAAAAAAATATTTTCCTTTGAAACTGCAGAACATGCAACCCTCGCAAGAGAAGACCTCTTGAACTACAAATGTGTTGTTCTACATGACCTCGTGAGACTTTAGCACACAAATAACCTGTACAGAAAACACCTTTACAAATAAATTTTAAGAATAAATAGAGTATGCCCAACAGTATAATAACTTCATATCTCATGATTTTGCATCCTCAAAAGCTCACCTTATTTTTCAAACTATATTTGTCTAACCTCTGAATTTTTATTTCCAACCTGGTTTAACACAACTGTAACTTACCAAGAACATGTCAGTTTGCTACAGGCACAGTAGTTTTTTTTTTAGACTAATGTATGTACTCCTGGTAAACAGGACTGCTTTGAACACTGGAGCCTGGAAGGCTCCTGTATCTCCTGGGTCTGCTCGCTGTTACATCTCATGCTTCTGTTATGTGCAATGCAGATGTGCTGCAGAAGCTATTTTTGACAGACTGGAAAAGCAGGCACTTTCCTCTGTGGTGTTTTTTTGAGGGAAAGCATATCCTACATGTTCCCACTAGCACACTGTAGCAGTGGCAACTGCTCTGAGGCCATGCAGCAGGAGACCCTGTCACGGGAGTGGAGTAGTTTCAGCTTCTTGAAGTTCCAACTGAAAGGAAAGAAATTGCAAATACAATGAACAATTGCTTGATAGCTTCCCATCCACAAGTTTGTGTGTGTGTTTTTTTGGGAGGAATTTATTTCTCATTTGAAGCTACTGTCCTGATATATAAAGCTAAGCACATAGCCCAGAGTAAGGCAAGACTATTCTTTTGCCATGAAGCAACAGACGAAATGATCACAAAGAAACATTAGTGGGTCTGAAATTTCAATTATAATTTGAATATACTTCATCTCAAGCCAGTTGTTCTCTTTCTAGGGTGGAACTCTCTATGAATTTCATGAGCATGGAAAAATTTCACTCCCTTTCTGTATTCTTTCTGTAGCAGTTACAGGGGAATTAGCATTTTAGTTGAATACATCTTGTGCTCATATCAGAACAGTGTCTAACTTTTGGATTTTCAGTTATAGTCAGTTTAAATTCCATGTGAGTTGGATTTAAATCATCAAACAAACCCAACAACCTCTCAGCCCTGCATGTCCACAGTCTCCATGCTGAGTTCTACTTGCATGCAGGCATGGTAGCACTACAGATGTTTTCATCAAGAAAACCTGCTTACTGCATGGCACATCTTGAAAGGCCCTTTTTGCTTACTGCATGGCAGTAGGCCCTTTTTGCTCAGAAAATTTTTGTACCAAATTTTGTACCAGAACCTTTTGAGAGCTGGGTGGGAGATCTACAAATCAAGGGTTTATGGAATGGAAAGCAGAGACACAGATGAAGTTTGGATATTCACAAAGAGCCCATGTCAACACAGCTACAAAAGAAAGCCCAGTTTTAAGGATCTATTGAACTTAGACACGTGTTTCATAGATGTCACTATCTCACCAGAAACAGGCTTTTAAAGAAACCAGTACTTTAAAATTATTACTGAAATACAGTATAATTCACAATATAGAAATATTTTCTAAAATACATAGGAAGGCCGTTTCTGTTAATACAGGTAGATGTAAATCTGCCAAGAAGCTGTCCATTTTTTTTCATGTTTCTGCAACAGGAATCACCAGCATTCCCATATTTGTTCACGGTGGGTCATATAGCACAAGGAAAATTAAGAAAGCACTTTCTGCATTTATTTAATCAAAGTGAAACTAGCTTTCAATTTTTCCTTGCTTTAACTTAAAAACTTTTTCTTGAATCCAATATCCTTATTTCTACAGGTGGTTGCCAATCCAGGCAATAAAGGCAAAGCTTTCAGGGCTGAGCCTTTTGTTGAATATATATGAGGACTCATTTTTCAGCATATGGGGAGGATTTACAGTTTCCATTAGGGCATTTAGACATTTCAGTAGCTGACAAGAAAGCATCAGAAGCTAAAATTGAAGAGTTACACACAGGATGACTAAATAGTCCTGAAGATGTGCCTATACATAATTTACTTAATTGCTTGGACACATTCAGGTGAAGCTGCTATAAAAGCAGCTATAAAAATGGGTCACAAAGAAACTAATCCACTGAAACAAATTAAATTTTTCAGATTTCAGTAATTATTAATAATCTACTTCCCTAATTATTTAGGATTTTTTGTTATTCACACATAGAGACTAGCAAAAACTTAGTTTTCAGGGGAAAATAAATATCACTTGATTTTACATTAAAAAAAATTAAACCTTCTTGTAATCTCAGAGATAAATGTATGGAGAGAATCTCTGAGCATTTGAAGTAAAAGCTATTTAAATACACCTGCCAAGATTTTGATAGGAATCAGTCAATGCCAACAATATCAAAAACCCCCAGCCATTTTCAAAAGCTATTTGGTCCTTCATTCCCCTCTCTGGCCAATGCTTGGTCATAAAGAGAAAAGTCCAAAGAAAGCAGTTTTCCATCTCAAGCATTTTTTTGCCTCCAGGATTACATCACTCCTTCTCCATGCAAATGCACTTATAAGATTGCATAAACCTCCTGAAAATTATAAGCACTTAATCTAGACCTTTTTGGTAATGCCAAGGAGACACAGAGTAGGCCGAAGGCCAGTATATTAACTCAGAATAATATGAATATTTATATGATGTTTCCTGTTGGTGCTTTTGAACTGATAGAGGACACTGTTGTTCCTTCCAACAACTTAAATACTTAAGAGTGTTAATGCTAAATGCTTTTAAATGCTTTAAGAGTGTTAGGGCTTATGTGATTGAGCCTTGCAATTCTCATTAACTTCAGCAGGAGAAAATAATTTTCACTTGGCAAAAGAGCAACTTGTAGAACATCTGTTCCCTGGAAAATTATATGAATTGTGCCAAGTACTACACACACAGCCTTGCAATTAGAATGCATACCAAATGCTCTCCAAGGCCTTGTCTATACAAGAAAGAGCTTGTCAGTATACTTCAATCAATAGATACGCAAGCTAGACTTTCTTTTACAGAGAGCACTTACCTGTAAAAAGAATACCATGTCTGTAGAATTTACAAAATCTCTCTACTGTCTGGGCAGATATTGGTTTGTCGGGGGGGTTATTTTCTTCTTTATTTTCTGAGAGCTAAAGCTGCATTCACTCTAGGGATTTGTGTGTTTAAAATAATAATATAAAAATATTAGGTATTACACTTGTAGTCACTATTCCAGAGAAGCTTTTTAGTGTACATTAGTTCAACAATATTGTTTCTCATTCTGATAAAAGCAGACATCAAAAAATGTCTCTTACAGAAACATATGCTGCAGAAAAAAGATAAATTAAATTTAATATTAAGCTTTGAACATGGCTTGCTGTGAATGTATTCTATAGACATTGTGGAGAGAGAGAAAGACTGTACCAAGAAGGTGCTGAGCTGAACTCCAGGGAGAAGGCCCAGGTCAGCATTCAGGGAGTGTATCTGGCAGAAATAAACCAATGGGGGCATCAGCAACTGCCAAAGCAGAACTGCAGGGATGGTGGTGAGAGAAGTGGAGTTGGCCACTCAAAAGTCTTTCAAATAGCCAAACATGCAAAGACCTATTCACTCACCTATGGGGACCTGAGCTACCAAGTGCTGTCTTCTTCTCCCTGGCTCTGTGCAAAACTGTTGATTAGTTTCTAGGAAGAGCTACCAAAGTAGTCAAACAATTTCTACCAGCTCTGCATACACCTTTTTTGTTCCATGCAGACTGGCTCTTTGCTTCAGTTTCCATCCTTAATGCCTCACTTGGACCTCATTTTTATGTTTCCCTTTCTCCTCAGCATTCTTCCTCTCAGCTCCCTTTCCCTTCAGTGTCCTTCCCTTCCCTTCTCTTTAGATATGCTTTATTTCTTCATAACTAATTAATTTCATCCCTATTCCCTGAAGGAAAAAACAAACCCTAACCAGCAAAGAACTCAACTAGAGGACTAGCTTCCTCCTTATCACCACTCCCAAAATCCCTTCACTTGCTTGCTCCATCCCTGCCCCAGCAGGCTGTTTCTCCTGGTGGTGTAGGCTAAAACATGTCTCTGGGAAACATCATCTTCTATTCTGTGCTTGCTCAGTGAAACAGATTTTATTTCACTCAGCTTCTAGGCAGTACCACATTAATCTTTTCTTTGGGTAGAAGTTCAGAAGGCTACAGCTCTCCTAGAAGTAATATAAAGATATATAACTAAATGTAGAAAATGGGTGCATACACACTGCACTCTAAAAAGCTGGAACTGTACTAGATAGAAATACAATCTTGTTATCAGTCACATGCACAGAATTGACTCCATTGAGGATTACAAATGCATTATTAACAGATGAATGCAGTCATTTGCTACACCTAACAAATACTACACATACATACATACATACATATATACATACATATATATGTGCATCTATGCCAAGTCTGGCAGTTCTGCTTCACCACCAGACTGAGCAGGTGCCAATTTCACAGGTCACAGTTTGGCATGCACGAATCAGACACTGGTGAACAATACCAATTGCTGATGCTTAATAAAGCTTCCTGCTTTAGCCCTTCCCCCCCTTTAGACTTCCCTCCTCTTTTGTGGTGCAATTATTGTTTAGTCTCCTTGGAGATGGGAATACTCTTATTTGAGCTATCTGGCAGCAGCTGAGTGTCAGGCAGGTAGCTGCTTTCCCAAGAAGCCACTGAGTTCTGCACCTCAAGGAAGCAGCTAGCTTGTGGCTGAAGTGGCAGCACTGAGAAACCGTTGCATGAGCAACCTAAGTATATCGCTGAAAGGTGATACGGCAAGGAATGAACCAGGCTTATGCCTTTTGTTCTTATTTTTACAGAATTAAAGAGACAACTCAAACTTCTAGCGCTTGAAATGTGCTTGAATTACTTTCATGAATGTTAAGATTTGCTTTCATGTTTTGCTGAGAGATGGAGCTCGGAAATTCTCAAGACTAAGCACAGGACCATGGATATTGAACATGAACAAAAGAGCATCTTCACAAAAACTATGCAAAAATAGGCCGAATAAAAAAAACAAACAACAGCTCTTGTTATCTAATGTGCCATAAAATCCCTACTTCTTAAATGTTTTTTCTACACGGAAAAGGTATTTTCTTGGTATACCTGTAATGGCAAAATGGCACATTAGCATTTAACATGTCTGTGTACATTTTCATATATATACATATCTAACCCCACCTTATTCACCACATCATTATCTGACGTGAGAACTGCATGTAGGCAAGCCTTGGTCTATCTCTTGCATGACTTTCAGGACAAAGAAGGCCAGGTAGGCCTTCTTTGTACATCAATGAAAATTGAACAAGCACAGTTTTTATCTTTTTATTCACTGTTGCAATGGGAGAAGAAGAGAGATCTGTATTCTGTTCCACTCCTGTCTCCATCAGCAGACAAGGAATATGAACAGGGAAATCCGTGATTAATTTTCAAACTGTTGCAAACATCCTACAAGTGAAACACTGTTTTATGTGCTTTGCACATGCATGCACGCTGGGCCCAGTCACTCAAGGTACCCTTTAGAACCCTTGGCTTCTGAGTATCAAGCAGGGCAGAGAACAACTAGCACCATGCAGGACTGGGGTCTCTGTGTATGCATACACCAGTTTCAAATACAACCCTGGAAGTGTTCAGACCTTCCGAAAGCTACAAATCAGTATAAGTGGTAACTTCAGAACACGTGTCATCTCCAAGCGGGTGGCCTGGATCCAGAGATGACATCTCCACTGCTAGTCATACCTGATGGTTAGTCCTATCCACAGTGTTGGCAGTGGAAGCATGGTCACGAGTGTTTTGTCGGACTCGGGTGGAGTTTTGCTGCTCAATGGTTGAGGAAGTGGGGATGCAGAACTCTCTGAAACACCTTTTGAAATTCTCATCTAGAAATGCATAAAGGACTGGATTAAGGCAGCTATTTGTATACCCTAGAGCAATACAGAAGTGCCAGGAGACAGTCTGGAAAGTAGTTTCTGGGATGTTGACCAGGGCTTTAATGATAACATAGATGTGGATGGGAGTCCAGCAGACAATAAACACTGCCACCACCACAAGAACCATCCTTGTGATTCTCCGCAGGTTCCTATCCTTCTCTTTGGAGCCGGATAACATACGAACACTCTTCAGGCGTAAAATCATCAGCCCATAACAGACGGTAATGATCAGGACTGGCATGATGAAGGCAAAGATGAACACACAGATTTTCAGGAGGTTCTCCCAGTACCAAGCAGGGTGGGAAAATGTAAGTGTGCAGTCAATTGAGCCTGAGGAAAAGGAAAACAGCAGAGAAGAACATGCAGGTCAGTTTTTCATTTGCTTTTCTCTAAACCTTCCTTTAATTAAATACATAGGGAAGTATATGAAGACTTTACACCTAAGTAAACATGTAAAATGAAGCAATCTGTGACCTGTTATTCACACATGCATTGGTAGGATAGAATGCTGCAAAACATGCATGAAGCGTGAGTTAGGAAACCAAAACCAAATTAACATGTTCTCTTCTGCATATTATGGCTTGGAATTTAATGCATACTAAACAAGGAAAAGAGCTGAATTGTCATAAATTATTAAACTTTGACTCATTTTCACTTTCAGTATAAAACATGGTGAAAAGAAAGATTGTTAAGCCACCATATATGCTGAGAGTTTGGGCATTTCAGGGCAACGGGGAAGAGAATGACATGATACTTGGTAACTGTGCACTGTGGAGGGCCTGGATTTATGTTGATCTGTTGTCACTGCCCCTTTATGGAAGGTCTTGAAGCACCAGTGGTCCAGAACAAGCTCTCTGCTCTGTATCATGTCCTGCCAGAGAGGGTGTAACATATCTATCATGGCCAGCTTCGCAGTGGGAGTATCCTGGGTAAAGCACAGGCTCCTGAGCTGTAGGGCAATGCAGAACTGCCCCACAGCAGGAGGCAGGCAGGCACAGATGCTTTTCCAAACACTACAGCAACTAAGTGGGACAGCAACACTTGCGTGGACCAACAGAAGGAGCTGGAGGTACTTGTTGTAAAAGACAGATCACATGCACTCCTTGCCCAGCCAACTATAGTCACATGCAAAACTGAAGGGGCTCATTTGCATTGATACTTGCTTTACACAGTTTGGAGGTCAGAAGTTAATTCAGTGTCGCTACACTACAGTGAAACAATGCAGAAAGTAGTTTAAATGTTGAGTACTCAATTTAGGAATGAAAGCCAGACTTACCATGCCTGTATTTAGTAGTTGCCATGAACATAACTGGCAGGCCAATGGCAGAGGAAAGAATCCAGTTGCAGACATTGACAATTTTGGCATTTCGGGGGGTACGGAAATCAAGGGCCTTAACTGGGTGGCAAACAGCCACGTAGCGATCCACACTCATGGTGCAGAGTGTGAAGATACTGGTGAACATATTATAGTAGTCTATGGATATAACAATCTTACAAAGGATGGTACCGAATGGCCAGGTTCCCATTAAATAGTTCACACTCTGGAATGGCAGAGTACTTGTTGCTAGGGCATCTGCCAGTGCAAGATTGAAAATATAGATGTTGGTGGCAGTCTTCATTTTTGTATACCTAGAAAAAAAAATTGGCAGAGCATGTGAATGACCACAACTGACACTGTCAAATAAAACTGAATTCAGTGCATCATCTATAAGAAGCTCCAGTAAAATAATGTGCTAGATACTGTTAAAGATCACATTTTCTGCTTTTAACCAAATGACCATGCTATGATTCACCTACACGTTGGGACCTCAGTGAGATATCAGCAAAAGGGTGTAAGGAAAATAGTATTAATTTAACTTGTGCAGAAGGAAAACATACATATAGAAGAAACAATATGAAAGATGCTAAAGAATCGAGAAGCTGAAAAAACGGTATGTTTACAGATCAGATATTCCACTACATGGATAGATCTGAACCTGCTGACGTCATGCCAAATATCATAACTATGCTCTGTAGAAACAGAAAATTAATTGGTAGGTTGTGCAGTAGTAATGATGTCATTCCAAATGAGCAGCACTTGAGACCCACTTTTTATGTGGATGCTGTAGTTTTGCAGTAGTAGAAAAAATGTTTCAATTTAAGTAATGTTCCTGGCCATGCTGCCCTGACTGCTGCTGAGGTTGCTGGGCCCTGTGGCTGCTTGGATTTTGGGGGTTGGATGGCTTGCGCTTTTGATGAAACTTACTTTCATTTCTGCAAAACTAGTAAGCAGATTTTTGATCAAACATTTTACAAGAGGAATGGCTCATTTCAAAAGACCTGTCGGGAAACCAGCTAGGGAAGACAAAATGTAAAATACACTGTTTCATGGGTTTCATCTCTCTGAGTTAGATCTCTTCAGAACACGAATCAGTTGCAAAAAATCCCAATGAAAGAACTGTGTAGGGAATTTGCCCTTGGAACTTTTCCTTGGTAGGGTGTGCAGAAATGCAGACTTCATGCTGAATGCACCTAGAAAGCTTTTATGATGAACATTTGAAGTCATTGGTACTGGATCTGTTCTCTCATTTTTAGCACTGTGCATGAGTAGACACTAACAATCCTAATTTTAATTGAGGGGAGGTGTGTTTAAAAACAGATTTTCAAGTACATCCAAACTGTATCCTTGACTGCTGCCTTTCAAGTCGTAAATAAACTCCATATTCTGAAAGTCCTGTAAAATTTTTTCTTACTCCATTTATATAACAAGTTTGTAACTAACATAGGAGGAGGTATATGCTGCAAGCATCTACAATTCCCTCTTCTGGAAACTGGAAAAAATGTACAAGATTGCAGTGTGGAAGAGGTACACAATAAAAGCCACAGCTCTAAAAACTGTTTGGAGGGAGGAGAAAATATTTCTCAGGCAATTTGCTGAAGAATCATCCAGATGAGAATGAAAGCAGCAATATTCATATTCAATTTTTATTTTACTATTATTCAGTACTAAGCTCTGTGGTTTATCAAAGTATCTCTCCAAAGGTCTGAGATATCTAGAAGCAGCTGAAGGTGTGTCCAGATTTAACCTGAAGGTTTGATTGTGTTGTGAGCAGACATATCCAGCTTGCTCCCACCTGACCTGCTCAGGCAGGGACAGTGATGAGAATTCTGTGCCCTCACCTGGGCTGAGGATCCCTGATTGCCTGCTTTCTTTATCGCTGGACAAGAAAGCTCACTTGGGAATGCTGCTCAGTGCTGCTGCCACCACATGTGATTCTGGGACAGGTCTGTCTGGAGAGCACCTCATCAATAATAATGACAATACTTTGTTATCAGTAATTAAAGCCATTATTATTTAAAAGAAATGCTTGACACAGCAAAAAAAGCCCAAACCATCAACCAATACGTAAATGACTTTCAGGTTAGCATGACAGAGGATGGACAGAAAAATGCTCTGAATAAATAGAATAAAGTTTTTTCACTGGGCATGGGCCTCATCCACTTAAATGCTACATATTTTTCAGTTTAGCTATCTAATTTTCAGGGTCAGTTTAAATTTAAAGTTCTCGGACTTACATTGTTTAATGGCCTCAACAGACCATTTGTGAAGGGTTTTTGCTTGATGTACTCTGTAATCTTTGTACTTCTAATTATGCTGTTCTTACAATGAATAAAAGCAGAGCTCTTATGGTGATAGAAAGTATTTACCTCCACAACTGCCAAATCAACAAAAGCCTATTGAAATTTACAGTATTCTTTTCAGTGAATTCTATGGGATTTGGGCATTTCTCTGTACGGAATATTTAAAGATTTTATAAGGGGCTTATTTCTGCAAGATACGTTTTGTAAAACATGTATTTTTCCAAATAAGTAGATTATCAGTGTCCCCAGGTTTATTTTTTGGCATGAACAAATAAATACCAAAACAATTTATTAAATGTAATTTTAACAGCATGAAAAGTAACAGTCAATCAAAATGGAGCTTTTCAAAGTCTTGATCTTAGCTGTTATTACACTTTATGCTAAGGCATCAGCCTACCTATTTGAACAAGCAGAACAAACATTTCCATTATCCAGACATGGATGTATACATGATGCAATTTCTACAGTTGAAAGGGAGTTAGTAATACCAAAATTTATAATGCAATACCAATATAAAGGCTATCTTTTAAGATACTGCTTTCCACTTTCACATAAACTCACTAGAGAATCTAAAAATTAACAGACATGTAGAGAAAATATCTTAATTGTAAACTCATGAAAATCTGAATACTGGTCTTTAGATTACATTGAAATTTCAGTGCCTAAAACATCAAGTGTATTAAATATTGCACGACAACGGGCAAGGTTGCAAGTGAAGACAAAAGTTGGCTTTGGGTGACCTTACTTTTATTTTAAAACTCTGCAATGAAAAGACTAATAGAATGATGATGATTCAAGGGCTTTTTGTGAATATTTAACACAATACTGCTCTTGGTATATACCTAAATTAATTATGCTCATTATAATACCAGCACCTATACCCCTTCTAGTGGTATACTCATGGTACACTAGTATACCCTCAGTGTAAGTTTAGTATCAAAAAATATCTGTTTATGAACTGTTGTTTTGTTGGTAATAGTAGATGATAAATCAGATTTACAACAGTAAGAATACACTTTACATCTGTCTAATTTTTTAGGGAAAGCTCAGCCTTGTCTTTATCTTCAATCCTCCAAAGCTTTAAAGTAGACTTCAAGTTTGAAGACCTGAGCTGTACAGGTTCACTGAACTGAGATTTGCTTGGTGTAAGAAAAAGCAATGGAGAAAAGAGTGAGAATTCAGCTCAGATAGTCACCAAGTTTCTAGTATTCAAGGATTAATAAAAGTCTTGAAATGGACCCCTCAACTGTCTGCCCACAGGCCACTTGTAGTTTGTTAACCAAATAAAACTTTCACCAGATTAACTGCAGAGAGACTCCAGCTCCGAATTGTAACAGCACCTTGGACAGGAGCCAGGAGCACCTTCCCTTCCACTTCTCATGCAATGGGAGAGATGTGAGCATGTTTCTGACTCTCCGCAAAGACACCTAACATGGCCCTGTTTCTGGCCTGTCTACGCCAACAGTTTAGTTGCCACTTTCAAATATCTTTAAGAGTCTCTTCTTTATGCTTCTTAAAATTTAATGAAATCCTTAGTTAGCATCATATTTTATTTAAGCCTTACAGAGTTTGTATACTGCTATTGTAGTTCATACAACTAAGGTGGCTGTGTTCCTACTGCTCCTTGGTCAAGTGGTTTAAATCCATGTGGATTGTTGAGATATCGCCTCCTCCAAAGCCTTCTGCCCTTCTCAACCAGATCAGCTTTACAGCATCCTTGGACCACACTGGGCTGGTACAAAGAAGCTAGAGAGGTCCACATTTAGCTCAGTGTAATACAGAGTATAATAATACAAATACAGATAAATAATTCTTCTTCTTATTATTGTTATAATTATTATTATTAATTATGATGATGATGCAGCTCAGTGTAATACATAACATTACAAATTAATTTGAAAAAAATACTCTCTGAATAACATCAACGAGGAGGAAAGCAGAAACAGTCTTTTGCACTTAGGAAATGGGCTGGTCAATGACAGGGTGGTAGTAATTACTTTCAGCAATACAAAGACATGCAAGGTTTTGCCTACAGAATGCTAATTTGGAGACAAAGAATACTTCAAGATCTGTGTTTAAGTTCAGCATAAAATACATGAAAAACTGGACAAAATCACTGGAGATTCACTGCAGAAAACAGTCACTCTCAGAAATGGTTTGGCTGCTGAAAGAAACAACAGCCAACAGTTAGGTCTTGCATACAGACAACCTGACATAACTCTTCTTGATGCTGGAGATTAGGTTAGCATTTCAAATTCATGTTCTTCTTGCATAAATGACTTGTTAAACAAATGAAGAATCATTATGTGCATACATTAGATTAGCTGAGGTCGCCTTGGGTGGGAAGATTAAAACCACGTGAAGTATGCCTAGTTGAATCAATTTAAATTAATTTTTTTCCTCATGATTGTTCTGATGCACCTTGTATATGCAACTCAAAAACAGTAGGAAAAAGGGATTTTTTTGGCATGTTTTCTTCAGATATCAGGTACTTTCAATTTTTCTAGGGCCCTTTGAACAAAGTCATGACATATTCAAGGTGGTCTGTAAAACCCTCAAAATTATTTCTGTCTGCCAATCCAGTTTTAGTATTTGCCACTGAAATGAAGTCTCTCAAGCCACATTCTGGAAAGTACCTCCGAGCTAACGGGTCTCAAAAGATGGACTTTACTGATGTCCATCTACTTTATTGTCCTTCTCTTTTCTTCCCATGGTAATGGGTCTCTGTAGAGTGAAAGACCCTTACTGAATCTCAAACAAAGCTGTGACGTGCTGTGGCAGGCTGTAAACTATTAAAAGTTTTAAAGTCATATATATTCTGGATAGGTCTAACCTTCCTGTCTGCAAGCATATGATTTAATCAGCTTGAAAACTTAAGTCTTTTGATTTTTCTATTCATGGGTACTTCTGAATGTTTATTCCTTAAGCCATTAAATTTAATCTCTGGCTACAAGCACCATAAATTTGTGCACAACCCTGACAGGTTATTAGGCAGTAAGGCCACCCAGATAGGAGATGCCATCTTGTGGTTAACAAGATGTATGTTCTACTGAGGAGATCTTATACAAGGCTGTAATTTAAACATAGAAAGCCCTGAGTGAAACCAAACCAACAACAAACTGAAAAACTAAAAAAACCCCAAAACCCTGAGCTGGTACAACAATAAAGCTGAAAGCATTCACACTTGGTTGCAATGAAATTGTGCAATTTGCATCATATTCACTTCCTACACCCACCCTGAGTTTGGAGGTAAAAGCTGAAATGGGGAAGTGAGAAAGCTCTTACAGCCTTTAAGAAAGACAGAGGCAGTTGCTGTGCCCTCCTGTTAAAGTCGCGCATCCTGACTCCCAGCACAGTGCTACCCAGTCACTGCTGTGACCTGGTTTAACTACAGATGAAAAATATTAGGCATCACCTAGGTGTCAAGACATGACATACTGAGGGAGCGCAGTAGATCTAAAATCAGAGTTTAGTTATTTGACATACTTGTTATTTCACATACATTGTTCTCTGGAGCAACTTTCTCGATTGTCTTCACTCACTAGCAAGGGGATGTCCATTTTCTGAAGGAGTCTGAGTGTATATGTGATCATACAGTGGTGTTTAGTGTGGACCTGAGCACAGGGCAGGGAACTGCTGGACTGTACTTGCTTCAGTTGGTACCTCTTTTCTCCCTAACAATTGTTTTCCCCCACTGTTTTGTCACTTCATTCTCCTCCATAGTACATTTGGCCAGAACTTCACCAAAGTTTACTTCCCTCTGGCTACCTTGCTAGCATCTTTGACCTCCCAGCTTATCCCTTCCTCTCATCAGGACAGTGCCAAGTGATGTGCAGATCCAGCAGCATTTGCTTACAGGATGCAGGAGAAGAAAGCAGAGCACATCACCTCCTGGGAAGCAGCACCAGCTCAGGGCCATCTTTCTTGTACTCAGAACGCATCAGGAATTTATCTCATTCCTCAGCTTTGAGAGAGGGTGAGCTAAACAAAAGCCTTTTAGGCAGAGTCACCTTTAGACGTCCATGCCAGTCTTTTGGGAAATGATGTGGTACCAAGAGAGTTGTGAGAACATCTGACTCATCCTGTTTTCCTCTGTTGGACTTTGGATTAAAAATGACTTGCTGCTGTCTTTGTGGCTCCTCCTGATTGTAGGCACACAGTTTGTGGTGATTGGGAATGGGGCTGCAGCCAAGCCTCATACCTAATGGGCTACAGCTCTGTAGCACAGGTGAACAGTATTGAAGGCTATGAAAGGTGGAATGGTGAGGTGTACTGAGCAATCACAAAAGGGTAGAGAGGGCACACAGGTGTAATGCATGTAAGATGAATGGTATAAAAGGTAGTACTGAGGCAGAATAAAGTGCTGATGCCTGGACTCACTCATGCTGTCAGTTGTATGTCCTCCCTCACCTGATTTTATTCTTTTTTTTTGCTACTGAAAGGCATTATATATAAGTCTTCTTTCTGCTATTTTGTTTGAACCAGAGAGTTTAGTTCCTGACCAGAGAAAATAAAACAAAATTTTTTTTCTTTTGGGAAAAACAGCTGTTTTCAGAAGGAAGGCTGGTCCTTTCCCTTGATGTCTGACTGAGAGGACTAACAAGCAAGAAGATTACTTCAGACAGAACCACAAACTTCACAATAGTCATAAGAGATAATTATTTTATGGTTTCGTATTATTTTTATGTCTTTTTAAGTTACATAAATGTGAAAAATATCCTGGCACAAATCCATACAAAATAAAGCTGACGTGATGCATTCTTGTTTTTTCAAAAAGGGGTGGACAACCGGCCAAGAACACATATAGGTACATAACTTGCCACAGAAATATTTAAGATGTTGCTATGTCTTATAACTCCTAACTTCCCTTTCCCAGAGATCATAAAAAGCTACTTAATGATAAAATACAAATGAGAGTAATAAGTATGCTCCAGTGCCCAAACAGTCATTTGCTGGTACACTTCCTTCCCTTCCAGCCTAGCTGAACAGGGGGAAAATTACCTGCCAATTATTTCAGAACTTAATCTGGCCTGTTTGTCGAACCACTTTTATTTGAGTCTCTGTTTGCCTGGTGCTGAGGCATATATGGGTCTCCAATAAAGGTTGCTGCTTTCATGGTTATTGTGTAACGTATCTCTCTGAAATAAATCAATGGTGCTAAAAAGGCTAACTTCAATATATTGCCATTATCCAGCAGTAGGTGCTTATTGTTGAAGGTTTTGCTTTGCTAGGAAGACATATAAAGGAAAACTGTCAGTATATTCAATTTGACTTTTCCCCCTCTGCCTTCAGGGAAGTGTGATTGAGAGTAAAACTGCTGACTACACCTCTGATAACTGTGGTGACATTTTTCCAGAGGGAACAAGTTATCAGCTATTTTGTCTGGTTTCCAGGTGCTGGTACCCTCCTACTGATCTGTGGACTGATCACCTGAGATAAGGACTGTACCTGAAATATCCCTAGTCAGCAGGGAAGCCTCTAAAGACACTTTTAATGCCAGTAGATGTGAGATCCCTAAAGGTGTGGTAGGGAACAGCAGGTAATCAAGCCCCCTGGTTAGAGGGGAGCAGGGAGGTGGCATGGGGCAGAAGGCCAGCCCATACACAGACTGTACAGACCAAAGTAACACTGGGTATACAAGGTATGGCCTCCTGCACAGATTGTGATCTTCTGGTGAAGCTGTTGAGTGTCATCTGGACAGGAGCCACAGAGGTGAGACAAAGGAACGAGAGAATAAATGCCTATTATGCCTGTTGTGTGGGGAGAAAGGGAAAGCAGGCAATGGTTGGAAGCTGGCATGACAGGAAGAAGGAGCACAGTTACATGTTATGTGGGAAGACCAAATCAAAAGCACTGGAAATCATGGACTCAGTTGTCTCTACATGACGGGGATGAGACTGTGTCTGAAACTGTGGCTCTGAGGGAGTTAGTAAGATCACATTCTTATGAGACTGATTTGGGTAAATGGCTCCTTAGATGATTTTTCTATAGGGACAGAACATCCCAGAGATGAAGATTAGCACTGTGACAACTGTTGCTCCCTGTTCCCCCTTAAAAAAGAGACTTCACTCAGTTGGAACTGCGCCACACAACACAACAAGGAGGAGACATTCCATTTTACACAAACATTTTTGTTCTAAAGTTTTATTCCTGATCTGAGATACAAGATCTTATAGCTGATAATTGAACACTTCTCAGTAAGAAGGTGGAAAAAAATCTATTTCATGTCCTTCACAGTTATTTGATTAGCCATAGTGTGTCATCCCTTCCTTTTTTCATCACGTAAATTCAAAGGGAAATATAAATAAAATTTAGGAGTGTTTAACATTAAATGGATGAATGAGAATGCTTATCACAGCTCTGCTAAGCTGTGGAACTCCTTGACAGTGAACACCATTAAAAGCCCACTTCCAAAAGGGACTAGGAGTCTTGGAAAGATAATTATAATATTCTCACTCTCAATACTATAAACCCAAACTTCAAGATATAAACCAAAGAAGACACAGATGGTTATAAAAAGAGCCTTCCTTGAGATCAGCTTAAGCACAACAATTAGGAAAATAGTTGCTTTTGGATTTTAGAAAAATATATTTACAAGAGTGGATTTGTATTTTTGAAGAGACTTATCAAGCATTGAAAACTTGTTTTCACTTGGCATCATCATGAAAATATTTTTTTTTAAATGTCTGCTAATGAAGATCTCTACAACCATCTTAGAACACCTAAGCTTAAAAATAACCAAATTAGAATCAGTAAAAATGCTTCACATGTTAGTTTTGAAGCAGCTTTTGTTTAATAGTTGCAGTCTTCATGACCTTCCTCTTCCAATCTTATTTTTGATCCTCATTTTTTCTGGGGGAGTGCTGCATGTTAGAAATGTCCACAAAAAGCTACTGAATAAATGCTGATGCAAACTGCAGCTCAGAAAGTCTCTCTGCAGTCTCAAAGCCTATTAGAAGGATAGTCACACAGTGCTGCCCCTATTTTTTCCACTCTGTGACTAAATACCAGCTGCTGGCTATGGCTGGAAAAGAAGCTAGTAAGCTAAGTTACGATTCTGAGACATTTGGACTTGCATGATGTTATGTTTGAGATTTCTGTAAATATGTCACTTCTTGGTCTAGAAAAGTTATAAAAGCTTATCCACAGTGTTCAGCAAAAGTTATGCTTCATGGTTTGGGAAAACACTGTAAATCAAAATGAAATAAAACAGTACTACAGGATTATGTTAGCTAAATAGCTCATTAGTCATTAGCTTGCTAGTAATTATGTAATATAAGCATTATGTGCATACAGTATTTTCTACGCTTACTGAAGCCTTGAAAAGTTGGCAACTTTTGATTATTTTTATAAAGGAATTAAAAAAAAAATCAGGAAGTCTTTAACACTATTTTTTCATAGGAGCCATTACCATAATGTCACTCCAGGAAAAGTACAGTGGTATCAAACAGCTTTTTATAGGGAAAATGAGTGAGAAGGGTTGTTTTCTGCCCAGAACTGGGTGGCTGCAGGCACTAGCAGAGCCAGAGGGTCTGCACACCTGGGCCTGGCATGCTGTCCTGTGTGCAGCAGTTCACTGGGACTGGGGCCAGGCACAGGGTCTGGAGATGAGCTTGGGGTTGCAGAGCTCTCACTCATCCCTCAGGTGCCTTTGCTTCCTCAGTGAGATGTTGTTACCCCAGGTTGTCTCATGTATTTTTGGTCAAACTTTCATCATGTCTGTATAAACATAATTAAAAAAATGAATATAAAGGTACATTCCATTTTATCTGTCTTCTTTCCTTCATCTTGGGGGAGGGAGGGGAGCTGCTTGCTAGTTAAACATTTATCCACTAGCAAAGGTTGGTAAACTCTGTCACAAACAGTATGCAAACAGGGACACCTGCCTTTCTGTAAAGCAGGATGCTGAGGGTCACCCCCTTGCTATGCTGCTGATTTAATTCAGCTCCTCTACTGCTCCTGCCCAACACTGCTCCCTCAGTTCTGTCCCCAGATCTTCTCTGGCTGATGCTGTGAGTTTTATTAGTTCATAATAGACATGACTGGACAAGGCTGCTGAGGCTTTCAGCACTTAGCACGGGGTTGGAACCTTTGCTAACACTGGAACAGGCAGGACACACACTCACACAAGCAATGCTGTGCAAATGCAGAGAAGTTCATGAGGCTGTGGATGGGAAAGAAAAGCAGGAATTTTTTGCACTTCTCAATTTCTAAGCTCCCTGATCTATGCTGCTACAAAAGATGCTGAAGGTCACCTTACATACTGCATCAACAACATCATGTCACCTTGCAAAGAACCTGTTTTGCTTCACCTACTTTCAAGGTTGTGATAATTTTCAGATTTTTTCTCTAAAAAGACTCCACACTTTTGTATGCATGTGTGAGAATATTTATTCCTCTGGTGATATAAATTATTTCTACAATTGAGGTTTCAACTCTAAGTTTTTCTGAATTGTGAGTGAGCTCAGCTGAACCAGAGTTTTCATGCTGCACAGTTTTCCCAGACTAGATGATGCTTCAGTCACAGCTCCTTTTATTCCAAACACTATTAAGAGGCTGTTTTGAGACACAGAAAGATGTCTCTTAATTTCAGAGAGAGGATTCTTTGACTTCTTTCTGTTTCCTTTTTTTTTTTTCCTTAAAGCAGTGTAATTGTTTACTCAATGAAACAAGACATTTCCTTCCTCTACAAAGGATTGCGGAGAACCTGAGACCCCTTTGTTTATGATATGTGAAAATCTTATAGCAAAACAAATGAGGAATCACTCTGAACTCGAGTGACTTCAGCAGCTGTTGGTGGAATTACAGTTCTCCCAGAGCATTTGGATTGTGGAGGACTGGGGCCTCTGGGAGTTATTCCTCTCTTCCAGACCTGTGGTGCTTGAGATTTTCATCTAGGATCCATTGCAGCTTTCTAGCATATTGCCTTAATCACAAGGCATATTCTTTTTTCCACTCTAATTGTGAGACTAAGATCCCACTGACTTGATGAGAAAGCTGAAAAAGCCTTTGGATTACTGTGCAAATTAATTCAATGCCACATGGTACTAATTGTACACTGTCTTCTTGTGCTCCACAGCAGCTAGAAGTAGCATTTGCTGTTGATATAGCTACAACAACATGGTATTCATAATAGTTTACACTTACACAAAGCACATGAGGAAAACAGATATTAGAAATTATCTACAGATTTTTCAGATTACAGGAAATTCACGGCTGGCAGTAAAACTGATTAAGCTACTACTGCTGTCACTTGATGGCATTTTTTTGCTAGTTGAGAAAGGAAATAGCTCAGTATTAGTAACATGAGGTTAAGCCTCCAACACTACATATAAAACACGTAAATATTAATTCAAGGATGAAAGCAGTCAGCTGAACAGGAACCATCTGGAAGAATGAGGAGGGTGGATGAGAATGCATTAATTATAATGTAATGTGTATAAAATGGAAATCCATGGACCTGCTTTGTACTAAGAGCCTTCTTTTCACATTGATAATCACAATACATTTCTAACTCCTCCTGGGACATATCTGCTTTCTGACCTTTGTTTGCCCCAGGAGGGATAGCAGGGTGACATTATGGAGTGATAGTTCCCTGTCAGTTCAGCACTTGCACAGCTCTGGCTCCAAACTCCTAGATTTGCCTCAAGTGGAAAAATTTTAAGAGTAATAATATTTATAAGAATACTATAACTATTTAAAAACTATTTCCAAAGACACCAAGTCTGAGATGTTAGCACGCAGCACACTCAATTTGGAGTCACTGTTGCTGTCACTGGGGCTGGACTCTGAAAGGTGAGTAGGACAGTTTCAAATATCTAAGCACTTACCTCCCAACTCCTAGTATTTTCAAGACAAACTAGGTACCAATATTACTTAAAAATCTTAATTTTTAGTAGCCTCAATTCCTCTCACAATTAATTTGAAGTTCAATGTTCTGTTCTTCCTGAGCAGACATGATGGGAAAGGCAGATAAAGAAGGGGAGTTTTTATATGATGACAAATTCAATTCCACAAAACTTTGGCCTCTTACGTGTAGTTGGATGCAAGGTGGCATGAATGTGAGCACATAGGGTCACCATTTCATAGATTCATATTCTATGATTTGAAACACTGTCAAGCTAGTAGAGCTTGCAACAGGAACTAAATCACTAAGTTCCCTGCTGCTGACCAGATATACCACACCTACAGAGAAGCACAAAAAGGAAACGTATTTTTATGTTGCTTAAGCCACAGATCCTGTTCAGCCATTAGCATGTAAATTCCTTGTCATCCCAATTGCTAAACACCTGCTTGGTATTAATTGGGAAGGAATTTTGTCATATTGAAAGCTGTTCTTGCACAGGAGATGTGAGGTTCGCCATAAAATTCCTGACAGTTTTGGAGAAGCCACCTAATTTGTGCTTTACTCAGTAAAATGAAAATACATTTTTGCTTTGTTCTATTGCTTCTGGCTTTTGTTTTTAAGCTGTTATCTCAGGGAAAGATGCTTTCTTTAGATAAAAATCTAAATACAAGTGCCTCATTTGATTTGGCTTTGTGGTGCAAGTGTAATTCAATTAATTACTGTAAGAAATATGAACCTAGTAAGGGTTATGCCCAGGATAATAAATACGTAATTCCAGGGACAACCAGTGGCATATTTCTCTGCTGACAGCTATCCTGTCTCTGTTACACTGTGCATCTGCTTTTCCTCCCAGAGGAATGCATTCAACACTCTTACGGTGATTGCAGTCATGCCCCCACTCAGAAGCCTCTCTGCACACACACATCTTCACAGAGACAACTTGAGTTTCAGACTGACCAAAACCACAAGACAGAAGAAAGTCTCCCCAGCTCTGTGCATGCAGCCTCTAAAGTATAGCTAAACCCACAAGGTTTCTGAACTGCTCTAGTCAGAACCACTGATGGATATTACTTGTGTTCCCACTGGGTCTACCAGATGCACAGGCTTTGTAGTGACATCCCTAAGATGTGCCAAACGAATCATCCTCCATCCTGCTGCAACACCCCACCACCATTGCGACCCTCACCCCTAGCTTTCCACAGCTGGCACTGCTTGAACTGCACCCACGCATCAAAAAGCCACCTGCTGCCGCTGGTTTAACAGTGATGCCAAGAGACAACCCTGGTTCCTGCGGCCCCGACTCCTCGGGGAACGCGGAGCTCAAAGGGGAAACGGACTCTCGGGACGAGGGGGGAAATGGAAGTGCTGGGGCTGCCTCCATAAGAAAGGAGAGCGCCCCCGGGCCATCCCTATCTCCCCCTTTAAAAGAGCCCGCTGGGCTGTCCAGGGCTCAGTGGATGCTTGGTTTGGAAACGACGAGCAGCCACGAAATGAAATGAGCTCAGTCGGCCCCGTCCTGTCGCGCCCCGCCGTCCCGCTCCCGGCCCGTCGCTCCCAGGAGGTGGCAGTGTTCCCCCACGGAAGCCACCTGCCCAGCCGGCATGGCCAGACCGGCAAGGGAGCCTCTTTCATCTCCCTCTCACTCGTTTTCCGCTCATTTACGGGCAATGGATTTATCGCGCGTGATCTGATCTGTAATAGCCCCACTCGGGGCTTTTTCTCTTGCGGGAGAGAAAGTTGAGAAGTGGCGCAGCACAGCCGGAACGCCGGGACTACGGAAAGCGGTCGCGATCACGGCATACGTATTCATACGCGTGTATGTCTATACACATATATAAATGTATTTCGATATACACCTATAGATCTAGACATGAAGCACAGGATCTCCAAACACGACCACAGAGAAGCGTTTAACCGCGGTGCCATTTACATTCTGTTCGTGCATTTGGGAGAGATGGGTGTTAAGACAGGTGGATGCATGCTGGCTATCTGTGTACCACCCCGTACCCATACACGCTCACAGGCAGTGCCTCTAGTCCATTTAAATCCTCGCTCCTTAAGGGACGGATGCGAGGATTCAGGCTTCGTTGGCCAGAGCTGCTCGCAGAGGTGCTGCAGCTTGGAGGGTCCTTAGAACATCCTCGGACGCGCAGCGGTTTCTGACGGACCGGCCGCCTCTTGCGGCTCCACTGCAAGTTTCTCTTCCCCCCTTACCGACTCCGGCTCTTTATCAAAAGCCTCCTTCCCTTTCCCGTGGGGGCCGGGGCCAGTCCGCACCCCAACCAGAGCGCCCGTTTGCGCGCTACCCGGCGGAGCGGGACCGCAGCATCCCCGCCGGGACCCCGTCCCGCATCCCGGCTCCTGGCGGCGGGGTTCCGCCCCGACAGCAGCGGCCGTGGGCTGCGGGGCGGGGCAGGGCGGCACTCACCTGACGATGACATACATGACCAAGAAGTTGCCGAAGAGCCCCACGACGCAGACCACCGAGTAGAGGGCCATGATGGCGATGGCGGTGACCACGGAGGGGCCACCGCCCGCGGGCGCGCAGGGCCCGCCGCCGCCCGCGCTGCCATTG
>VXBU01007942.1:40085-61587 GCA_013400315.1 Bombycilla garrulus
CGCTGCCCGCCGCCGCTCATTCCTCATTCCAGGCCGGCGGGACGCGGTGGAGGCCGCCCCCAGCGGTGAGCAGGGCGCACCTGCGGGGGACAGCGGGCGGCGCGCCGGCGGTGTTCCCCTCCCCTGCGGGTGGCACTTGAAGGGAAAGCGCTTAAAATGTTCCGTTCCCTGGCGCCCACAGGCATCTGTGGCAAACACCGGAGAGAGAGAGAACCGGGGAGACTGACTTGGCGAGATAAAGGCGAGGGGATCAGTGCGCGACTGATTATCATAGTGAGTCAGGGATCTTGGCGAAACAATGTCTTCCGTGATTATAGAGATAACAGAACCTTGTAATAAAATGTGATGAACATTACTGCAATACTTTGGGAGCGGTGGTTGTTAACAGAATTGTGCTTTGGAAAGGATTCGGATCTCATGGATCCTCAGGATTTTCAGAGGACCTTCTGTTCAGAACTCCAAGGATGTTCTCCCCTAGATGTTGGTGTGGTTGTTATCCTGTGTAATAACACACGTGAGAACGACATCAAATCCATTCTCCTGAGGTGTGCACTCGTTACTGGGTGCTTAATTCGCACACTGCTTGTTTGCACCATCACCTTTTTGTGATCAGTTAGTTGTTCCAAATGAGTACAGAGGTGCAGAACTGCCTGATAGCTGATTATTAGGACTTAGCTCATTTACTGTCTCACTAATGAAATCAGAAGAGATCCCTGGTAAGGTAGAAAAAAATGTCTCCTGGTGAACAGGAAAGTGACAGAGTAGCAGTGATTGCTCCTGCTGCCTCATCATGGATGCACTTACTCTGCTCACTCTATGCAGAGCACCTCTGGCTACTTCAAGAGGGTAATGACAAAAGTGGAGAAGAAACAAGTTGCAACCTAAGAGAAAGATGTAGAATCCTGGGCATTTCAGTCTAAGGATTTTAGTCTATGCTTGTGCCACAAGCAGTGGGAACCAGTGCTGCTCAGGGCAGGCAGCGGTAGCAGAATTGACCACACACTCTTTCAATGTATAGCTGATAATTTGTGAAGAGGAGGAAGAGGGAATGTGGAAGGGGTATCACTGGACTTAGAGAGGGATATAGATCTGGAGAATTTTTAATCCTTTTTTTCATTCTAGAGTGAAATAGAAGGAGAAGAACGAGTAATCTATTAATGGGCGCTTTCAGTAGATAGCATATGTTGCTTCATGGCTAGAGAGAGAGTATTTTCAGCATCCTTCATTGGTAGGAGACAGCCATTTAGTATTGCATTTAGGAAGAGCTTTAGAATAGGAGTTATTTTTGTCTCTGGAAAAAGCTGTGGACAAAGGGAAATGAAAGCAAGACCTCAGAGATTTTATGTGGTCAAAGACACTGCCTCTTTATCCCCTTCTGAAGTATAGCATGTATAGTCATACACAGAGCAGGAGGAACAAGGCTTTAAAACTGAGCCTTTCTCAGACACTTTCATCTCTGGGTATGTGCACAGATGTGGGAGCCTCTCTCTGTGCTTGCCCTTTGTTGCACCAAAGCCATCAGAAGAGTTTAATGTAAGCCTGTACACAACTAGAATTTAGCCCTTTGAACACAATTGTGCCTGGCTGCGGAAGGGATGGGGAAGATGGGAAACAAAAATCAAGGCTGTCAGGAGATCCACTCCATATCTTGTGTCATAGCCAGATTTGTATCATCCTCACTATCAGAAGGCCCTTTCGTGCATTAAAAATGACTTAAAATTACATTAAAATGTCTTTAAAAAATCCCTTGGAAAACAGATGCCCAGGTAAATGGAGTGCTATATACAAGTCTTTGTGACTGCTCACAGAAAAGTGATTACATACACAAAAAATTATTATGCCCAAATAAATCAATCTTTTGGCAGGTGCAGATGAAAACTTAGGATGCAGAGAAGGCTGGCAAAAAGCCCTGGGAGTTGAGCCTGTTTAAGACAGGCCTCATTAAGCAAAATTTCAAGGTAGGGGCGTGATAGTTGAATGCATCTCTTTGCAAAGTTATTAGAAGTGTTATTTTGCAAGGACATAGGCAATGTGAAATAAATCTTTAAACTAATGCTTTCACATGGTAAAGGTCATTTTGGGTGTAATAATGTGTGAGACCCTTTCTTCAAATAATTTCAGATAATATAGGACTGTGTAGTCAAGGTTCTGGTGAAAGGGTGTTTGTGAAGTTGAAGACCAGTAATTCCTTCTTGTTGGTAGTAGTTCAGCTTTTTCCTTCTTCATAGAAAAGAATCAGTCTCGGTCATTTGCATTATTTCTGTATTCACACATCACCTGTTTTAGCATCCGTGTTGGCTGGGGTTGATTGAAGCTGGCCCGGGTTCCCTACACAAAATGAAAGGCATACCAATGGCATGATTCCAAAATTGGCCATGTTTCTTGTTCTGGCCCTCTGCTGGTTCAGGACCTTTGACAAATAAGGTCATAGCTCTGTTCTGCTTTTGGGATTGGACACCTGCCCCAGGTAAACCCTATAAATTGCCAGGTTAGCCACACCCCCAGGTTTTTGGATTGTAGTCCTGGGATCATATGGTCCCTGGAAACTAGCCCTTGGACCATGTGGCCTGTAAAAACAGCTTGCAGGCCATGCAGTCTTTGGAGATGCTGCCTTCAGAACACGCAGTCACTCTGATTCATTAAAGGATATCTTGGGCTCCTCTATTGTACCTGTCCCTGTCTTTAAGCTATGCTCGGACCTGGCTCAGACCCCGACCCAAAAAGGCACAGGGGAAAAACCCCTCTGTGCTACAACCTATGTCTCCTTCCTAGACTGTGACAGTGACTCTGCAGATAAGGCAATCTGCAGAGTGGCAAATACTATATCCATTAGTTGAAAGTAAGTACCTTTAAGTTTCATCATCTTTGAGTTCTTCTGCCCTTGTAAAAACTAAAATGTCTCTTCGAAGTTTAATAAATGTAGCTAAAAGTGATAGCTTTTGTGTTTTCATAACAAGTCTGAATGGTGTCAGTTGGACCACTTTGATGGTTGGACTACATGTTCTTTAAGGTCTCTTCCAGCCTTGATGATTCTGTGATTCTGTGATATATTCTTCAATTTCTTTATCTGGCAAGGCTACAAAGCAGTTTTGTGATGGTTTGTTAAGGATTGTATTAACTGTGCTTGATAGTTAACTATATTCTCAACTATCCTTGACAAACTAATAATTTTACTTTTGCTGAGTTGGAGCTACATATTGAATGAGAAGAAAGAAAGGTGTTCCAAAAAACTACCACTGTAGTTAATGGCATAAGGGTCTAGAGGAAGTTAGTGTGTGATACAATTAAATACTATAGTATTTGTATACTATAATATAGTATTGTTAATATAAAACAGTTCATACAATCTTACATTTTCTAACTCTTAGGTATTTTGACTCTGCAAGTTCAATTCTTCATCAATGGTTAGGTTTTCTAAATCCAATAGATCAACAGAGGGGAGCTTGCTGCAGCTCTGTGAGCTCAGGTTCAACTAACAGCCAGACTGGGCTTGAAATCCCAATAGTCACACCTACAAACACCTTTATAGAACCAACACATAGGCATATACACACAGCTGGCCCCACAGACCAGCACAGACATGAACTCAGCACTAGTAGAAACACAAACTGCACCAACACCTCAGCCTATTCCCCTCTGGCTGTCCAGGGTGAAAATCTGCTACTGGGAATATATATATGTACATGTACACCATATGGCTCTCCTCAGTGAGCATCTGGATCAGACACTCCATCTGCCCAGTCTGCTGCTCCTTGCATCCCAGCTGTTTGCACATGGACACAGGAGCCCTGAGGCTCCAGCATGACTCAGGCTGTGGAAGTGGACCCACATTCAGACACCCAACACACATTAAGGCCCCCTAGGAAACATCCTCAGACTTAGTGTACCCAGCAAGTGGCCTGTGTCCCTCTCTTTTCCTGCCTGTGCCTTCTCCCTTAAGCATCTCGTCACACATTTCTGTGTAATCCCAAGATACTCTTCTCCTGCATCCCATATTGTGTCCCATATCCCTAGGCAGTGACACCCCACAGCCTGGAAGGTACTCCAGGCAACTGCTCCCCTATGGTGTTGGTTATTGTGCTTGGTCCACGGGGCTGAGGCTCCCCTGTGACAGCCTGGGGACAGTCTAGGGAGAGATCTCATTTCTCTGATGGCATTATTGGTGTTCCCCCACCTGCCCTTGTGTCCCAGTGCTCCTTTCTGCGTGAGGAGATGTTTTTTTTTTGGGATGGTGGTTCCTCTGGTGGCTCCTGGAGTAGCCAGGGCAGAGAATTATTTAGGTTCCCCCAACCGCTGCTGTCTCTGTGTCTCTCCCTGCATGGGTGCAGATAAAGATCACATAACTTAAGAGTCATCTCTGGCAATCTCACTGCTAAATACTGATTTCTCTAATATGCCAGAAAGACAACATTAGGCATATAGGAACAGTGCATGTGTTGGAAAAATACTGTCCACAGAGACTGACTACTCTGCCCACTCACAGATGGTAATGTAGGGAAAAAAATATTTATGTGGCCATAAAATTGGCTTTTGCTGAAGAGAGGAGGTTCAAATACATAATTTAAATGCAGTTATATACTTCTAGGAAATCCTCAGAATGCAACAGTAAAATATTTGTTATGGGCCTCACAGGCATTCAGAAATAAATGGAAAACTCTGAGCCAACCTAAATCGCCCTGTGGCAAATATAACTTCTAAACTACAGCGTAATGCCACCTTGGTAGCACAAAAAGTAGAGCATTATGTGACACTAAGTAATTGCCACCCATTAGGTGATTAATGAAATTAAATAATACAGTGTGGCAGAATAAAGAGGTGACTTAGATTCTTGGAGGAGGAGGACACTAATAAAATCTCTACAGAATGGGCAGGGTGATATCTGGCTTTTTTGATTTATCCATGTGGTTTTATTTTGAGAAATAAATTTCTTTAAAAATCAAAAGGAGAAGGAAAATGAGGGATTATGATTTTGAGAATTTTCCAATGTGTGTTTTGGTTAATTTTAGAAATTATTAAAAATTACAGAATGTAAAATCTGACAAGCTCTACTTGTTGTCAAATGAGGGAATAGTTTCAATTTGCTCCTGTGTGAAGTGTAAGCTTATGATTCTTTCCATAAACCCAACTGTGGGATTTTGTTTCCTGACAAGTTTGTCAAATTTAACATTCCATTGCCTCTACCTGCTTACATTTCCAAAACGTTTTCGTGGTCATCCTATATTTATTTGTTTTTAGGACTGAATTATTTATTCTGTTCTTCAAACACACGTCCTGTTCCCTTTTAAATCCTTCTTTGTTTATTATTTCCTTTGCAAAGAAGCCCCTTTCCCTTACAAGAAGTGATAAAACATACATTTGATCTGTCATAGGGAAATCCAGTGTAACTCTGCTGATATAATTGCCATCATTCATGTTCCCATATGAATACTCTTAATTTTAAATAATGGGGAGTTTTGAACAAATAGATAGTTTTACTTCTAATTATTCTTGCATATAGGTGTTAAAAACGTCAAAGATAATGCATATCATGGTCAACAGCAGCTGTCCAAGCACAGTCCAACATCACATTGTATGTTTATAGGGTCATTCTCACACAGCCACTTGTTGTACCACTGCTTCAGACCTGAATATATCATCACAGTGTGCATGTTCACCTGGTTCTTTGGGTCTTAATCAAATCTGTTCTTCATCTGTCTTACAAGGGACAAGATGGGGAGCCATTGCAAAGAAAGAACCTAACCTGTCTCTCAGTACTTGTCCAAGTGCCCAGGATCCTGCCAGTGTCCTAGGTCATAGACATGACAGTATGGCTAACATGACAGTATGGTGAGGAGGCAGCTATGGAGATAGTGGAGCCCAATAGACCAGGGTCATCTGCTGTAGGTTGCTCAGGGCTGTCCTGTCATGTTTTGAGTAACTCCAAATATGGAGACTACACAACCTCTCTGGGCAACCTCTTCCAATGTTTAACCACCCACAAACTAATGAAGTTTTTCCTATATTTAATTAGAATTTAAATTTGCTGGCTTCATTCTCTTTACACTGTCTTGTCTGGTGTACACATTGATAAGATCCTCCTGAGCCTTCTTTTCTCTAGGCTGAACTGTCCCAGCAATCTCAGTCATTCCTCATATACCAGATGCTCCAGTTCCTCAATTATTTTTGTTGCCCTTTGCTCGACTCTCTCCATATGTCCATTTCTCCTTTGTACCGAGGAACCCAGATATACCTCACTCATGCAGAGTAGAGTGGCAGGATCACCTTCCTCAATGTGCTGGCAATACCGGTGCCTCTGAGCCTCTGCCCCTCTGCAGGTAGATCCCATCTCTTAGGAGTTCTTGATCTTCAGAGTGGGTCCCAGCATGGTACTATCACTAGAGCCATGCAGTCACTTCATCTGATACATTCCATGTTTCCCCTGCCCAGACCAAATCTGTAGAGAGTTAATAAAAATATAATAGTGAGCTATGTCTTCCTGACTTATTAAAATTTTACAGCTTAGACATAGAAAATAGAATGCCAAGTCTGAATAATGGTCTTCCCAGGTGATAATATCAATATTGGGCTATGAATACCAATTTTTTGAAGTTTAGGTAGAGCATATACATCAGCTGGCTCTCAATTCAAAGTCATGATTTTCAGCCCGTAGGAAAGCCATCTGTAAACTTCTAGGGTTGGAAAACTGAAAATGTTTCCTGGCTATTGGAAATATGGAGAGAGGAGCGGAGAGGAGCGGAGAGGAGCGGAGAGGAGAGGAGAGGAGAGGAGAGGANGAGAGGAGAGGAGAGGAGAGGAGAGGAGAGGAGAGGAGAGGAGAGGAGATGATTTCAACAGTTGTCTATCTTACCCTGGTGAGGGTTCCCTGTACCCCTAAGCATATTTATCTTTGTTGACACCTCTTTTAGTCAGATTCTCAGTCTTGTCTTTTGATAGGCAACAGTGAAGTTGTTCTTTTTATCAAAAGGAATACAGAGAATGATCCAAAAAGAACAAGGAGTAAGCAGTGGTGTCTTCAGTCACAGTTATTCACACCTTTCTATAGAGAATTTTTGATGTCTTATTTCTCAGAAAGGGTTTGATGCTAGAAATTGCTCTTCCGAAGAGCAAGCCGATTAGAGTGCTAGCCAAGTGCTGGCCAAGATTAGAGTATGTGTTATTCCAATCCTAAATTAATGCAATTTAAGAAAAAGTATATGCTTAACTTAAAAAAGCCCCCTAATGAAAACAGCTTAACCTCATAAGCAAAAAAAACCCCATGATGTTCAAATTAAATCTGCAGCTTCCATCTGGATATCAGAGGTAATTTTGGTTTTTGATGGGGGAAACTGTTGCTCCGTGAGGGGCTGCTTTTTTCTATGTTTCAAGATGAGAACGTAAAATCCAATGACTGGCAAGGCTTTGGTGTATTTTCTTACCGTATTTGATAGTGAGATCCTGATGTTATATGTATTGCAAAAGTCATGCTGCAAAAGGATTGCCATGTTGTTGTGTTACGATGTTTTTACTTTATTGCCTTTTTTGCTATTTGCTCACAAAGGATGAATACACTGAGACAAGATGAAAGCACTGAAAAAAAAGTGCAGCTAAAACTGAAAGGTGACAGCTCAGGGCATTTACTTCCTTGGACCAGAAAGATGTGTGCTTTTGTGAGTTCATTTGCAGCTGCAATATACTGTAAGGATTAGTTAGATTTAAATATTAGGTGTCCAGCATCCTGGATCAGCCTGGTAATGTCTCCCACGAAGGGATATGTTGGCTTTTGTGAACATTCATTGAGACTTTAATTCTGTGTGTTCTTCTGGAAGAACCTCTGAATGTCCTTGGTGAAGTTCATTTAGGTAAGTCAGTTCACTCCTTCTTGTCTTTACTCACTGTAGATACTCTTTTAATCTCAATGCACTTTATTTAGGATCTGTAATTTGCCCTATATGAACCCAAATACCATCCTGTATTGGACAAAAATATCAACTAAAGAGAGAGTCTTGGTCAGCAGGATACCAACAGAGTTTAGTTGTTGAGCTTCAAAATTACGAACCTGTCAGTTGTATACTGGATGTATTTGAGATCCATAGTCATTTAGATTTTCACCTTCAAAGATGCTGAGAAACTTCTTGATTATGCTTAGATGAACTTCACCCTCCACAAAATGAGACTGAGGATTATTTTGGTAAGGGTATGTGCTTTTTGGAGATTTCTACTCCTGCTGCAAAGATTGTTTATGTATTTTGTATCAAGTGACAAACAGAATATGTTTCTTTTTTAGGGGAAAATAATTTTTTCTATTATCTAATTATTATATGATAATTTATGTCTTTTTTCTTTGTCCACTGAATCTTGAATTTTCTCCTATAGCTTGGACAAGTTTGGTAGGAATAAAGGCTGCTTCCCAAAGGTTTTCATAGGGTAAAGGAAGGTTTTCAACCCAAGTCTGTCATCATCCAGAATTCAAAGAATCATAGAATGTTGAGTTATAAGAGACCCATCAGGATCATCTAGTCCAGCTCCTGGCCTTGCACAGGATACTCCAAGAATCACACCATGTGGCTGAGAGTGCTGTCCAGATGCTTCTTGACTCTGTCAGGTTTGGTACAGTGACCACTTCCCTGGGGAGCCTGTTCCAGTGCTCAATCACTGTTTAGGTGAAAAACCTTTTCCTCACATCCAACCTAAACCTCCCCTGACTCAGCTTCAGGCCATTCCCTTGAGTCCTGTCACTGGTCATAAGAGTGAAGAGATTGGTACCTGCACCTCTGCTTCCCCTCATGAGGAAATTCTAGACTGCAGTGAGGTCTCCCCTCAGTCTCCTTCAGGGTGAGCAATGTTGCTATAGGACACGAAAGAACACAGACACACACTGCAGCTCAGGTGATCAGAAGAGAGGAGAAGAGGGTTTATTTTTTCTGACTCCAGTATTTATAATTTTCCAAAAGTGACAGTGGATTGGATGGTGGCAGTGCCAACTCTTCAAAGACACTGGACAGACAAACAGTCCATCAATTTTTCTCCTCCTCTATGAAGGAATGCAAAAACACTGAGGTGTTTACAGAAAGTGTGTGAGAAAGTTCTTCACAAATATGTAAATATCAGAAGGCTTAGAAAGTCTTACAAAAATCAGGGCGACAGAACAAGACAAGTGACCTCAGCTAGCTAGCTAGCTTCCCATCAATGCCCTTCACCATCCTCATGGCCCTTCTTTGGACCCTCCCTAATAGCTTAATATCCTTCTTATGTTGTGGTTCCCAAAACTGCTCCCAGCACTCGAGGGGAGGCTGCCCCAATGCAGAGCAGAGTGGGACAATCCCCTCCCTTGCTTGGCTGGCCATGCTGTTCTTGATGCACCCCAAGACAGGGTTGGGCCTCCTGGCTGCCAGGGCACTGCTGGTTCATGTTCAACTTGTCATTTTTGTGCAGCACTTTTCTCCAGTGTCTCATTCCCCAGTCTGTACACACATCTGTCCCAGGTGCAAAATCTGGCACTTGCCAGATACAGTTGGTGAGTGCCCAGTCCTCTGATTTGTTGAGGTCTCTCTGCAGGGCCTCCCTGCCTTCAAGGGAGTTGACAGTTTCTCCCAGTTTAGTGTCATTGGCAAACTTAGGATTCCTTCAAGTTCTGCATCCAAGNTCTTGATGCCTCCCAAGACAGGGTTGGGCCTCCTGGCTGCCAGGGCACTGCTGGTTCATGTTCAACTTGTCATTTTTGTGCAGCACTTTTCTCCAGTGTCTCATTCCCCAGTCTGTACACACATCTGTCCCAGGTGCAAAATCTGGCACTTGCCAGATACAGTTGGTGAGTGCCCAGTCCTCTGATTTGTTGAGGTCTCTCTGCAGGGCCTCCCTGCCTTCAAGGGAGTTGACAGTTTCTCCCAGTTTAGTGTCATTGGCAAACTTAGGATTCCTTCAAGTTCTGCATCCAAGTTGTTTATGAAGATGTTGAAGAGCACAGGGGCTAGGATGGGGCCCTGCAGAATCCCACTAGTGACCCAATGCCTGCTTGATGTAACCCCCTTCACTATAACCCTTTGTACCTGACCCGTGAGTCAGTTGCTCACCCATCATGTATGGACGTATGCTGGATATTTTGTCTGGAAGGATATTGTGAGAGACAGTATCAAAAGCTTCACTGAAGTCCAAAAGAGCCACATCTACTGGCTTTCCTAGACCAGCTGGATGAGTTGCTCTTTGAGGTCAGGTTTGACAAGCAGGACNGGATGGGGCCCTGCAGAATCCCACTAGTGACCCAACGCCTGCTTGATGTAACCCCCTTCACTATAACCCTTTGTACCTGACCTGTGAGCCAGTTGCTCACCCATCATGTATGGATGTATGCTGGATATTTTGTCTGGAAGGATATTGTGAGAGACAGTATCAAAAGCTTCACTGAAGTCCAAAAGAGCCACATCTACTGGCTTTCCTAGACCAGCTGGATGAGTTGCTCTTTGAGGTCAGGTTTGACAAGCAGGACTTCCCCTTCATGAAGCCATGCTGGCTGTGACTAATGACTGCAATGAATTGCTAGCTGTTGTCTAAAACCAGTCTCTTTCACCTTTCTTTTTGAAGACAAGACTGTACTTTTCAGGGATAAGGAGAAGGATCAAGTGGAGGATGCTAACCATTTTTACCTCTGAGTTGCTGAGAAGGGCAGGATGTTACAGCTTTGTCCTTGCCATTTCATGTTCTCCAACATAGTGGGTCATATCCTTGGCAGGAAGATTCATGGATGTCATTCAGAAGTGCCTAAATCTGCTTGTTTTGTGCACAAGGAAAGAAGAACCTATGAACTCTGTGTCCTCTGTGAAATCTGGACTACCTGGTCAGCTAAGGACTTAGTGTTCAGTGCTGTGGTAGTTAAGTTGGTGTTTTGGCATTCTATGTATATGTGAGTTTTGTCTCTAAAACAGTATTTTTGATTTCAAATAAGTCCTAAAGACAGTATTTTAAATTTAAATTTAAATCAAGGAATTATGACCTCTTTTTGTTAGGCTCACTGAAAAAATTAACGTTTTCCTGAGTTTTGTGAGAAGACGTTACATGTACTTTTCAGATAATTCTTGATTTTTAAACTCTTCAGTGGTAATTTGCACACAGAATACTTCTAATATAAGAAGTCAGTGGTAATTCCAAATTATTTTATATATTTGTTAATATACACAAGCATTTTATTTTGATATTAACAGAGATATGCTTGAAAATGTTAAAATAAACTTACTTGAAGAAGCTTCTGCCATTCAGAAAATCTAAAGAAATAACAGTGTTTCAGAGTGTTCCATGGGTAACTGTGCATACTGTATGAATTTGGCAGAAGATTTCAAAGGGCTAATAAAAATTATATTAGATATAGTGTAAATTACAATGAAGACAAGCAGAGAGGAGACAAATTTCTTAGCTCAGCTTATGAACCTTAAATCCTAGAAAAATATTTTCTAAGAAATACGGTGTTTCTTGGCAATGAATAAGTGTTATATTCTAGGAAGTTTTTTGCTATTATTTTCTTCTTTTTTTCTTTCAGGCCAAGTTGAATAAAATATATTAAATAGCAATAAAGAGGAAAAAAACTGTTGATGTGCCCTTCAAATATCCTGTTTTCTCCCTCATGAAAGCATAAGCCAGAAATGAGGCTCCACTGAAATGAGCCAAAATAAAAATTCAGGGCACCTCCTCACAGCCTTTATCTCTCTGTTCTTCCACATGCAGAGGAAGCCCACGTTACAACCATATCTGCAGTAATTTGTAGGGAGATAATTTTAGAGACTCATATAAATCATGAAAGCTGTGTCCTCATAAGCACTGCTTGCAAAGGCACTAGGAACACACCCAACTGAGAGCAATTACCTACAGGCGTGCCATGGGCTTTGTTTTTTCAACCCTTTCCACAGTAAGTGATACTGCGAAGTGAATTAATCTCTCTTTTGTCTTCCCAGTAAGTATCAATTAGAGTAAAGTAAGGTCCTCTGTCTTCTTGCTCATAATTGTTGCTTCTTGCTTGATTTGTCTGCTCTGACAATTGATACTCAAAATGCTCTTGCAGCCTTTGTGTGCATTCTTGCTGTGTGCAGCATGCCCTGCTTCTTTCAGAATGGAAGGCTGACTGTTTTTGTAAGACAGCACTTCACTTTAAACCTTGTACATAACAGATGTAAGACATAAGTAGGGCTAGAGGCTAAGCAAAGACAATCAGGAAAGGAAAAGGCACACTGGAAAACTTGAATTCCATAAAGAGTCTGATATCAAACTGGCTTCTCATAACACCAGGTGCAGTCCTAGAAATCTCTGCAAATAGTGACAGAGGCTGAACCTCATTTTGTGTTATTGAGTAGGAACAATCACCTTGAGATGCAACATGAGTTCTTCAAGTCATCAGTTTAGCCCCAAGAGGCCAGTTTGACCAAAAGGTTTAGATATTTCATCACAGAATCACAACTCCTTTCCAAAATGTAAAGTTCCATACTTCTGTTTGGCTGCCACACGTCACTAGATGCTAAATAGTTTGTGTTTACAGTGTTCACTGGAATAGGCATTGGTGTTAAAGTTCACCTCAGGAAGCAAAGCTTCTTAATTGCTGGAATGGGAATTATCATTGTCCCTTTGCTCTGGCTAAGTAAATGTTAAATTATCCTCAACTAAATGGACCAGCTTCCAAAAAGAGAGATCTTTCATGTCCTCTTTTCTCCCAGTTTCCCCTGAACTGTCATCTGTTGTTTAATCACTCTGCTTATAATTGTACTTAGGTCCTTTTGATCTCATAAGAGATGAGAGCTCAGGCATTCCATCTTCTTTGCAGGGTGTCTTGTTCTTGATGATTCATTGGGACAGATGAGAGAGAAGGCATAGGAGCAGCAGCAGCAGTGATTGATGAAGTGACATGGAGATGATCACCCAGCAGTGGAAGGAGTTGTGTCTGTGATTTCGAATTGAGGGAGGCATCTTTCTCAGGTACTGGGTAAGGGAACTTATGTTCAAAGGATAAATTCTGATTTTGGTGCTCAAATTCACTTTAACACTTGCAAATGCCTGCTTTAAAGAAACTTTGGGGTTTAAACTCAACCCACACAGTCCTCCATAGATGCCTGTTGCAAGATAATGATATTGTCTAAATAGAGTATCTTAAGCAGAATGCTGGTGTAATCTCAGTTTAGATTTATGACATAAAGCAGAGCACTAGTCTTTCTCAGGTTGTTTACCTGCATTCGTCCTTGTCATACCTTTGACAAATGTTTGAGTTTGCATCTTACAAGTATTGCATCTATATAAAACACAGAAGAAAGGCACTTATACTTCTCCACTTTTTTTTCCTAAGTGTCCTGGTTTTAGCTGGCATAGAATTAATTTTCTTCTTAATAGCTGGCACAGTCTTGTGTTTTGGATTTAGTACAAGGATACTGTTGATAACACACTCATATTTTGTTTGTTGCTAAGTAGTGCTTACCCTAAATCAGAGATTTCTCAATGTCTCAGGCTCTTAAGTAAGGGGGTGCACAAGAAGCAGGGAGTGAGCATGGCCAGGAGAGGTGACCCAAATGGTCTAAATTGAAATTCTATTCAATAGAACATGATTTTCTGTATATGAACTGGGAGGAGTTGGTTGGGAGGGGATAGTCACTGCTTGGAGATGGTCTGAGCATTGATGAGTGAGTGGTGAGCACTTGTATTGTTCCTCTTTCACTTTCTCCTTCATTCTTATTCTTATTCTTATTCTTATTCTTATTCTTATTCTTATTCTTATTCTTATTCTTATTCTTATTCTTATTCTTATTCTTATTCTTATTCTTATTCTTATTCTTATTCTTATTGCTATTTTTCAGTTTGTTTCAATTATTAAACAGTCCTTATCTTGACCCAAAAATTTATACTTTTTTTTTCCAATTTTCCTCTCCATTCCAGCAGGGGGAGGGAGTGAGTGAGCGGCTCTGTGGTACTGAGTTGCCAGCTGGGGTTAAACCATGAGAATCAGAAAGCAGAACTGTCTTGGGATGATGCTTTTTTCAACTGTGGCTTGCCAGTTCATGGGCTGAGCAAAGGGGGAACTACTGTAGCCTTGTTTCCACACAAATCCATTTTGAACAATGAACCTGGTGAGGGGAGGCACTGAAGGAGGGTAAAGAGTTTTCCTGGTTAGTTCTTCTAGGAAAAGTGTATCTGCTCAGCTTATTTCTTTGCAGCAAGTACAAGAGACAACATATGAACCTGGGCGCCACATGGCATAGCATTTCACTGGAACATGGTGATGTGCTATTGTATTCTGAGTGCAGCATTTGTATTATGAATATGTGCAAGCATGCAGAGACTCTGCTCAGCGAGTTATTAGGCTTCTTTATCAAATGCATAACAGAATCAGCAAGCTACAGAAATTAGACGTCTGAGTCATGGTTTTCACATTTGTATAGGAGGGATAATAGTACTAGTTACGACAGGATGAAAGGTTGCAAGTATGTCCCGTATTTATTTGCGTATTTTTAAGTAACATAAAATCTAAAATTTGAGATAAACTTTTATTTCTATTTTTTTCTGATTTATGTTCTCCCTTCCTTTTCTATTTTCTTTTTAGTTGTGAGTAGTCTGCAGTTACTAAAAAGAGAGCATAGGAGATGATTCACTTCCAAATAACCACAATAGGAGAAAGAAATCAACTTGAAGTGAAGCTTTCACACTTATCTGTATAATAAGCACTTCCAGTTTCTTATCAATTAGTGATTGCAAAAACTAATTTGCAGTAGGATATGACATATCGGAAAATGACCTCTAATTTGTCACTAAGATTCTGAATGCTAACTGGCAATAGAAAGGTGTCCTGCTGGAGTACAGTAATATTTGAAGTGATGGAAAAAAATAGTCCTTGCGCCCCCACTCAATTAGATGTGGAAATTATTGTTTATTGAAATTTCTATAATTTCAAACTAGTTTAAAATATCTTTTCTCTTTTATTTCTCCCTTCTCTGAAACATCTATAATCTATTAGGTTAAGATCTCTTGTAACCTCTGATGTGTAACTTTGTTGTCTTTGCCTGCAAGAATAAACAGAGTGAAGAGGCATGTGCATTTTTTGCCAGAGGTAAATGGGAGCACATACGGGGAATGCAGTGGAAAGTTAAGTGATGGATGACTGTAAACATGGATATTGTATTTGCTAATTATATTTTAATGCTTTATGTATTTGAAGTGCTTGAAATGATGGAGTAGTAGTATCCACAATAGCCTTATTCTTTTCTGATTTGGATATGCCACCCTTAGCATCACACTCAAAACTTCTCAGTTTCTGGATGCTATTATCTTTTTTGTACCATAAATCATTTAACTATAAAGAAAACAAGGTCACTAATTTGTCTTTGAAATTACTGGAGTAAGGTATACTTCTGCTGAAGTCAGTGGAGCTTCACAGGGCAGCAGGAACTTGAGGAAAGTCTTGTTGGTTATTGTTACCCAGGGGGACAGAATCTGTCTGCTCTCTTGATTTACTTAGAATGCAAGTTCTGGGAGGTGGGAAAGATCTTCCTTTTGCTGTAAGTAAATGTGTAGAGCACCAGGGAAAAGAGGCATGGTGAAGGAGGTCACATGGAAAATAAGGAGGTAATTGGTGACAGCCAACATAGCTTCACTAAAGGCAAATCATACCTGACAAATTTGGTGGCCTTCTGCTATGGAGTTACAGCAGGGGTAGAAGAGAAAGGCCCAGCTAACATCATCTGCCTGGACTTGTGCAAAGCATTTGACATTGTCCCATCACATCCTTGTCGCTAAACTGGAAAGATATGGATTTGATAGATCAACTACTTGGTGGGTAGGAAATTGTCTGGATGGTCACAGCCAAGGAGTTGCAGTCCACGTCTCAATGTCCAAGTGGAAAGCAGTGACACATGGCATTCCTCAGGGCTTGGTCTAGGAACCAGCACTTCTTAATGTCTTTGTCAACAGCATGGACAGTGGGATCGAATGCACTCTCAGCAAGTTTGCCAATGGCATGGAACTATGTGGTGCGGTCATCACACTGGAGGGAAGGGATGGCGTGTGAAGGGACCTTGACAGATTTGAGAGGTGAGTCTGTGGGATGTTCAAGAACTTCAGCAAGGTGAAGTGTAAGGGTCAGGGCAATCCCAAGCAAAGTACAGACTAGGTGTATAAAGGATCAAGGCTAGTCCTGGGCACAATGACTTGGGGAGGTTTGTGAACAATAGACTCAATATGCACTTGCAGAAAGCCAACCACGTCCTGCACTGCTTCTAAAGCAGGGTGGCCAGCAGGGTGACGGAGGTGATTCTCCCCCTCTACTCTGCTCTTGTGAGAGTGCCCACATGGAGTGCTGCATCCAGCTCTGGGGCCCCCAACACAACAAAGACCTTGACCTGTTGGAATGAGTCCAGAGGAGAACCATGAAGATGATCAGAGGGCTGGAGTAGCTTTCCAATAAAGAAAGGACAAGAGAATTGATGTTGCTCAGCCTAGGGAAAAGGAAACCTCATAACAACCTTCCAGTACCTAAAGGGGACCTGTAAGAGAGATAGAAATGGACTTTGCACAGGAGCATGTTGTGATAGGAGAAGGGGCAAATGGCCTTTGGTTGTAGGAGAGTTGGTTCAGGTTAGATAGCAGGAAGAAATTCTTTACCATAAGGTAAAGGCACTGGAACACGCTGTCCAGAGAAGTTGTGGATGCCCCATCCCTGCAAGTGTTCAAGGCCAGGGTTGACGGAGCTTTAAGTAAACTGGTCTAGTGAGAGGCGTCTGTGCCCATGGTTAAGGGGTTGGAACTAGATTATCTTTAAGGTGCCTTCCAATCCTGCCTTCCATTCTCTGATTATATGATTCTGTTTCCAGAGCCTTGGCCTCACAGAATTGGCCTGCCTGGTGCCACACCACTTCATGCTGCATCCATATCATGACCCATAGCGGGAGGCTGTACAATAGCCATAGTTGATCATATAGCTGTTGTACAGGGATAGCAAATGATGTAGGAAGTGGAAGAGAGAAGCAACGGATGTCGCTTTTGGCAGAATTTACTGCAATGGTACTTCAAAAATAGCTTGGGGCACAAAATATTACTAAACAGTCAGCTGTGCTAATAGGAGAGAATAGTAAATTCCTGACTTGTATTTTTGTTAATGTTTCAGTGAATCTGAAGCAAAAGAAGTTTTTGCCTTCCGGAATAAACTGCTACTGAATTTCCTTTGCTTTATTTCAGAGTAATATGCTGACATTTCTCACTTCCTGCTGAAGTGTTTATATACTGTCAGATAATTTCTTGGTTCTCTCTTGGAAGCTAGTACAATTTACTGAGGAGCTGAAGCCTTCATTACATCTTTTATGTGTCTCAGAAGGGTATTACGAAGTTCAATTAACATTTGAGAAGTGTTCTGCAATCCTCAGATGACATGTACAGTGGAAGCATACAAAATGGTTATTATCTATTAAATGCATGATTTTTGCAGTGTATCTATCTTTCATCAAGTTACTCCTCGGTAGAAGTGTTCTCTTGGTTAGAAGACCACTTGAACTTGTGCAGCAGTACTGGCCAGATATAGCATTAGGGGGAGTGAGATTTTGCTGCTCACTGAAATTGCTTACAATTGAAGAGAGTGACAAATTGTTGTTTGAGATTTCATTTATATAAAAATCTTAACAATTCTCAGTCCCACGTCTTGTAAAGACCTATGAAGTAATTTTGAAAATAAGCCCAAAGGAAAGAAAGTCTAGGGCGCAGGAACCATGATCCTGCTATTGCGTTTGTCCTGGTTAGAAAGACAGGTGTCTTCTAGGGAAGGCAGGAGTCTCCCTTGGAATGAAAAATGTAAACACCCTCCCTCTGAATTATTTATTATTATTAATTTTGAGATTAAGGGGCTCTCAGGAAAAAACATGGGAATAGGAATAACAGTTCTTTACTAGTATATATAACAAGGAAAACAAACAACAATAACTGTGGCATTAAAAACAAGCAGAACCAGGGACCCTGTGACAGCCTTCTCGGCAGAGACAGGAAAGGATGGTGGAGAGGCTTTGCTTCACAAAACCCCTGGGGCAGATCCCGGTGCCCCAGCAGGACTCTGAGGAAGACTGAGTTGAAACGGCAGGAGCAAGCAGGAATCCTGGGGCAGTGGATGAGATGTATCAGAAGCCCCACAGCGGTAGCTGGCACTGCACAGTGTCCTGGCAGGGCAGGGGATACGGGGCCCAAAGAAGAAACAGAAGCAGAAGAAAAGGAAGAAGAAGCTCCATCTGGTTATCGTGAATTCCCTTCCCCAAGCACCAACAGCTCTGAGCGCGTCCTTCTCTGAAGCATAGAGCAAGAGAGGCAGTAGCTACCCAGCCCTCCCAGCCCTCTTTCTTTCTTAAGTACCCATAAGCACCCAGTAACCAGTGTCCTAGCAACTTATGGGAAACAAATTATTTAAGAAACAAGAAAGAAACCCAACCCCCAATAGCGTTCCACCTGCCAGGCCATGATTACCTTTCCAGTCCTTGCACCACTTCTAAGATCAAGTAAGCAGAGTAATTAGAACATGAATTCAGAGTTCAGATTGTCCTTGTAACTTTGTGCCTTGATATGGCAGACTGTGGGAGTATGGGTTGCCAAAACCTTGACATTTCATTAGTCCGGGAATGAATCATTTGCACAGCAGAAAGGCTGAAGTCAGTCTGCCCTCTTTGAATGAATATAGGTTTTTCATATCCAAGTATTGTGAAACTGGTTTCAGAGCACCCCATGATTCATGCTTTCCAATAGCACACTTGGTCAGTCAGGAAGCCCTTCACATGGGGCTCTCTAAATGCAAGTGCCCAGGAGAACACTGGACCATCAAACGCTGAGTGAGGTTAGGGCATAAGCACAAATAAAATGTAGGCAAACACAGAGGATCCTTCAGCTGTAATACAGAAGATGCAATTGCAGATGAGAATCTGTCTCTAATAAATAACTCAGCAAGCTGGTGGGTTTATTTCTTCCCTTCCAGGTCCTTCTAGAAAAGCTTTCCTTTGTTCATGAGTATCATGAGAGTGAAGCAACTTCCAGTACCACTTTTCTTATGGCACCTGCTGTTATTGCAGCCCATCCATAATGAAACTCCCTTTCTGCCAGGAACTGAAGAAGGAATTACAGTTCTGTAGGATGGACAAGAGGGATGGAGAACAGAGCTACAGGGAGGAGAGGAAGCAGTGGCAGAGTGGGAAGTGCACTGAATCATGTGTAAGAGGCATTTCTGTCTCCTGAGGAAGCTTCTGTCTCTGCTTCCTATGTCCATGCTGGACCTCAAAATCCCTAACACAAGTGCCTCTGCTAAGTGCCCAAATAAAATGAATCTAGTCTTCAATTTCATAAATTTCCAGGGGTAATTTGACCATGAGAACATATAATGACCTATACCCTGGGATAAGTTAGAAATTTTTGTTGATTAAAGCCATGGAGTTTAGTTTAATTTGTCTGTATCTATTTCTTTCCTTTTATGCCATTGTAACAGTAAGGAACATATTTTTTCTCTGTTGGGTATAAATTGAGGTAGGTTGCTTCCAGACTACAGTACAGGCACAAAGGTATCTAGTCCTGAACTTGGGCTGGGGATATTCCCTGTCTGGTGCCTCATCAGACAGCTCCTTGCTCTGTCCTGGATCTGTCAGCATGTATTCACATCCCAAACCATGCCCTCCCTTCACTGAGTGTCCACAGAAACACCTGCCTGTTCTGACAGGGGCACTTCAGAGGTGCCAGGGCTGATTCCTCACTTATTACACATGTTACTTGTTACTTATAAATTTTCCTCACTGCTTCTTTTGTGGTGTTCTATAAACAACACTAGCAAATAAACCAAGGTATATCAATCACCATATCTGTTGTCAGGTATTAGTGGATGATGCGTCCTCTCATCATATACATCTTTCTATTTTTAAGTATTAATCTGAACTTTTCTTTGGTAGTATAGAAAAACATGAGTAGAGTAGCTTTATGCAACAGCAGAGACTTTAATTTTTAAAAGAGTGATGGGCTAATCTTGTCCCAATGTGCTATTAAAAATATCCAATATCTTCAATTAAAGTGTTTGCTCTTTCCATCTAATAGATATTTGTGTGTCAGAGGTGATGAAAGATGATTACCAGAAGTTTCCAGTCATCTTGGGAAACAGATTTGTGCCCTGAAGGCTGCAAGCCTTTCCCCTTTTTTTCAAAAGAAGCTCATTTGTAATCTCAGAATGGTGTTTAAGGATGTACAGGTATGGGTATTATCAATCTTCACTTCATGTGATCTTTAATAAAAAGATGGAGCTATATTTTTATTTTGGCCTTTAATCCCACCTCCTACAAAGACCATCAAACTTTCAGACTTATTTATAGCATTAGGAGTAGAAAAAAGGGAAAAGAAAGAGAAAAGAGAAAGCAGCCTACCTGTGGAGAGACATATTATGTATACAGTATGTGTCTTCCTTTGTATGGTTTCTTCCTTTGTATGGTCCTCCAGAGGGAAGAAAAGACCAACTCCATTTCCTTCTGCAGAGAAGTCTCTCTAGAAGGACACTGTAAATGCAGGCAAAAGTCTATATTCCAGATTGAAACTTTGGGGGCGCCAAAAAATGAGTGACCCAACCTGATATAACTAATTTATGTCTCAACTCCACACATGGAGAGTACATGCTGCCTTCTAAGTCTGGCCATAACACTACTTTAATTTAGAATACCTTTTCTTATATCTAAATAAGGTTTAGATGTAGTTTAGAAGTCCAGCAGCTAAAGAGCAATTCACTCTAATATTGCGTAATAGTGAAAATTTCAATAATTTACATGTATCTTTTCCTGTCTCCTTCAAAAGTTCCTTGTTCCAGCCTAAATTTCTCAAGCCCACGCAGAATCTCTGAGACACACACAGTAGTAATTCATTCTTTAAGGGAAGCTTACAGTTTTAAAAAATTACTTTAATTTCAGCTGTATATGAAACCTGACATTTTAAAATTTGCCAAGAAAGAATATCCAGAAAAAAATAATTTCCCATGGAGCAAAGCTTTACTTTCAAAATGCTATTTTTAAAATCTGTGTTTTATTTTCATTAGTCTCATCTGCTATAATTGAAATTTTAAAATGAAAAGTTGAATCAAAACTAGTTTTCAGCACAGTCATGGTACTCTGTGAAATGGTTTAGCAATCCCAGAATCTTTAGTTTAGATACCAAGATCTTTTGTGTCTTTCTGTCCTTACCTACCATGAGATTCACTGTGTTCTTCTTTGCATGGAATGGTCTTTTAACTCAGCACCATTGTATTGGGACTTGCTGTTGTTTCTCCCATTGTATTCAAAGGGTTGGAATGACATTAATCAACAAATTGAAGTAAATATTCATGTTCTGACCTTCTCCAGTGCAGGTCTCAGGGCATTAGTATCTTCTCTGTGTCCCAAAGCAGCTGAATATTTAAGTGTACATTAACAGCTAAAAAAACCCAAAACAAGACAAAAAACAACCAAACAAAAAACCCCCAAAAACAAAAAAGAAAACCCGAAAAATCAACCAAAAAACCCCACCCAAAAAAAAAAAAAAA
>VXBU01007942.1:63471-88789 GCA_013400315.1 Bombycilla garrulus
TCTTTTTCTTTTTCTTTTTCCATTTTTCTTTTTTCTTTTTTCTTTTTCTTTTTCTTTTTTTTCGTTGTCTTTTCCTTTGCCTTATCCCACCGGTTAAGGAAAACTGGGTTCGAACTACTGGTCTTACCTAATTTGGTTTCTCCTCAGGAAGAGAGTGCTGTTTACTGCATGAGCAAAAACCCAGTGATGGATTAATTTTTAGTGTTATTTGAATTGCTCCCTGAATTGGGGGAAAAAAAAATCGAATCTATGGGCATGTTTTGTGAATGTTAAGCAAGCTGTGACCTTAGTTTATGAATCCCTGATTTGCAATTCAGCCACAGAGGTATTCATGCATTCGCCTCCTATTTAAATTACATGCTTTAGGTTAATTAAATCAGGACTAGATCTACAAACACCCAAGATACGCAGTTCTTTATGTAGCTGTATTCTTTATGCATTTAAACCAACTCTTCTAGCAAGCCTGTGGCAGTTACTGTCAGATAATATAGTAAATAATACATGATGACCATTGGGGACAGAATAAGATGTAAGTAGCACTGCAGCATTTATGAGTAACTGTTCCAAGTGGTTTGTGTCAGCATAGCTGTAGTTAAGTTGAAAATCAGATGACTGGAAAACTGACATGAGAAAAAGAGGTGAGCTAGGGATTTCCACTGGCCAGAAAGACAGTGGAATTAGATTGACTGCAAAGCGTGCAGTCTACTTATATTTTATCTTATTTTGCTAAAATGGCATCTAGTTGCCTATTGTACATTAAGATGATTTTATATTAATGGATAAGATAATAAAATAATAGCCCTTTGGGAAAGTAGTGCTCCTTTGGCACTGAATTCATACACATACTGAGTTTTCCAGAAACTTTCAAACTTTTTTATGATCTTAGGAAAAATTTTCACAATGATAGAACATCTGAAGGTGGAAGGGATCCACAAGGATCACCAAAGCCCAACTCCTGGCTCTGCACAGGACTACCCCAAGAGTCACCATGAGAAGGAAAAAAAAAAAAAAAGACTCAGTAGGCAGCCTTTTTCTGTTGACAGTTCAGTTCTTCTAAGATTTCAGGCCAAGGTTTTTTTGAGAACAGGATGGACCTGGAGAAGGAATTGCCACATGGGACAAAATTTGAGAAGATTTCAATTCAACTGAACATGGTGACACCTGCAATCTCCTCACTGGTACATGGCAGAAAACTACTCATGGCATGTCCCCAACCCTTATGAAATCTTAAACAATGAGCTAACAATATATAATCATATTTCTGACAGTGTTTAAACAAACATAAGAAATAAATCAATGTTTTTCTTATGTGCAAGTAATTCCCTTGGACATCAAAAAGCTCTCTGCAGAGTAACTGTATGTGGGTATTGACCATTAATAGATTATTCAAGGGCTAGTTAGGCTTTCTGTGGATATAATTTTTTTGCCATGTTTTGGCAAAATAATTGTAAAAGGAGAATGAAGAACTAAATCCTGGGTAGGTGCAAAGAAACTTGAAGTTTGTGACAAGCAGAATGTTGTAAATTCAACATTTACAGTTTGTTTAATATAACATAAATTGAAGAGCAAAAGAAGGTCATCTTATGCTTGATTTCTGTAGAACATCTGCACAGTTTTTTTGATGGTTGTGAAATATTGAAAATGGGAAAAGGAGACTTCCACACCTCTATAGATGGCTGTTGTGCGCTACCGAGAGGAGGAGTATGGAGGTATATGTGTTATAGAAATGCTAGGTTATTGCAAGGTCTGAGAAAGGAATGTGGTCATCTGATTTAAGACTTAGTGGCACTGACTATAAGTTCATTTCAGCTATCCTCACTGACAGCTGCCTGAGATTATTAAATAAACCAATTTATATTCAACTGCCATCTGTGAGCTGCTAGCAGCTTTTCTCTCATCTGAGGCACTGTATCTGACAGTGTAGCATTCCCATTTTACTGTAAAATAAAGGAATCCGTATGAGATCTCATTGAATGTGCTCCTCCACCTCTCTAGATTGAGGAGTTTGATCTTGTGAGCAATTTCAGAGCATGCTGCCCAGGCTGCAGGTGACACTGCAGGGACCATTGCTTTCTTTCCAAGTAGGTGCCCCTTGCTAAGCAAGAGCTCCCTGGTTACAACACATTTGCAGAGTTCTGCCTCTCCTGACATCACTTTCGATTTCCCTCTGAAAGAAGGATCAGTATTTTCCTTCTCCAGGGATTGTACCTTTGTTGTTATTGTTGTTGTCGTTGTTACAATTGTGGCATTATGAGTTCAGAGTAGCTGTGAAAAAAGGTGTAAAAAAAAAAAGGTCTGGTCTTTAGCTACATATTTTGGCTGTTCACCTGGGAGATAAATAGCATGGGACTCCTGTTTAAACAATCACTTATGTCAAGCAGTCTTTTAATAGAGCACACAAATGGTCTGTAAACCAGGGTGGAAACCTGAGTCTCCTCATTTTAATCTGAATGCTCAAACTACTAAACTCTGAAGCCGTGCTTGCTGATATTCTATCTTGGCTGCCAATTCATCATTAATATTCTTTTCCCAGAGGTTACACTCACTAAGCAATTTGTAAACAACAGCAAATCAGATAAAAAGGAAAAAACTGCCTTCCAGAGTAATAACAACAAACAATAAAAAAGACTCAGACTTGCCAATGCTATATAGATAAGATCACTTTCAAAGTGAGAATTTCCACTATACAATGAGTTCTTTTATTGAGGTGTTCTGAGAGGAACATAATTACTACCCAAGTAACTGTAGACAAGCTGATACCTGTGATACATCAAAGGGAATCAAAACTTCAGCCTTGCTTAAATGATATATTATTACATACAGTATTGTACTGTAGTCTATGGAAAAAAATATTTGCTAAACTTACTTTAGATTAACTATATGTTAACTGTAGAAAATATGTTAATACTGTTGGAATGATGAAGTGCTTTCTCTTAACTTTTGGTCTAAATACCTCATAAAGGTCTATGTTTAAGACACTGTGCCATCATAAAGGAAGCAGTAGTTGCTGGCCATTGCAAGCCAAAGGTAAATAGACTGATAAGGATCTATAAAGAGTGAGAGATGAATACACAGGGAAATAAATTTACATCACAGAGTTTTGAGGCTGAAAGGAGCCTTGGGAACATACTTCTTCTCCAGTCCTAAGACAGAACTAAATATGCAAAGTACACTTCTAGCAAATGTTTGTATATTCTCTCAATACTGGGAGGAGGGTTCTGCTCCAAACAACCAGGTTCTGGAAACATTTTTTGAGAGCAGTAAAGGGTCTGAAATGCTAAATAGTGTCAGGATTGGAGCCTGACCAAACTTGACCAGATCTGTGAAAGGGATCTCTGCTATAACAGCTGGTACTAGGAGGAGACTGGAACTGATCTCTGGAAAAAAGTCTGTATCTGCTCTATATTTTTATAAGGAGCTGGGTATTGTGCCAGGAACAATATTTCATTTTATTCTGGTTCACACAGGCCAAAACTCTAGCTTACTGTAAATTTGTTTGCAGAGTAGGTTTAAGCAACATGTTGCAGTGCAAATCAGCAGAGAGCACACCTGGGCTCAGTCTTAGCTTCTCCTGCCCTTTGACAGGAATACAGAGAGGAAAACAGAAACACAGACTAGAGCAGAGAAAGGGAGTGAATGGAGCCGTTGTCTAGCGCAGACAAGCTTCTTGTGTGGGGGATTGAATAAAAGCATGAGTGGGAACCCAACTTCCTCAATCCCCCCAAAACTCTGTACCACTCCCTCACCAGTAGCCAGTCTGACTTTCCAGGAACCTGGCATGGGCAAAGGAGGTATCCAGCTTATGACCATTGGTTGCTGCCCTGTTGCTTTACCTCACCTCTGCTGAGCCATTGCTTCCTGCTTGTAAGCCATCCCCATCAGAGCTGGAAGAGTGTCCCCACCTAGCTGACCCAGCTGTCCTGATGGCTTGGTGCCCTCACAAAGCCACCCACACCTTTTTCTTTTCTCCATGGGCCATACCAAGTCCTGATTGCATATGACTGCCTCTCAAGTGCTGTGAAAATAACTTTAGATTGAATCTTCTAGAAATCATGCCCCCTTTTTCTCCCCTTCATCCCTGGAAACATGACCTTCAAAATGTGAGGAAAATCTGCATGGCTCTGCTAGGGCTAAAATCTGGGACTTTTAAGCAGATGTCTAATCATACTAGATGTCTTTTTCAAATTAAACTGCAATCCAGATTTCCTGATATGCCACATATCCAAATTAGATATTGTCTTACATTTCTCTGGGGTGAAATAAAGATGTTTGCAGAATAAAACTGTCAAAGAATGTTAGCTTTATTAGCAGTAACAAAAACGAAAAGCAAGCTGTCTTGAGTGTATGCAAGACATAATAGTTGGTGAATGCAGATAAAAGGACAGTTTTTGTGCAATGACAGTGCTAAATCAAGAAACTGAAACAGGTAAGTGATAAACATACAGAAAACATCAGGTTCCTTGCTATTAAGAAAACATTAATTTTATCTTCCATAAACTGAAGAAAGTAAAATATTAAAGAAAGACTGATAAATACTGAAAATCATCAAATATAATGTATTTTGTGTAGATTTACTTTGTAGTATTCAATTTCTTTTTACAAAGTCGTACCTCAGTTTGCATCAAATTCTATCAGCAAATAAGAGCATTTGGAATAGGTTCAAGCTCTTTTGATTCATACACAGGCAAAAACTTAATTTAAGTAGAGCTCAGGTTGGAAACATAGCTAAACAGTTTTAGTTGTAATATGTCTAAATATATTTACAGGCTTTTGTGGGTAACTCATCTGAAATCAGAAATAAAGAATTGAGAGCATGTATTATTAGATAAGTGAATCTAGAAATTATAAGGTATAAAAAATGTTTTTGGGTGAGCTAGGAATGGTAATATTCCCTCTTATAACCTTTCCCAATCCTCACCTGCTTTAAAGGGTGCAATCTTACTAAGTACTTCAGAGGTTGCCTTCAATTTTTCTTCATTCATCACTAATGAAATTACCTTCTTTGGAAGAAACCTTTGCTTTCCTCACAGTGATATTGTGCAAAACCTACAAGACTGCATTTGGGTAATTTTAATGTTTGTCAATCTAAATTAATTTACACTATACTAATTTTTAAATCACATACTGTTTTATCTCCCACTCTTTGATGGTCTTGTTATAAGAGAAGGCAAGAAATGTTGGTAGGGACCTGGGGAAGATGATGGGAAAAGATGGGGTTTATAGCCCCAACTTATTTTGTGAACTCATTCTCCCAGTTTGCAAAGAAGGGTTTCAGCTCTGTATTCAAAGCAGGAAGGATGAGAACTGTCAGTTATGATGGAAAGCAGAAGTGTTTGTACCCTGTGGTGGGTTGCCAGAGGAAAGGACTGCATCATGTTTGCTTTAGAAAGCTTGCTTGGGTGCAAGGGCACAGCAGCCATGGGAGCAGTACTGGACAATTGTGCTGTTTCCTTCTTACCTCTGGCCTGGGAGGACAGCCTTGGGTCCTGCCAGTGACTGTCCCAACAGCATCTGAAATTGGCTGAAAATCCAGAGGGGCTTTTACATTGTTGTCTTGCAGTGGGAAGATAGCTGGTACCCTTGAAAAGAATTTACATGGTAGAAAGGAATGCTGAGAGACATGCTGGTGTTTTTCCTTTGAGTTTCCTGTGGAGATGGTGCTTCAGAACTTATTATAGGCCTTTCAAAGAGTTATCTTCTGTTAATGCTTCTTCTTACCTTCAGTACATCTCATTTTGTTGTAATCCCAAACCACACTGCAGTCCATTGTAGGATTCCATTGGCCTATGTGGGTTTGGGACCTTATTCTAGTTGGATTTATCTTCAACTGCACTAGAAATGGTCAAAGATGGGCATAGGTTATGCCAGGTCTCAAGCTGAGTTACTTTTAATTCAAATAAAGTGTTTTGAAAATGGATAAATGACAACATTTGAAAAATAATCTGGATGCATTTGACATCATGAATTAATTTAGCACAGCTAATGGCAATTCTGAGTGTTGTGCTTTTTATCTTGTGCCCTCATGAGTTGTTTGGGCCAGTGACAGTCCCCCATTCCAGCTTTTGAGCAACATGATTAAGCCAAATATGTATCTTATTACTTAACTCTTTGCAATAATTGGTTCATTGTGAGCCACAAAGTTTGTAGTGTTGGATCTCAAGCTATCACAGCTCAGCATCTTCAGGGAATAATGGTTAAAAAGGACAGCCTTATGACAACTGTTAAGATAGTAGCTATGAGAAATCAACTAATGTTGTTTTCAAGTGAACCAGTAAGATCCTATGGCTAGTTACACGTCACAGGCCCTATGCTAATTTTGGAATGTGAGGAACAATACCTTTAGGGTTAAAAATGCTTCAAACAAGTGTATGGCTCAGAGGCGGATCTACTTTTGATTCATTGGTCTCTCAGAAGGAAGCACTGAAAAACACTTAAACTTTCAACGTGGCACTGGAATATATGCTGAGTGAAAGGGCAGATATATCAAAGTGAGGGAAGGCAGTGGTTGCTGAGAGATAAATTCATTGTTTCTGAAGATCCTGACTACCCCTCTGAATATGACTCTGGTGAGATTTTAACTGCGTGGAGCTTTAATCTGTGGAAAGCAGGGGACGAGGCAAATGATGAAGAGCAGTAACTGATACATTTTTAACAATGGAGCTCCATAAATATGCTTCATTTTAGTTGTAAAAAGCACCTGCTTAAGGTGGTTGTCTAGAAAATTGAATATTTTAAAGAAAATTGTTGTCCCATGATCAAGGAGAGCTGTCAAAACCACTTGGCAAAAAAAAAAAAAACAACGCAAAGTAATTAGTGCCGGAGAGATTTATGTGTTATTGCTAAGGAGACAAAAATAGTCATGTTGAGTATATTAGAGAGTCTAGCACAAGATGCCACACAAATTTCATGAGGCAGAAGGGGTGGAATATAAAGAGCTCTTAATTTGGGCTCTGAACTTGCATTTCCATGTCATTAAGAACAGAATGAATGTGCCTCTCATTTGTGGTCAAACAGGTCCACTCTAAAACAAAGCTCTTTTAAAGAATTTTATGAGTTTCTGGGTCTTATTTCTAGCTTGGCCAATCATCTCCATTGCCCTCAAACTTCACCACCTCAAGGGCTTTCTATTCCTCTTCTTCTTCTTCTTCTTNTCATTGCCCTCAAAATTCACCACCTCGAGGGCTTTCTATGTGCTGAATCAGAATCTCTCCCAAGATTCCTACCTGTTTGTGTATGATCTTCATCTTCTTCTTCCTCCTTCTGGCTTTGCTCTCTAGCTTTAGAAATTGAGACCGAGGTGTCAAGTCAGACTCATGGTAATGACTGAGCAGTAGGGTGAGCTGCAAATCTCCTGAAGGGAGCAGCTGGGTTAGCCAGTCAAGAGTTCTTAGTGGCAGGAACGTGATGTCAGTGTTCAGACCCCTCTCAAGGTGAAGCCAGCAGGTCCCAGCATGTTTTGAACATGGAGCAGCAAGGTGAGAAGGGACAATTCATTCCACCCTTTGCCATCTAACTCTCTGTCTCCTTTGTCTTGCTTGAAAAAGAAATCATGAAAGGAACGACAGAGGTGACAGCTATGGCCTTATCCCTGTTGTCTCCATTGCCAAAGGAGGGAGACAACAGATGCAAACAACAAATTTCATTCCAAGTGTTTTTCCTCCTGTAAAATTCAGAGAGGAGGAGAGAAAAAGTAGCTGCATCGCTTGATTTTCTCACCTGACTTGTAAATACAGTTTAATATTTGCTTTACTTGAACAGTTTGGGAAGAAAAAGCGCGAGTGACTCTGAGCATTGCGGGGGCGGAGGTCCCGCTGGTTCCTCCCCAGGGAGGGCGGCAGGACGCGGGCAGAGCCGGCCCGGGCGTCCCGGCCTCCAGGTGCCATTCTGGCCCCCGGGTGCCATTCCGGCCCCCAGGTGCCATTCCAGCCCTGCAGTTGCCATTCCAGACCCAACAGGTGGCAATCACCGCCAAGCTCCGTTCCCCCGCCTCCACCAAACACAGGCACGGAGGGCTCAGCCTGCGGAAATGTCCACATCCAGCAAAGCCGGCGCTGAAAATGCAGCTTCCTCTGCACAAGCTGCTGCCTTTCAGGTTTCAGAATATTTCCTGAACCTGATATCGTTCTCTGCTGCATGCCAGATATCTGCAGTGGAAGTAAGCAGCTGTAAACTATGGCAAAAACCATGATGCTGTCATGTCAGAGACATATACCTGGAGTCACACCAAAGTCCTCAGATCTTTCTAGGTTTTAGTCTGATGCAGTATTTGCCTGTCTGGTTCTGTTTTAATTTCCATATTTGTTCCTGAGGTATGAAAAAATTTAATCTCAGAAAAGGAAGGAGTGTGTGTATGTGTAGAACACCAACAGTGCTGTTAGTGAAACTAAGAGTTCATGCATTGCCATGGAAACATTCATATCCTAGCAACAGCTTATTGATAGCAAGATGACATGGAAAGACAAGAGTTGATGCCTTTGACTCATGGGAAAACAAGCTATCCTGCATTTCTACTTCTCTACCTTCTTTTATTTTCCAAGAGTGCATAGTGGTTTAATGTAAAAATCCCTAATGCACATTTCTTTCCATAATTGTTTGTGTTTTTGTGTTGAAATATTGCTTGCTAAGAAAAGTTCACACAGTTGAATTATTTTAGTTGGCTATCTGACAAAAAAAATTAAAATGCAGCAAAGAAACACAAAGGCATTAAATTATTTATTTTTTCCTTTAGAAATGTAGCAAGGCATTTTTTGATTAACTGAAAACATGTAGAAAATCAATTCAATGTTTTCTGTCCATCTCTGCATTTCCCAGAGCATTTGCTATGGCTAAAATCATTAAAATGTCTTTTGCTGGGATGCAGAGTGGAATAACTTGTGGTAAGGTCTGCATTCCTCATGATGCCCAGGGAATGCATGTGCTGGGAGGTACTGAAAGTCTTTACATGCCTTTGGGTTTGGGTGGGCAGAGCAGAACTCAGGTGCATTTGCTGAGGAAGTGCATTTGCTTTATTTTCCTGATACACTGTGGTACAAGAAGCTTCACCCCAGTGAAGAGAGTGTACCACAGCAGTCATGATGTGTGGAAGGAAATACCTTTGAGAGCACGGATCAGACTGTTGTAAGGAGTATTATTATAGCTATTAGGTACAATAGCATTGCGGAGTCCCAGATGTAAAGCAGGATTTAAGTGTGACTTGTTCCACACCGCATGGGAGGTGTTTTTACCTAGGAACTTAAAATTAGCTTATTTGCTAATGTCACTGTTCATTACTAAGTTATTCATTGTTAAGAAGAAAACCCAACAATTCCTTTATTAATTTTGTATGTCTGTGTGTGTGGTGGGTGTATGTTTGTAGGAAATGTTTCTGTCAAAGTAGGCATTCCAATAACCATTTGGAAGATCAAGAAATGTATGATGCTGTTTTGTACATAGCATTACATTACCGAAGTGTAAACATTTGTTTAAGAGTTTTGCTGTAATAGATCTATATAAAGGACTCCCTGAACATTACATTTATAGTGAGAATAACAGTGAATCATAGTATTTTCACAGATAATAAAAACCGTGTTTCACAAATGTGACCCTTTACCTGTACATTAATTAAAAATGGAGCTAATGAAATACCCCAAGAGAAATCAGTGATGTTTACAAACCCTGTATTAATAAACCCTGCTTATTTACCTATTTTCATGATTTATAAAAAACAATAGACTTTTGTGCTTTTTTGTTCCTTCAGCAATATTTTCTCCTTAGAAAATCATCAAGGACTGCTTGGATGATCAACAAGCCAGGGTGATGTTTTGATACTACCACTGCATTAGGTTTACAATAAATGAGGAAATTAGTGCTGTGGATCCATTGTGGGAGTAGTCAGAAATGTGCGAGGAGAGGAAGAATACAATAATGCTGGCAATGTAACTGGGGATTTTCATGCCTGCTGCTTAGGTGCAGGATTTCTAAAGAGAGGGAGAGAAGTAGCATCTAGAAAAGGATCATGATAATTAAAGCAGGGTGGAACAAATCCATAGATGGACCCTATACCATGGTCATTGTTTTCACCCTAATGCAAACAGCACTTGAGCTAAGTTGGTACCTCCTGTTCTGACCTGGATTTCCTTCAATGCCAACTGTGTTGCTGCAATTCCAGAGCAGGGTTGATGTGAATTACAAAAAGACTTTGATCAGCTCCTTGCTTCTCAATAGTAAGCCATAAATCAGAAGTAATCCTGAGAGCAGGAAGTAGACTTGCCAGGCTCTTCTCAATTGACATTGGTTTTTGCATGGTCTCTCCTGGGCCCCTAGATATCGTTTCAGCTCCAGGTTTGAGAAAGGTGGAAGACATAGAAGTGGGGATTACCCTAAAGGACTATTATAAAGGAGCCTTCTGCATTTCCTCAGTGCTTGCAAAGCAAGGTGCACAGTGAATGGTGGACTAGGCTCTGCCGTGATTTTTACTTACTCACTCTTGTATTTGAAATTCTTTTTCCTATTCCCTGTTCATTGATGAATTCTTCTTAGAGTTAGAGGCAAGGAAGACCATGCTAAAGGCCTGTCAAGGTTAAGGGCAGGTGTGCATGTGTTTGTGTGAATCTGTGTAACAGCATGTCACCACACAGCTTAGATGAAAACACATTTTCCCTCCACTGAGTCCTCTGGAGTTTTTACTGATTTGAAAAGATATGAGTTTCAGAAAGGAGCAGGCAGGCAGGGAATAGCTGCAAATTTTGTTTCCCTCTCTACAAAGAAGAATGAGGAAACAGTTCTGCATGTTAAGGTTCATGATTTCTTTCTCTTTACTGAAGAATATTATTAAGAAGGTCAAGAAATTTGAATTGAAATTGAATTTTCAAGAAATGTGATCAACAGTATTAACTTTCTTGCTAGGGCTGGGGGAATATTAACTTTTTCTGGGTAGAAGTAATTTTTGAATTCTAATAATTCACATTAATTCAGGGCCTGTGGTACATAACTAACGCTTCTGCTCTTCTGATTTCTCTTGATTGACTTCTTTGGACTGATTTGGGAAAACGTGCTTTTCCTTTCTTTCAGTTAAAGGAATCTTCACCTGTTAAGTGAAGATTGATTAGTCACCATTAGCACCTGGGAATGCCTTGATTTTTTTTATCACTTCAAGCAAATATGTCTACAGCTAGAGTCATAATTATGTGCATTACTGAGACATTTTTTGCTATTCTTTCATTATATTTTGACAGAAAAGAAATGTCAAGGGAGTAGCACTTGCTTTTTAGCTCTGAAAGATTTACATCTGTTGTACATATTTGTCTCCTCTTTGTCACACTATCCTTTCAAATCTTCCTTTTTGCTGTCTTGTAGTTAGTGTCTTGCCACTGTTTTATGAATTAATGTCAAGGTTTTAAACAAAGATTTTATGAAGAACAGCTGCAGATTGTCTTTTCTGAAGCTGTAAACCATCTTCGTTCAGTTGCAAAGACATGAAACCCCTGGAGTTCTAATGATTTATAGCAACTGCAAAGCTGGTCAATCTCTCTAAGATTTCACCCCTGGCATACATTTTTTTGTCAGGCACCAATGGAATCTCTATCCTGTATGACAGAAGTAAAAGGAATTAGTAAGGACTTCAGGATTAGTGTGAGTATTTAAAGTCTGTTTTTCTGGTGTTTACTCTGATATGTATCAAACAACTGGGAAGAGAAGATAAAAACTGGGAATGCCAAAAAGCAATGCTGAATTTTTGCAATATAAGAGGTAATATTTCTGTCTATTTGGTTTATTTTTTTGTGCAATAGCCGAGGATCAATCTCATCTGTAAGCATTTGAAAATGGCTGAGATACAAAGCAAAATTTAGTCCGGGCTTGTACCAGTTTTTTAATTAAGGAAGAGTTTGTCCCATCATCAGCAATCATTTCCATATTCAATGACGTGTTTCTAAGGGGAAAGCTCACTGTTAAAAAAAACATCCCAAGCTAGTTCAAAGAACCCAGTTGTAAGGGGATATATGACAAACTGTCACTGGAGTTATGACAGTAAACAACATCTAAGTAGCTGTCAGTGGATCCCAGTTGTAAGAATTAAGTCATGTGTGGCACTGTTTCATCTAAGCTGTACTGAGAAGCTGATGAGAAGGACTCCTTGTACCATGCCATTTCCTTGAGGTGTTACATTACTTGTAATTGAGAGATACTCTGAGGGAATGACATACCATCCCTAAGTGATGCTGATGCTTTGGATGTCACATTTCCCATAAAGTTATGACTGAACCATAGCCCCACTGGGATGTTAGGAGACACTTTATTGCTTTGAAGTATTGTCATACAAGGCACAAACTTCAGGATCCGGCTTGTTTGTTGTCCTTATAGGTGCTGCTGTCCCTTTTAGACGGAAGCAGGCATTCTTCTGAGACTTCTGCATGCATAACCATGCCTTTTCTTTCCTAATATAGGCTTGCAATTGAGGTTGACCACTGAATTGCTGCTAGTTCTTTTTTCTAAGTTCTCTTCCTTCTAGCATCCAATTTGGAACAACAATTCAGAAAGGTATTCTAGCTAGCCTACCATCCCCGGTCCTACAGGGGTTCAGATCATAGTATCTGCAATAAAAAAAAATTCACAGAACTGCAACTGAATGAAAACATGCCACACACTCCACTAACAGTTTCTTCACTCTCTCAAGTTGAATTCTTTCACATTTTCTTAGGCTGTTTTTACTTGAGCTGGAAAAATAGCTGTAATGACAGGCTATTTTAATAAGGCTATTTTTCTCTTTGCAAAATGCCTGAAAAAAATGGCCATTTGCTTAGCTATGGATATTTGCTTAACTGATGAACATTTAGTTTTAATCTAGGGCCCACCACTGAAATCAGCTCAACCGACTTCATTTGGCTCAGCCACGATTGCACATTTACTTCATGGTGCATTGGACCATTTCTCTGCAATGTGTACTTTTGAAAATTGCATCTCATGAGTGAAAATTCCAGGCCAGGTTCTTGGCAGTGGCAGAGAGAACCCTACTGAACTGAGAGGAAAGCATCTTTAAAAAGGGGTATGGAGAGAAACTGAAGAGTTTTCTCATGCTGTTTTTTTTTTTACCTTACTGTTTTCTTAATAGAATAAACCTAACTTTTAATGACACCCATTACAGGGTTTCTTAAGCTTCATTTTTTCCTGCTTTATCTCTTTCCCCTGGTATTATTACCTTAGCAAGGCTCAGTGTTGTCCAAAAGTTGTTTTTCCCATCCTTACCGTTCCCTACCTTCTTTCAGGGGAGGTGCATTGGGTCTGGGAGCAACTTCAGAAGAGCTGTCAGATGGAAGAGGCCACAGGAAGGCTGAAATACATGGAGAAACATTACCTAGCAAGAAGGTATAAAAACAGTGTGGCGTGTGAAGGACTGGCTACACAGAAGTCCTGGCATTGGATAAGAGGACACGGTTAAAGAGGACAGGGGAGACCTTTTGCATGGCAGTATGGCAAATGAAAATATGGGACAATAGAGCTGAAGATGAGCTGTTTTGGAGGAGGGTGAAGAGACCACTCCCCTTGAATGAGACAGAAGCAGAGGATGCGGGTTAGAGGCACACAGGGAACTAAAGGAACAAAATGAGGACAGCAGTGAGCCCCTGCTTATGCAACACTTGCACAATTTTCAGAAGCTGCAATGAGTGTGATCTTCTAGGACTGGGACACAAATGACATCTGGCTACTGAGGTTCCAGATGGCATGGAGGCTAACTGAATACATTTCCAAGTAGCTCTTTTGAAGACTGTGTTTTAAATACACTTAAGTATTCAAAGATGTTTATCTAAATTTCTTTTCTACAACCACATTATGCTCTTGAAAGTCAGTTACTTTTCACCTTAACAGGAAGAGAACATGCAAGGAATGAGAAAACACAGGAAGTTTATCAGCATAAAAGTCTGAAGAAATGCTCTGTGAACAGATATTTTTATGCTTTTTGAGCAGACATTCTGCTTGTGGTTCTTAAATAAAGCCTTTTAAAAGCTTATCATGACTAGTGGAAAAAATAGAAAGAAAACTTAGATTTATTTTTTAATTTCTTTAGGATATCTGAGAAAATGCAATGGGTTGATTCATTGGTATTTCATGCCTGGCTATTTAGAATACCAATGATATATGTTTAAACTAAAGTAGATTGAAATAGATGCAACCTTTTCTATGATAGGTTATTGTAATACTTTTATTCTAAATTGAAGCCATTTAGGCTTTTGTAGAATTGAAGTCTGAGATTTCTTCTATGAGTCAACCCTCATTTTGATAAATCATTTAAATAAATGAGGTGATTATCAGTTTTTAGTGTGAAGAAGAGCATTCAAATGTTGTAGAATGTGAGATCACAGAATAAAAATAGAAAGGAAGACTTGTGTTACGTTTACTTCAGTGTGGATTTCTGAGTTATTTTGGGTCAGGGATCAGAATTTATTGTGTAATTGAAATATGCCTTTGCACTTTACATAGACTCATAAAGCAAGAGATCACTGTCCTTGTTCTATGTACAATGCAAATGCAGTTGAAGATCTTGTTTTCCTCTTAGACTTTGCTAAGTATGCATGTGAGGCCAAGGGAAGAAAAACAGATGTTAAACCACTTGCAGAAACTAAGCCTTGATATAACCCACACAGCCTCAAAATTGTAGTTTTTCCATATATGTATTTATGAATGTTTGGGGAAGGGAGAGTGTATTCCTGTTACAGCTTACGTAACTTGAGGGAATAATTTTTCAACTACTGTAGTTTCATATTTTCCATATACTGTTCAACCTGCAACCCTGAAAAAGAATTAATGCAACCAAATAAGTTAAAGCTGATTTTTCCCAAGATTTGAACAGAAAAATGATGTGCAAATTAGATTCCACATATTATCTTTATCCTTTAAGTATATGTACACTTTAAAATATGAAGGAAAAATGCAGTCTTCAATATATGGTATGGAGGTTGGGGAGAGCATTTTTCTTAGTTCAGATATGTAAGCTCAAATTCAGTATTTTCTTCTGTAATAATGAGTCTTTTGATTTGTGGTTTAGGTTTGGTTCATTGTTGTAAGGGACCAAAGTGTGAAATATGGATTCCCATCCTCACAGGGATTTTGTCCTCACAGCTTCTCCATATCTAGTCCATCATTCTGCAGCTATTAAATAGTGAGATTAACTCAAGGCAGAAACATTGCCATCCTTCGAAAGGAAACACAGGTGTTTAATGCTTCTTAGATAAAGGAGAAACAAACCCACAAATTGTAAAGCATAATACAGAAATTTATAGAAATTATATAATAGAGTTTTATAGAAAAATCGGAATCAAATTTCACATGTTTGAATGTGGGGGGGCACCTTATGGGGGCACTTTATGTTCCAGATGAGCAAAATTCCAAAATCTTCATGTCAACCTCATGTGTCCTGAGTCCTGTGAAGTTGGTACTTGTGGCTGCTGACAGCCTGGTCATAGAGAAAAGCTCACAACTTTCACAGGCTGCCCTGGGGAGGTTGTGAGAAAGTGCAGAGAAAGAATTAAAACCATCTCTGCATCTGGTGTTTGTGAATATGCTAAAGCGTGAGATACATGATGTTTGTACTAAGATGTTTTCAAGATGTTGTCCTTCTTGCACCAATGGGCTGAGGGGTGTTACTTGCTAACCAATACAATTCTAATGCATGAACCCATCTATAAAACGATGAGCTATTTCAATAAACTTGCTTCGTAGCCTTCTGACAAGTTGTGGAGTCTGTGCCCCCGTACCTGCCGTTCCTAACTCAACGGCGATAGGTACTGGGGATTTCTGTTTATTGGAATTTTAGCTTGTACTTAAAACAGTCGGCCAGAGATGGTGCTGAGTGCTCGGATATTGCAGAGTGAAATGCAGTAGCAACTCGAACAGAAGTGATTTGGGGCATTAATCATAGCTATACTCAGCTGCCATGAGTTATGACTTTGAGTGAATTTAAAATTAGAGAGAAGTGCCCTGCTTGTTATAGTTAGCAAAACAGCAGCAAATAAAATCATTTTAGAAAATGAGAAAATGATCGGGAAGATGTAACACAGGGAAGAAGATGTATCTGTTGTATTTGCTGATATTTTATTGTTCAGTTAAATAAAGGTAATCTTCTGGAAGTGAATTAATCTAGCTTTATCAGATAGGTAGTAGAATGGGAAATAAGCTTGATTTACTAGTAGCACCTGTGGGTTGCAGCTGATCTCTGGCTGTCTTTTCTTAATTGCTCTCTTATTTCATTTCTGTCCTTTATTCCAGTGTGAAATCTGTGTAACTTAGTGAGGCACTTAGACCACATGAAGAGTTGCACTGTAAGTGAAAGTCAAACACTGGAACCCTATCCTTTGTGATGGATTCTTACCCAAAACCAACCTTATTGTAGTCAGTGCCACAATTTACTGGGGTAAGGATCTCTGAGAGTTTCTGAGATGAGGTGGGAGTTAGCCTGCTTTGTCATGTATACTGTCCTTTTTTAGCTCCTTCCTACCTATGACATTTTTTTCTCTAATAGTAAATTTTCTGATTTATTTAAGTATAACCAGCATGTCAATACAAAGAACAGACAAAACCAGGTGAAAAGTCCCATTCATACTCTAGATTTTTTCAGTTTTTATTTTGCGTTTGCTGCTGCTAGCAGCTGGGTCAAGCTCTTCTGGTGGTGGACTTAGGACGTTAATCTCATTCACCAGTAACATGGGCATGCTGGATGCAGCTGGAGGCTGTTCCAATAACTCAGAAAGGCCTTGTCCTCACTGAGCTCTTCATTGGTGGCTCTGATTGGCTTCAGGATGTCTTTTCTGCAGGGACAAGCATAAAAACCTGGAGCAATGTTATGTCCTGGTCCCCTGTCTGTCCAAGCAAGGGATTATCCTGAGGGGGACAGGATGCCCTGGCCTATGTGAAAGCCAACTTGCCATGGAAAGCAATGCACAGGGAGAATGCTGTGTATCTGAGTTTAATCCTGACAAAGCCTTGGCTTGCTGCTCAGTCCCATGGTGTAGATATTACCTAAGCACAACTTTCAAGGCTGGTGCATCCAAATTTCTTTCCACAAATTCATGTGTTTTTTCATGTCTGTCCTGCCCTTACTAAAGCATCAATTACTTTGGCCTTTTTACCAGACTACAAGAGTAATACTTTTTAAAATTAAAAAGATTAATTAGATTAAGTCTAAAAGTTCAGAGTCATGCTTTCTTCTTCAGTTTACCTTCCTTTTCCTGTAGAGAGAAGGGTATCCGTATGGGCAGAGCTTTCCAGGTTTGTGTTTTTTGTTTTTTTTTTTTTTTTTTTTTTCTTTCCTTCAGTACAACATCAAATTATTCTTTCCCATCTCCTGCCATCCTGTGGCTTGGGATGCTGGACCTGTGGAAGCATGCTCCTACATCAAGTGCTCAGGTACTTTGACTCTTAGACACACAAGGGCAGTTTTCCCTAAACAAAGGATCTTGACTGCTATTGAGTCATAGAGTCAAACAGGACCATCTGGAAGTGTTGGATATCACTGCAGTCAGAAAAAAAAGGGAATTTTTTTCTCATATTTAATTTGAATATTAATTATGAATTTGGTATTTAATTTGAAGAATATGGGCAGTTTCCTGCTATTTATGGAAGCAGTTAAACAGTATATGGGGGTAGGATTTCTTAGGAGGTCACCGGCTGTGGCAGTGGTGGATCTATCAGCAAAAACTGTATTGACCTCAGCTGTCAACAACTGTTATAGCAATGAACAGGGGCTTCTCCCACATTCTAACAAAGATTTTTGTGGCTTGTTCCTACTGAGCACTGTTTGTTTTGGTGCTGGAGATATTCCAAAACTGGTGCTTGTACATGTTCTTGGGAATAGAAGGCAGAAGCATTGATATAGGAAATCTTGAGTGCTACAATATACTCTTTATGAACATAGTGAGCAGATAGTGCTGTCATTAATACATGATCTTGAATTTAGTGCAGGGGCAAGCAAAAAGCAAAGGTGGAAACTAGGGGGGAGGAAAAAACCCCAGATTACCTATCCTTAACTGCTGGGGAAAAATTGACCAATATTCATAAACAGGTTAGTAAAAATAAGCAACACAAAGGCAGAAAAAAGGTTTTTTAACATTTTAGTTAATGAAGAGTGGTGTTTGTTTTACTTCAAGTGGGCTTTGTCAGTGAAAATCTTTGAGAATCACTTTTCTAATTAATAAGGCAGGGTTCATGTAATGGAAATGAAACTGCTTCCTACACTTTCTATCTGTGAGTATTTTGACCGAGGGAAAACCTATTCCACATTCATGCTTTTGAGAAAATGACAATTTTAAAGCTCTGTGGAGCATTACAGAGGATTTAAAAGCTTTGTGGAGCCTTAAAATCTTCCACCAACCCCTTGCCCTTGCACATTACTTGTTAAAAATACAGAAAATTAATTAAAATAAGACCTACTGTAACTCGAAGATCTGCATCAGGGGAACCTTAAATTGGGAAAGATTGGATCTACTCACAGTGTCTGGAAGAGCAGAGATCAGTATGCATTTCATGCTGAACCATTTACTTCACCTAGTAAAATGAATCATAATTGGACAGATGAGTGGAAAACATGATAATGAAGTGCCTGATTTGATCACACTCCTTCTGTTGTGTATTTTGTCCTGCACACCATATACACACAAAAAACAAATTAGGAGGGAGTGATTATGGCCTAGAGGGTCGTGTTTTGTGGGCTCAATGTGGAAAGCTCTTTGAAAATAATGAGTAATACAAATAATTTCCTACTTTGCCAGATAAACTTAGACACCTTTTAAATCCAAGTTTGCATTCCTTGACAGGCATAGTACTGGGCAAGAGATAAATAGTGCATGAATCACTCATGTTATTTTGACACATGTGAGACAGATTAGGATATGGAGGGAAAATTTCTATGAATTAGTATATTTGGTGCTCCATTACATTTAAGTAATAGTTAGAAAGACCTTCCAGCTGTCTTAGAATATGAATTAAAAGCCTACTCTGAGAACTTCTGGAGTAGGTGACCTCCATAAAATCACTATTTTCAATGTCCAAGAGAAGCTGGAATATACCACAAACAAAGTAATAGTGGACTGTGTCCCGTCTCTCTGTTTTTAAAAATTTCATTACTTTATGGAAATTTTGTACTGAGCTGGTAGGCAAACCTTCTAGTTGTTTATTGATAGCTGTCACTTGTCAAATCTTCCCTGATGAGTGTTTTCTCCACCACTTATCATCTTGATTGTGTCACTGACCTTTTGTCAGTGCAGAATATAATTTCTGACACTTGGGACACTTTCCTGTGTAGCTGTCATCAGCCTTACAAACTTGCCTGCTTTTTTATATCTGAAAATATATCCTTTTCATTTGACTACATTTGTGTAGGCAAGCACGTGGATTAGATTCCCAGTTCGAATCTTGAGCTCAGCTGGCACCACTGCCCTTCTTCATGCCCAAGGTGTATTTTGGATGTGCATTTTCTTACACACCCACCTCTAGCACCTTTCAGTGCATGGTAGATTGTTTGGAAGGCACCAGCAAGAATTCTTGGTTGACCAATGTCTTTTTCTCCATGGAGGTCTGAGGAGAACTGACAGAACCCTGACATGCCCTTACTTGTAAGAGCCCACTGTATAGCTGCAGGAGTCGTCCTGTTAACACAGATTTTTACAAAAGGCTGTGAAAGGCATATGGGAAGATAAAATTGAAGCTCTTATTTTTTAATGGAAGCTGGTTTAGACATTTAAATTAAATTAAATTTATATTCCATTTTATATTGCTATTTCTGTTTTAGATTTTGTTTGGTTAAACCTATTTAGGTAGCCATATGTAATAGAAATATTATTAAACTCCTTTATTATGCAATGTCAGAACCTGAAGTCAAGCAATATTGGCCTCCACAGCTGTGGATGGATATTCAAACAAAACTCCAAAACTCCAAAACAAAACAGTAATAATTCCTCATGTGCCTTGAAGAGTATTTGTGTCAGTAAGATTTGTTTTAACAGCTTTTGCATAAGCAGACCTTTTGAACAAAAGTGTTTGAAAAACAGTGTTTCAATCTGGAGGAGAAACAATAACATGTTGTGCAAAGCAGTATGATGATTTAAAAACTGCATTAGCCCCAGAGAAGCTGAAAAGTATGTTCTGCATTTATATATTTCTAAAAAAATATTTCTGAGTGGATTTTAATTCCACTGTAAAATAAAGCAGAAAAAAAATGCTATTATCTTTTGCCCATGAGCCAGTTCCCAGAAAACTCACTGAACTCTCTCTTATATTTTGAAGCAGAGATTAAAACAAGAAATGCAAGGAAAGGCTGCCATTACAGATGAACTAGATAAGTGTCTGTTCCTCTCTTTTCCATTAAAGATGGTGCCTTTATCACCTCTCCCTTCTCAGCACCCTCTTCTACCCTTAAAATATAAACCACGTTTTGTGCAAAATAGTGCATAAGTTAAAATTATAATGTTAAATACAGAACTTTGTTCTTGTATGTGTATTTAAAGTTCTCTGCTTCTCATTCATTTCTGAAATAGAGCTTCTGCCTTCAACAACTTTTTTCTTTTTCAACAATAACAGCTGATAGAAAAAGGGATGCTATTGCTCTTCACAAACTTTGTCACACTTCTAATATTTTAAATGTTTTGGAAATTAGTTTTATCTTTCTTTAATGCTCTGTATAATAGACCTAACACTTTCCTGGTTGAATATCCAAAACTAATCTGAACAAATCCTTTTCTGTCTTGGAGAAATGCATTTGTTTATTTAGCATACCCAAGTTTTTGAGACTGGAATCTTGAGAAAAAATGATTTGATTTGTGATGGACCCAATATGACTTTTTTGAATAAGGAGGGCAAGATAAGCAAGGATACACACTGCCTATGCTCTATGGTAAACATAGAGCCTTGCATGTTGGCAGTGCAATTATACCCTGTTGACTTTCATTTCTCAAAAGCCATTTCTTATCTGGGCTATGTTTGTTTATTTTTTCTTTTTTTAGCTGTCTGGAGCCCTTTTACCATCACCTGAGCTTGACACCACTGGCACCCCATGCAAGTTGTGGTGCCACCCCTGGAGGATGTGATGTCTGACATATGAGCAATGTCTCATATAAAATCTCCTGGGAGGAAAGTACTTCCCTTACCGTCCTGCCAGCAAGTGCACCTGAATTTGCATGACACAAATACATCCTGTGGAACCCATTGTTTGGAGCTTATTCTCACATCACACTCATCTGTGTGAATCAAGCTGCATGGGTTCCTGTCTTTCTGGGTGAAGATGCAGCTGGGGAAGGTGCAGTACATGTAGCTGCACTTTCTGTGGAAGAACATATACCTGTATTATTCTTCTTTGTCTAACTTTCATTCCCATTTTCAAAAATATAACTAGTTACAGTTTAAGGGAATAAATGAAATTAAAATTTGGATAGAAGGGATTGTTTTTATGTGTATTTGTAGGAAAGGAAATAGCAGCATATCAAACACCTCCAAGAAAAAACTGTATTTCTATTATCTGTACCAGATAATTTAGGTGAAAGACAGCGAAGGGGAGACCTCAAGGCTCTGTTAAAGGTCTTGGATAAATGTTATGAAATCTCTTATGTCCCAAAAAGGAGGAAGAACGTGAGGTTCTTAAACCATCATGAATTTTTTGTTAGACTTTTAGCCTGTCCATGTGGGTGGCGTGGATTTCTTTGGCACAATGAAAGGAGAAATCCTGATGATTTGAGTCACCTGTCCTGCAGTAAGTCTGTGCTTAGAGCTGGTGGAAGAGGAGAAGTGGAATTACCAAGCATTGCATATAAAGAGCATCCTGATGCAGTTTGCATGTATAAGCCCAGTTTCCAGAAGTGTTTATGCAGCACGTAGTACAGGGATCGCTGCAGGCAGAAGGAAATTGCACGTATGAGTTAATCACAGTTTGCATTACTGGCAAGACAAATGAACTCTCATAATTAATGAAATGTTTTTTCTTCAAGTCTTTAGCTTCACTAGGATCAGTAAGGGTTTTTATGTGAATTTAATTAACATGGAAATCTAAATATATCACTTGGGTTAGGAAATAATTATTAGGAACAACTCTACATCATCACTTATGCATAAGTGTCCCAAAAGGAGGAGCAGAGGGGGTCTGAATCTCAAGTGGCTATAATTGCTCTATCTACTTAGATATAAACTTTCTACAAGCACTCAGTTTCTGTGATTTTAAGTTGTCTTGTCTTAAATATGAGCATACCTAGGAGCATAATAGTAAAATTCAGCAAAAATTCCTAGTGGTGATAGACTACCTTATTCTGGAAGAACACATTAGGACTCAGACTAACATTTTATTTTCTCTGAGATTTTCTGGAGTTCTGTCCCTCAAATGTCTCTCAGCAAATCAATAATTTTCTTTAAAGAAAATAAGTCTCAAACAGCAAATCTCTCCCTAGAGAACTTATTAGATGAGTGAAAAAGTCTTTCCAAAGTGTGGCAATCCTGGTTTTATTAAGCTTTCAATTTTTATGATATCAAAGTTTTCCTCTTTGGGTTTACATGGTTCTGAGGTAGACATCTTGATGCAAATTATAAAAAGAAATTTGCAGAATATGACAGGCATACATTATTCATCTGCTGATGAAAGCTTTCTACAAACACCATTAAACACTCTAGTATATACTGCTCAGCAGAAGGGAGTGGTGAGCTTCCATCCCTGCTTCCCAGTTACTGGGATAGACCAGCAAGGCTATACAAAAGTAGGTGATAGACTGCATGGATCTTTATTAATGCCAAGTGGATTTGCTTGTTAGAGAGAATATTTTTGCTCTCACTATGGCTATTAAAAGGAAGGTCATAACTACTTGCAGTTACAAAAGCACTAGTATTTTTTGCTGGAAAGACCAGAATGCTGTTTCCAATGTCTGGTCCAAGTTTCAAAGTGAAGCTTCTCGGCTGCATGGCTGAAGTTTAGTGCTTTCACTTGCGTGGTTTATCCACTGAATAACACCTGTAAGCTGTATGGGTATACAGGCTGTGCCTGCAGTCTTTCTCTGATTGGTGAAAAGAGCTTGGGACTGCTTGGAGTCAGATTCATTGCCAGCTTTGTTTATGGACTTCATTGGAAGCTGTGCTCTTAGGATGCAAATAATTTATGGATCTGTTGGGCCAAGAGGCAGTGTGTAAATGTTGGACCATCACAGCTGTTCTCTATATATAAAGCTTGAGTAAACCTAAAACTAATGCACACAAAAAATAGAACCACAGAAGTAAAGTCATGCCTCTCAAGTTAAGCTGCTTAATTCAATTAACACTTATTCTGATAGATATGAAGGGTCAAAACATTTTCAGAAGTTTTGTTAGATTAATTATTCACAAAATTCAATATCCTCTTTGCAGACTACTTTAAAAACAAAAGTAAATATATTTTGCTCAGTAGATCATTCCCAAATAACCCATTTTGATCCTTGATATTCATCATACAAGCTGTGCCACTTATTAGCTAGAGTCAAAAAGTATAGTTTCATTGCTTTGCTTGTTCAAAGACAAACCTAACATGTAGACATCTTAGAGCTTGTTTTCCTTGATATTCTGTACGCTTTCCTTCATAGTTATTAATTGGGAAGTCACTGATTTTGCTAACAAATATTTATTTGTAAAGTTAACAAAAATCAACTTAAGCCAGACAAACTCAACAACTTAAAAAAAATGTCATAAAATTATTTTAATGACTCAGACATAGAACATCCTGCCTCTGAAAATTAGTTAGACCTTGGAAATACTAGCAACTTTATATAAGCAGTCAGTGCAGCCTTTACTAAAAATGTTAATATGATCCTGGTCTAAATAAGTAAGCAGTGAGGTAATTTTTATGCTGGGACTTGAATACTCTGTATAACCCTGCTATCATCATTATAAAAGGTCTTTGAAAACCTAGAGGGAAATCGGAAAAAAACCCCACAACAAAACATGTATTTCTGGGAGCCAGGGGAAATGCCTCTGACAGTGGAGAGTTCTGTCTGCTAAAGGCAGTAAACTGTGATTGTTTCTTTGGGGTGTATAAATATTTTCACTAAAGAAGATATGAGGATCTAAAATGCTGCTTACTATGGCCTACAAAGGCCCAGTGTGGCAACTCATGGCTGGAATCTGGAACTTGAAAAACTCACAACAGAACTTGAGCAGAATGAGAAATCCATTTTTGACTGTGACAGTGTTCAGCTGGTAAAGCAAATGAGTGAGGGGAGCACTAAAGACATGTTGGTATACAATACATTTTCTGAAGAAAGCTGATGGACAACTGGACAATAATTTTATGCACAATAATTAAAATAAATAAAACGAAAGGGACCGTAAAGAAATTTAGGATGTATGCTTCCTATATCATACTTACTTTGAAATATAGAGTCTCAAACCCTAATCTGCTTATAGAAATATTGTCCTCTGCTGCAAAACTGATTTATTGTTTATTATGATTTGTTCAGTCTTGTTTTTTTATCAATATAAATATTATTATGAGCAACACAGATGTTTTATAACTTTTTTGCATTCTGAGGCATCAATCTGAACCTTACAACACTCAAGAGAAAAAGGTGTTATCACTGAAGAAGTAGATTTTTCTGTTTCCTTCATAGGGAAGTCAGTTTGTTAATAACAGGAGCTCATCTAACAAAGATGAAAGAATGTTAAGTAGCTGAAAAACTGCTGCAGGTCAGAGTTTTAGCTAGAGCTGTATAGCAGTTAACAATAAATCAGTTATTACTTTCCCCTCTGGTACACAAAGCAATAACTTGGACCAAATTAAAAGTCATTCAGGTGTCCATAAGTAGAAAAGATGCAGCCACTCTCATTCGTCATTTTTGCCCTGCAGACACCTCAAGTGTTTCCAGCAAGGACTGCATGAAGTGAAGTAGCTACCCTGAAGTTCCTGGGGCTAGGGTGGCTGTACAGGGAAAGTGCTCAAATGCTCCCCACACTACTGACTGTCCTCTCCATTGTCACTGACTTCACTGACAGCAGGTTTTATTCCAAGCATTCCCAGAAATCTTAGTGATGAAGACCAAGTGTGGATCATCATGGGCTTAATTTTCTAAGTGCGATTAACTGTCTGGCAGGCAGGATGTAAAATGTTACTCAAAGCTGTTTTGATCCAATTTTGCTCTGGTGCCAAGAGGTTTGTCCAGCTTTGTGGCAGTAATCCTAGAAGCTGGAGCAATTGATAACAGTATTCTACAGAGTTTCATGCACTCATTAGATTCCAAACAAGAGAACTGTTTTTGGTTTATGGTTTGGTTTATGGTGTTTGTTTGAGTTTTTTTGGTTTGGTTTATTTTTTCTGTTTGGTTTTATTTTTTTGGTTGTGGTTTTTTTTTTTTTT
>VXBU01007942.1:88809-225952 GCA_013400315.1 Bombycilla garrulus
TTGTTGGTTGGGGTTTTTTTCCTTTTTAAAAGGGGAAGAACCATCCCCAAACAACCGAGAAGTACAGATTACTATAAAGATTCGATAGTGGTTAAGTGTCTTGCAAATCTTACGAAGTAAATTAGCAACTGGTCTTCTTTCAGCAAGAACTTTGCCAGTGCTTTTCTTACTTTGCAGCAAAGAACTTGAGTCTTTAATGTCAACAATTTACGGAATGGAAAGAAGCCGCTTAATCACTGCCAATGTGTCCATTTATTATGCAGCATGTAGAAAACATCTTTGAATTTTCTCATCGTACCCTTTGAAATTACCTGTTATAAAGTAAGCTGTGCAATTACTTCTTAAGGTGATGAAGTGCTCAAGAACTCTCATTATTCTTTGAAAATGTATCTTAAGAGTCTTCAGTCTTCCAGAAGGTTTTCTCCTATCTCACACAATTACTTTATTAGAAGATCAATTAGCATTTATCAGCTGTGTCATGATACTTTTAAGACTCTTCTATTTAATGTCTAATGGCTGCTACTATGTCACCTTTATGAAAGCACATGGGTCACTGGGGTAGTAGACAGTAAATGTAGTACAGTGCAAGTATCATTATATGGTATTATTATGTAAATAAGTACTATATAGTGCCTTCCAAGTGCACTTCAAAAGAAGTTGGAGGAAAAGCTGATAGACTTGAGAAGAAAGTACAGGAATATGAGGCAGGAGTTTGAAATGTGGTGCTCTCGACATACGCATGTCAGTGTCTCGCAAATGCACTGTCAGTTTATCTAGGTAATGTTCTAGAGAAAAAGAACAGGGAGGTAATAGTGCTGTATCTCGAGTAAGTGTGATTATTTTGAGGAGATTACTCTCTGATTTTAAGAGGATGTTCAGGGAAAACTTACTGAAGAATTTCACTGTGAAAGCTCTCCACAAAGTAATTCTGTACAAACTGCAAGGGACAGAATGCCTCTAAGTATGATTTTGTAGGGCATTTTGCCCCCAAAGTGAAAGTTATCTGAATGTAGTGTCATATTTCAAACTATATCCAGAAGAATCTAATTACTTGAAGTTAGTGTTTTGACAGCATATGTTTGAATATTCAGGAATTTTTTTTACCCAGACCCACCGAAGAGCTGAAGTGAAAAACCAATTAAATTTTAGTAACACACAACCACTCTTACCCAGATACTTCCTTTAGTCAGTATCTGAGAGCTTAACTATTCTTGTGCTACCTGTACACTTTTGACATTTTGCAGTGTTTGACAGGTTGAAACTCTAAAGCTGAGAAGGGCCAAGGCGAACTGCAGCATGTGTTCATGTAGTTAAAAAATTCCAATAAACCATTTCCAGAAGGAGAACAGAATTGGATATGCATTTTACTGGTTTTACATAAGGTGGTAGATAACCCAAGATAACTATTACTGCCTCAGCAACCACCTGTTGGGGAATCATAGAATGGTTTGGTTTGGAAGATACCTTAAACATCATCTAGTTCCAACCAGACACTTTTCACTAGGCCAGCTACTCAAAGCCCCATCCAACCTGGTCTGAAACATTTCCAGGGGTGGACAATGCACAACGTCTCTGGGCAACCTCTTCCAGTGCCTCACCACCTTCATTATCGAAATATTCCTTCCTTGGATCTAATTTAAATCTACCCTCTTTTCAGTTTAAAATCATTACCCCTTGTCTTGTCACCACATGCCCTGGTAAAAAGGCACTCTCCATCTTTCTTCTAAGCTACTTTTATGAGTGTGTTGCAATAAGAAGCCTGCAGAACCTTCTCTTCTCCATGCTGAACGACCATAACTCTCTCAGCTTTTCCTCATTAGGCGAGGCATTTCAGCCCCCTGATCATTTTTGTGGCACTCGTCTGGACCTGCTCTAACAGGTACATTTTTTTGGTGCTGGGTGTCAGTCAATGCTAAAAATATGGGCAATTAAAATTATTACTGTTTTATAAAATTATATTTTTGTCATTATAATTCCAAATATTTTTAAAAAATGTTGTTAATTATAGCAAGAGGCAGGTAACTCCTGGAATGCTAAATGTTTTCTATATTCAGCCTCCCTCCTCCTGTCCACAGATTTTAAGAAAAAAATATTAGCTTACAAAGTATTTTATAGATTTTTCTTTTTTTCAATGTTCTGTGGTCCTTAGGCTAGTGTTCTGAAAAACACAATACCAAAATACAGGCATGCAAAAGTTGTGCTGACACTGAGTAAGTAACAGCAGCAAATGAAATGGTGCTTATGACTCAAAAGAATTCCTTTTCTAATATTCATCTTTAAGTACAATCCAGCCTATTCTGTCTATTAATAAAAATACCTTGTATTAACATTACAATCTTACTGAAATTGTTTTTACAGTCATTTAGCTTGCCACAAGTGGTACCATTTTAGCGCTGAGGTTTGCCTACTGAGATAATTCTGTATGCTTGTTGGTTAAAATCTGAAGTTTTATTTAAAATAAACAATTTGGCCTTTGCTTCAGCAAAAGGGTTTGTTTGAGAAAGAAGGAGAGTTTTTATTAATGCTATCTAATAATTTCCTCTAATTTATTTAATCTACAAGGCATGTGTCTTCAGTGCTATCTTATAAATAGAAACTTAAAAAAAAAAAAAAGATTTTTCTTTTTGTATTGTCTTTGAAGGACACTAGGTTGAAAGTATTTGTGACAAATTAACAAGACTAGGTGCTATTATTTTTTCTTCCAGTTAAAAGCAAATTCAACAAAATATCTTCTGCTTTTGCTTCCACCTTTCAATGGAATCCCTATTTCCACTGTAAGTCTTCCTGCTGGATAATGGTGCAAAGTATAATAATAAAACTGAAGAATCCTGAAGAGTCATGAAAACTCTGAAGTCTCTGAGCTGCTCATTTATCATAAGAATTGTTATATCCCAGCACAATTCCTCAACAGTTCAGAGTTCACCTTTCAGACACAAAACCCGGTGTGGAGGAAAACTGAATTTAGTGTCTGAATCTGTAATATCCTTCTCGGAGGCTCTGCTGTCAGGTTCAGTGCAAATGAAAAGGGCTGACAGGAGTCAGCAAGAGCTATGCCAAATGTAAATGTGGCATTACAATAGCCAAGAAAGCTCTTGAATAGTGTTTAAATATCACTCTAATTTTGGGACAAGGCAGTGAAAAGCATCTGAATTCATCCCAAGTATAATGGGTGCACACCTGTGTGGTTTTTTTGTCTCATGGCAGGCTGGAACATCTTAATTATTTTATTTTGCTCAAAATGGTCTGTATACAAAAGTTATGCAGGCAAATGGCATCACTGTCTGATCTGGAAATTGAGTTCAGATGGCACCTCTCCAACCTGTGGCCACTGTCTGAGCAGAGGCGCCGCTCTATTAGAAGGACTTGCAAATGCTATTCTCTCATGTTCTTCTTGTTCTTGGCAATTTCCCAGTGTAGCAAAGAACTAAGTAACAAAAGAATTGAGAGAAGAAAGGAGGCTCTGCAATGACCAAGTACTTCCTCTAGACTGTACCTTTCTTCACAGGTACCTCTGCTCCTGCTCACACTAGTGACATCCAGCCTCAGCTCCTTCTTTCTTGAAAGTAGGACAGTGTAAAGGACAAGTTGCTGGGAAGATTTCTCCCCCAAGAGTGCTGGTGGCATTCTGATCTCGCTGTTTAGCTAGGTGATATTGCTTTAAATCATACCATCTGTGTGCTTTCTCATTTCAGTTTTCTTAGGGCCCTTTGAGGACGCTTGCTGGGGTCATCTCTGTGGTGATACTGTGAGGTGGGGCACGCTGCCTGTGCTTTCTTGAGGCAGATACAAGTGCCCCAAGAGCTCAGCAGGCTATGCTGTAGACACCTAGAAGACTTTACTAGTCCACAGGTGGTCACTGAACACCTCTTCCTGATTCCCAGCACTTCCCAGGACACCTCCTCACCCTGGTGTGTGCCCCAGCCAGAAACTGTTTGAGTGGGGCAGGCTCTCAATGTACCATTGTATGCAATATGGTGGTAGAACTCCAAGAATCAGGCAATTGCTTCTTTCCAGTGATTAGGACCGAAGACATCTCAAAATAGGCTCTTTATAGGAAATAACAGTTTGAAATGAGACTATAAGCTTCAGATTTTAAGTAGTGGGCAGTCTTTGTCTTTTCCTTCAGGACATTTAGGGATATACTGGCAGTAGCTATAAGGTACAAGAAGTAGCTGTCCTGTAATCCAGCTATCCTAGTGTATCACTCAGCTGCTCCAGCCTGGTAGGGCCAAGTTACATTGCTTTGTATTTTCTGCCGATCTTTCAACTTAGGAGTTACCTGAGGCATGTGTTCATTTTTTGAAAGGCAACCAAGAAGTCTGCAACACTTCAGGCAGTGTCCAGTGTAACGTAACGAAACATCCTCCTCCATCTTCTCACCATGACCAAAAAACAGCAGAATTTAAGATGGTTCTCATAACTGCTGGAGCATTGTCTGAGGAGTCCTGACCACATAAAAAAGGCCATCTTGAGAAAGAATTTTTTCACTTTTCTGCCTCTTGGCAGACTGTGGATACAACTTGACACACTGACTTCAAGCACTTCCAAATTTATTTTAGCAAGCAGTTTTACCAGTGATGATTGCTGTCTTCTGTGCAGATTTGATATGAGCAATAAAATGCACAGCAACATCTGAAAACAAAGTAAGATTCGTAACTGCTGCCAGAGCGGCAATTCCACAGGCTTCACTGCAACTCATATGTCTTTTTTGTTGGTATTTTTGTGGTCTCTCAACATGTGCATCAGAAGCAATTTCATGACTGTAACATCTGCAGCATGACTGTGAATGGGAAATATTCACCTTTATATCCATTATGCTTTCTTTCTCATTAGCTAATCATGGCATAAAGTCATACCTATTACAGGAGATTTTAGGAAGATGGAATTTCAGTTTTTCAAGTTTCAGAATTTGAGAGATGTGACTGACTGTTGAAAAAGCATTTTCTAACTCATTTAATTGGCCTCGAGGAAAGAAAAAAAAGAGGAAAAATAAAATCTGTGTATTTCTAGCTATCTCCTGTAGAATTGTCTTCTATCCTGTTTTCATGCTTCTCTTTTCTAAATAAATGTTTTAAAATTTTGAAAACACAGTGACTTGAAATCACATGGCCAGGGAATACTCTGCAAGCTCTCTTCATGCCTCTGGTCAGTAAACTATCCTATAACAGTGAGGGGAGCTCCAAACTCTCTGAGTCTGCCTTTGGGCCTGAAGCTGGAGGACTTCACAAGTAACTGCAAAGATTTATATGACTGAAAATATATTGAGATTTTTTTTCCCCTCTGTATTTCCAGCCCATGGGAAGACATGGAATAGTTGAAATTTTAGCCTTTTGAGATCAGAAATTCTGTCTCAGTGCATTTGTTATTTAGCAATGCATGGGAAGCTTTTGAAAGGATGGAAATGTTTCTTCTGAGATGGTCATAAAATCTGAATCTCTATCTCTGCAATAATTTATTTGTAAGTTAAAATGCTCATGCTAAAGTAAAAAATTGAAATTAAAAAAAATTAAAAATAGAATCTGTTCTGTTCTGTTCTGTTCTTTCTGATCTTTGATTAAAACTAGAGGTTTTGTTCCCAATTGTATCTTTAATCTCTGTACGGGAAATGGAATGATTTGTGCAGCTATTTTGTGTGGCATTATATTTTGTGAAAATCCAATTTCTTTTGTGAGATAAATAACACTGTAGTTGCACTTTAAAATGCCAAAGAATTAAATTATGGGGAAAGATGAAACATTTACTGTATGTACTGTATTCTGAAGTTTACTGAATGTGTTCATGAGTTCAAAAAGATAATGGAGATGTTTCTAAAGCAGTGTTGTGTAAATCCTTCTCTAAACACCTATTATTTTAGCCTACATGTCCCTCAAAAAGGTGCTGAAAGACAAGAAAAATCATGTTTTCTTCTTTAGTGAAGAATACTCTTGATCTCAGTTTTTGCTGGCCTCTCTATGCTCAGAAAAGAACATAAAAAAAAACAGTAGTGTTTTTTCATCCTTTCAGTGAAAAGTCTACTTTAGTCCCAGTTTCTCTGAGCATTTCTTTTTGAAGGGTAATTATTTATCGCATCAAAAATCCTGCAGAAACAATGCAATTTCTGGTAATTTGGTTGGATTCTAAAGAATAGGAGTTCAGTGTAGCTTCTGTAACCCACACTGGACTTTGGCCCTCCACAGTGGCCCTGTGTTGATTTAAAGTGCTACATTGAATGACTCTTCCCAGTGTGAAGGCAAATGATGCTGAATCGCTCATGTCCATGTCCTCCAAACTATTATCTCCCAAACTGGTTGATCACATCAAAATGTCCTTTGGGAAGTTGGCCTCAGCCAGTGTTCATACCCAAGCAGGCCTTAGAATCCTCTGGGTGAATATTAGTTAGCTAAAGCTGAAATTTAGCTGTAGCTAAAAGCATATAAGGGTCTAGCAATATTACAGCAGGGATAGGGAGTTCCATTGCCCTGGAATATTCTCTGGCATGAACTCAGGTGATGGTTTTGGTGTGGGGCATGGGGATCTGCCCTAAAACATATGATAGATGGTAGTACCTTTGCGTTTGGGTGGAAACTCACGCAAGAGCTTTTCAAGTCTTCTTGTGAATAGCACTTGCATGACTGCAGATGGCAGGCTAGCAGAGAGGTTGTTTTATTTCATTTGCAGTAAAAGTGTATGTTCTTTTCTGCACAGCTAAGAATGAAGTACTGGCTCAAGGCTAGTGTCAAATCATCATCCTAAATACAGCCCACCTTGCCAGCACATGATGAACGCCCACATTGACCTGCTCTTACCTCCAGCCTCAAACAATGATACTGGCCCCTACGTGATAGGATACAAGTTTCTGCACAGATCCATTTTAGCCCTGGATACAGTGTTGATTTAACTGTGGGGAGAAGGGAGAGGTGGTTAGGGTGTACTTTGATGAGTGTGCAGTCAGAGGCCTTCTGGATGCAGTCTGACCTGGGAGTGTGTATGTCATGTCTCATTCATGACCTAGCAGAAGATGTTCAGCTGCTTCTTTCTGCCTCTAGTTTAGGCTGTCCACTTTTTCTATTTTTTTTTTTTACATATCTTTTATTTCTTTTACATCTCTTCTTTTACTGTCTTACCTGACATTTCGTGGCAGTTCTCTCATGATAGCCTCTTTTATTTAAGATTGATCATTTTTATTTTATGAGCCTTTCATTGGCCCCATATAAATAACTTGGCTGGCATTTACTCTTTCTGTCATTCTGATGTCTGTGGCATGGTTATTTTGCTGAAGGCTGCTCATTTAAGCAATCACAGACTAATCATGTGGAACTCAGAGACCTAGGGAAGACTGGAGGAACAATGGGCAAAAGAACCTTAATAATCCACCCAGTGGAAATGGACAACTCAGCTGCTCCCTAAGACCATCCAAGGGGTGTGAGAAAGAGTGACCCTGGAGTGAAGCCCACTGAAATCAGTTGGTGGGAAAGGACAAAACTGGAGAAAAAGAGGGAGTAAAGTGGACTGAGGAGGAATAAAAGTGGAAAAAAAAGAGGGAAAAGGGTAAGAAGTGGTTGACTGAGTAAAGGTCAGACAGCTTGCCTGACAGAGCCTGAACTTGATGGCTGTAGTCTGTTTTCTTTTACTTAAATCTGATTTCTGACTGCCTTCTTTGTGGCTGTGCTCCCTGCTCCAAATGTGTATGTACAAACGCTGGCAAACCTTAGCCCACACAAGCTGGTGAACATGAGAGGTCTGTACCCAGCAGCAGGAATGAGCCTTGAACCTCAGGGGTTTGTGGGTACAGGTGCCAACAAGCGGAGCATGTCAGGAGCGCCGGGGGGCGCTCCTGGAGAGACCGAGGAGGTTAAAGCAGCAGTGGCCCATGTACTCTGTGTGCCATGTGGCGCTAGCAGACAGATTCCAGTCCTGATGAGCAGGACAGAAGGAACAGGACTGGGTCACCTGTGCTCTTCTTGTTCACCTGAGGGCTGTGTGAGACCGTGCTTTCTCTCTGTGTCTACCTGTGTGGCTGGATGGGTGGGCAGTGTGAGTGCACGTGTGCAGCTGTCAGGAGTGGGTGCTCAGCCTCTCCTCTGCCTGCACTCAGGGAGAGGGAACAGCAGCAGCCCCACGTCCATGGGGCTGAGACAGGAGGACAGCCCCTGGCTCCCACTGCCCATCAAGTTCAGCTGCCTGTAACACAGATGAAGTTTTCCTCTTGCTGAACCCATGAGCACTGGTAGCTTTTATGGATTTCTTGCCACATTAGTAAGTTAACTTCTGTCAGTCATCACTCCTAACCCACTTTTACCTGCCACTCTCTGTGAAGAGGACTGAGTGATCTGTGACTTTCTTACTGCCCTGCTGAGTTGTCTAATCATGACTTTCAAATAGTTATCTGCCTAATTTTATGCCTGTTTTGTCTTACTGCTCATATTTCTTTTTTCTTTTAAGAAAGCTTTTGTTGCTAAGTATACAAGTAAATAAATACATTTATTAAGAAAAAAGAAAGAAGTGAGCCTCTGCTGAGGCACCTGCGATAAATTCTGTATCAACAACATTTTCCTGGAGCAGTATAGTTATATTTTTGTTTATTTATTATTATTTTTAAAAATTTGTTTCAAATTCTCATACAAGTTCCTTAGTATCCTAGAGGTACTGTTGTACTTTTGAACTGAATACTGTAATGTAAGAGATAATGCCTTAAGTCTTGCTTGAAGACTATTATTTAACTTTTGAACAGCTGGGTTCCTTCCCAGGTACTCTGTGCTGGTTTGAAAGCAAAACCAGTGAGACTCCAAGTCATAAATACAATTTAATAGGAAAAAGTAAAATATATGCAAGTAATATAAAAAAAACAAAAACACTGACAGAGTCAGAATATAACCTGATATCCTGCTAGTTAGGGTGGTGGCAGCAGTCCAGATGAGGGGGTCTTGCTGAAGTAGTGATCCTGTAGACAGGTCTGGTAGCTCTTGTCCTCTGAAAATCAGTGGGTAATTGCTACTTGTTCTGTACCAGTTCCCACATTATATCCAGGTGGGAATGCTTGGCTCCTCCCCCTGGGTGGAGCATCTCACAATGGGATTATGTAATTTTATGAGTCATGTGGTGGATCCTCACAATGGGCTGATGTCCTTGTCTGAGTCATAGGGCGGGTCCTCACAATGGCCCATTAAACACAAATGGCTCCCAGAGGGAGTTATCTATGACTCATAGGGCAAGGTGTTAATGGCCCATTAACAGGAGATAGTTCAGGGGAGGAGGCAAAGAAAAACACTGCCCCTCCTTTGTTTCAATAGTTAATGAAGATGGAGATAGAATACAGACCCTCTGGCACATTTTTACATTGTAACCTAGGTCATACTCAAAAGCCAAATTCTGGCTCCCCATGAGCAGTAATGTGCACGTATCATCACAAATAAATTTTATAGATTGCCTTTGATAGAACAGCAATGTCTGAAATGTAAAGTTAACATCTAACAAGAATATCTACTGTCTTTAATAAAAGGTGAACCCTGCATACGCATCAGCCTTCATGAATAGTTTTTTTTCCACAGAAATATTATGGCATAAAAATGAAAAATATGTGAATTGTGACTAAGTGAAAAAAGTTGTTTTGGATGTGTTCAGGACAAACTTGCCTATGATGAGAACTTTATTCATGCTTGACCATTTAACGCAGATTTCATATATTCACAGGGAAATGTGAGATTATTCAGTGAATACACTGAAAGATGTGGGGGTCAGATGAACGAAGTAAAGTGTATCAGACTTCTGTGTAAAATTCTCAGTCAGGTATTAAAAAAAATTACTTTCCGCCTGAAAGCTAAATTGCAGCATTTTGGTCCAGTGATTAGTTCCAGTGACTAGAGAAAAGTAGTTCCACCAACTTGGATTGTAATGTCCTGAAGGGAATGAACAGAAGGACTTGAAACCCTGCTGGATCTGTGGGAGAATAAATAATGCAAGACTCTGGGGCTGCACAACAGGAATGTAATTGAATGCATCAACTTATCTCAGAAAGGATGATGAGAGTCCTTAAGAAGATAATGCCTTTCAGATATACCTGTCAGAATTTCTAGAACATTAAGATTGCCCCTGGCTGTGATCTGCTCTTTATAGATAAAGGTATATGTATGCATTCTGCTGACTCTTTAAAGTGGTTTCAACATTTCTGCCTTTATATTTTATAAAATTCACTGTGAGTGAAGCTGTCAAAGAATCAAAAGGAATTAGCTAAGATGCTCCAATTCAGCATGTTCATAAATCAACTCAGTGTGCTTTGATGTTGATACCGTGGATCACAGTAGATACTGTGGACTTTTTAAGCTCTTCTGCTTAGACTAATTGATACATTTTGGTTATTATTTGAGGGTGGTTAGTAACTTATATATGTTCCTGAAAGACTTATTCCATATTCAATCACACTGAATAATTTAATTGAAAAAATAAACAGGACAAGAAAGAGATCAAAGAGAAAGTTGAAAATGAGAAAGGCAGGCAAAAGAGGGATTGGAAGGAGCACAAACTAAGAATGAAGAGGGAAGACTAAAACTGGAGAAAAGAAAGAGGTGAAGAAAGTCAAGATCAGATTCCTTAGTAAGAGAAAAAAAAAAAGTGGTCCGAGCAGAGTCAGTGAAATAGAATCAAAGAGTCCAGGAAAACCCCTTGAGAAAAGTCTGAAAAGATATGTAAAGGAACAGAAAACCTAAAAAAACACACTTAAAACAACTTCCATGTGAAAGCTGTAAATGTAAGATTTTTCCTAAGTTCATTTGAAAGACTTCTAAAACCAAAAGGCATGGTCTGATAACCTTGACAATCCTTTGATATAAACTTATGTTTTTCCTGAATCAGTTGCTGATTTAATAATTTTATGGAAAAAAAAGAAAAATATCTTAATTTAAAATGTTCATAGTAGAAGCTCCCATGGAAGTCTTGGCAGTTTTTTTCAGAGGTTTATTACACTTATTTTTACATCTCCTTCTGCCTTCAATGATCTAACTTCATCTCAAAGATCTATCAGGCAGAATGAAGAGCCCTCTTGTCAAATTTCTGTCCTTATGACATACTTAAGCATATGTGAAGTAATTTCTATGATAAAATGTTTCAAGTTTTCTGAGTCTTGTTAGAAGGCATGTTTTAGGACCTATTTCATGACTCCCTTCTTGTCTCCACTGTTATCCTGCCTGTTTTTTAATATCCTTCTTCAAATGGACACAGTAGTCTGGTAGCAGGCAGAGATAACAATCTCTTGGGGTTTTTGCTGAGCATCTCCCAGTTTACACACCTAAGGACAGCATTAAGCTTTTGGGAAAGGATTTAGGTGTAGACCAAATGCTGCTGAAGACGGAACTGGGTCTCTAGGATTTGGGTTACAAGCTTGGGGCAAGTGTGGTTATTGACCAAGTGTGGGGGGTTGGGGTGTTGTCCCTTTCTTTCTCTTTACCTATAGAATTTTGTCCCATTTGTTGCAGGGGAACCTGATGGCCGATACTTGAGAGTATTTGCAAGACAAAGAGACTTGCCGGGCCCAGTGGGAAGGGAGAAGGGGGCAGGCAAAGGGAGGCCAGGGGCAGCGGGGAAATCATCATCTCCCTCTGCGCCTGGAGCAGCGGACACTCAGAGCTGTGTTTGCTTGGAAAAGGAGTTTGCCATAAACCAGGAGCTTCTTTTTCCTGCTGCTGCTCCTGCCCACCCCACTGGGACGCCCTGTTGAGATGGCAGGAGGAACGGTGACCCATCTAATCCATCCCTGCACCAGAACTCCTGCGTTCCATCTCAGAGTTCTTCCCTTCTCCTCAGAGGGGCCTGTCGGAGCCATCTACAATGACAGACTGCCTACGGGGTTCGTGAAGCATGGCCTTCCCTATCCCTCTCCCCGGCTTTGCCACGGGGGTCCCTGACTTTTTCTTTGTACTTGTTGTTGTTGTTAATACTGTAGTTATTGTTCATTTGTATCTTGTTATACTCATTAGTAAAGGACTGTTATTCCTCCCCATATCTTGCCTGAAGGCCGCTTAATTTTAGTAATTCAGAGGGAGGCAGTTTCTAAAGGGAGGCTTCTGCCTTCCCCAGCAGATACCTGTCTTCAACCCAAGGCACCAAGCAGATTGAGAGAAAGGTAGTTCATGTTCATTTTCATCTTAGCCTAGCTAGCTTCTAAAATGGATGCCACAATTGTCACCACCTCTAGTGCTCTGGATTCTTCAGAAGGCTTGGAAACCTACTCAAGGTCCCTGTACCTGGCTCAGAAATCTCACTGACTGCCACTTCAAAGCTCCTTATATGGTGTCTCACGCCCTGTCTTAGTCATCATTGCTTTTGTATCTTACCGAGTTATGATTAAATTACTGTCTTTGTCTTCTGGTATTTGTGTCAAATATTTCTGCCTTTCATTTAAATGCCAGTTTCATGATTTCTATTTGTGTAGCCATTAACATAAACTGAATCTTATTCTGTCACATATAAATGTCTTTTGTTTTCTTTAGCTTCATTTGCCTGAGATTTTGTCTCTTCAGCTTTTTGTGTGTGTGTGTGTGTGTGTGTGTGTGAATTCACTACAGCTGCAAGATTCCAATAGTTCTAATTTTAATTCCCAATTAAGTAGATTAAGCAAATTGTTACCTTTTAAATTCTGCATACGTTCATGTCCTGTTAGCCGCCACTATCTTCTTTCTTCATGCCAAAATAAATCCCTCACTTAAATATGATTTTGCTGCAAAGATGTGAATTGTATTTGGTAGCAAGATTATTTTCATAACTCTGTTGTCATGCATTCTCTTTATGGACCATTCAGAGCTGATGTTTCAGCTGCATTTCATAGAAAATTAAGGATGGAAAATTGCTCAGGTTTGTGAGATAAACAGCAAAATCCTCAATGCCCATGAAAACAAAACTATGGACTAAACATTCTTTAGCACAATGAAATCACGGGCTTATTTCAGCACAGAATAAGAAGAAGGAATAAGGAACTTTTGCATAGAAACCTTGCTGATGGAATTGTACAAACACGTGCTGGGAGGTGAACAAAGGTTCTTGGGCTTGCATGACAGTGGGCTTAGGTGTGTGGGCTGTCTCTGGGTGAATATAGGAGTTATTCTTGTCTACTCACCCTTAAAAAGACTGTGTTGCCAGACTCAGTAAAATGTGTATTTCAAAGCTAGCATGGGAAGGGTAGGGGCAAGAGGGAGAAGCTGCACTCTGCTCATTGCTGCCAGTTTGCTCCTCATCTGCAGGAGGGAGAAGTTGTTTTGTGTGTTGCTTTTGGCTGCAAGCAGAGTTGAAGGCAAGTCACTTGGAGCACAAAGTGCTCATTTGCACTCAGCGGGATAGGGGTATGCTCTTCCTGGCATAAGCAAGGCAAACCCGAGGCAATTCTTAACTTCTGCTGTGAGATATACAGAATGAAATGCATGAGGAACTTTGAGGTTTTCTTCTCTTTCCAACATCGGCATCAGAGTCTGCTAATGTCCTTACCTATTGTTTTAAAGAGAGAACTTACTGGTGCTTCTATTAATATTCTATGTATTTTATTTGTGCTTTTGACCAAAAAAATCCCACAAGACCAACCCACAAATCAAGAGGTAGATTATAAATGTAAGGTTCCTGCTACTTGATATTGCTTAGCTACAGAGTAATATTCCCACTAGTGAATCTCACAGGCAATTAAAGAATGTAATTTTAGGTACAGTTGAAGGTCCACTCTGCAGGAAACGTGCGATAGGCTTCATCTCCTCCCTCAAATTCCGGAACAACTTCACAGTGGCAGACTGAGATGCACTGACCAGGCCTTCATGTCTGTGCAGCAATTTTCAACTACACAAGTTGGGGTCTCATATCTCCCAGAACCAGAAACAGCATTTGTGTTAATTATTTTTTTTTCTTGGCATGTTTGTGTAAAAAGTAAGATCAATAGAATACAGTAAGCAAGTTTCATCCTTGGATAGATATGCAAGCAAATAACTTAGAAGTGTACAGCGCTCCAAGTACTCATGGATATTAAATCACTGACAGAATAGATAGGATGACACTGTAGGTCATCCAGCTTTGATAAATAAGCAGAACACCCTTAAATGATGATAGCTGTTGGCCAGGCCAAGGTAGTCAGTTGAGGTCTGACAGCCAGAAGTTCAGCTATCTATCACTTGATGACAAGGCCTTGGTCACCAGAAGAAGCTGATTAGGCAATCATGGACAAGGTTATAAAAGAGGCCCGGCCTTTAGTAAACTTGTCATCTGAAACAGCAGGAGGAGAACAGCAGACTTGATGTAGAGGCTGCAGTTAACTTTTACCTCATGAAGTGTCTTCAGACTGGCATAAAAGAGAACAGCTGAACAGTCAGAGGTGTGTTTAACTTCACTTTCACTATTCAGTTTTTACTGTCTCTCTTAAGGAAAGAATAGCTTGTCATAAACTTTATGCAAAACATATTTGTGCTATATGCTTTACCTCCTGTCTCTGAGGAGATGACCTATTAACTTACACTCCTTTGAGATTCAAGCTATGGATTCCCAAGTATTAGGGCTGCACTCTTATGACCCCTGGACCCAGGCAGGAAGAGCATCCCACCGGTGCGAGCTCACGCAGTTCCAGGTAGTTACAATGTCTGAATAAGAAATATAAAAATTTCAGCTGCTTCTTGCCTATGGTCTAAGTCCCACCACTGTATTATGTCTCATTAGCTAAGGAGGATCAAAAAGGATCGCGGGGATTTAGGCTTGACTTTGTTGTGAAAATGCACTTACTTTTTAATTTAAAAGATTGATGATGAAGCGACAATCATCGGTCCAGCCAGGATGGCAATTGAAATAGGGATAGGAACGACTGAATTGCCTGAAAAACAACTTAATAATCACCCAGAAAAAGAAGAAGCCGTACACAGTATAGGGTCAACTTCAAAAGATATTTTAATAGGGTAAACAAAAAAATATATTACTTAGGGTCCAGAGCAGTAAAGCAATGAGTGAGCAATTACATAACCATATATGAAAATGTTACAAACCAATCATAAACAAGAACTCAAAACATTACTTTATTTGTAAGTACATTAATATAACCATACCCATAATTCTAGTCTTCTCACCATAACTTACAAGATGTTTCCCACATCTTAAAGTTAATGCTTACTTCATTGCTGACCAGGGTTAGCTCACTGTCCGTCCTTGGCTGCCCAGCCTCCACAAAGGAGTACTTAGTTTTGGTTCCCTTTCTCAGAGTCAGATGTCTATAAATATGAAGCCTTTTTCAGCTGGAAACCAGGATGTGTTTCCCCAAAACGAGGGTGGTTGCAGTAGTTTAAATTCCTTTGTGGAAACTGAATTGTTTTAGCTCAGATTTGTCTTCTTATTAACATCACTGAGAGCAATATTAAAGTTTAGTTTACATTACTACAAGAATAGCCCTTGTGACTATCCCTGAATAAAACACTGCTGAAAGCATACCGGTAACTTGGCAGGCTTGGATGAGCAATGCCAAAAATACAGCAGCAGCTGTCCCATTGATCAGAGTGTACTTATTCAAAACTGTGCAGATCAGATATTTTGTACAGAAACAACCATTTCCCAACTCATTCAGAATTGCATGGGGGAGTTGGGTAAACTTAGAAATGTGTGCTTAAAAATGAGCCCCCTTGTCCCCAGAGTGCAGCATTCCTGATAAGTAATTAATTGAAGATTAACTTCTAGTTCTTGAAAATATGACAAATTTGCAGGAGCCCACCATTATACATATCCTGGTTTACTTCCATGTTTGTGTCATTTGCTCATGCCGTCTCTGTTTTGAATTCAGATCATGTTATGTGTTCTGGGATCAGCATCTTTTCTAACCTTATTATGCAGTTACCTTCTTGACTGCCACACAAGGAAAAATAAGTTACATTTTTGAGCAGAGGCTCAGAGCAAAACTTGCAAGATCTCAGGACTGAAATACAGTCCTGTTATTACCAGTATACTTTGAATTAATTTTCCTTTGCTTTTCTTTGTACAGGGATTTTTGTCTGTTGCTGGGCATTTTATTCCTTGTGCTTACTGATCACAACTGCTTCTTGCATATAACTTCTTTTTGAATATCTGTTTCAAAAACATTCTTTATCTACTCCAAGTAACTGTTTTCTTAGCTATTAGTCCATTGTATTGATTGCTTTGTCCATTGTTTCTGCTCTGTCTTCAATTCTCTTGAAGAACCATCTTGGCTGATGCTTGAAAGGGGAGGGCAGGATGGCCAACTACAGTATTTTGTCTTTCATTTATTTGGTCAGAATTTTCTCTTAGCTTTTCTGTCTACCCTGTAAATATCAGTTGTCACAGGGAAAGTACAGGCTGTGTGATGCTGAAGACATGAGCATGTGTTCAGTGGCCTCCAATAAATGAAAGTAAAGTACTTTAACACAGGTGCTAAAGAAACAGCCTATCTCCCATTAATAATGCCTGTGGGCTCAGGCTTGTGCACTTCTCCTATTTTGTTCTTTTTTCGAAGTCTCCAATAAAACCACAGAAGACAATCCATGATTTTGGTAATTCTGCTGCTTTTTTTTTTTTTTTCCAGGCAACTTTCTCTTAACCCAAAATGGTTTTGCACGAGTCTGTAAATTTCTCTCTGCTGACAGAACCCACAGCTGATTAGTAAAAATGAGGGGCAGATCTCACTGAAGTCAGCAGGGGCGTGGTATTCAGCAGCTCAGTTTCTATGCACAAATGACTATAAATACCCCAGTGTTATGTCCAAGCACTCCTCAGGCTTTATTTAATATTTTTTGTTTCAAATGTCTGTTCCCAGCTCAGCTAAATCAAAACCTTTAAGCTACTTCTTTTAGAACCCTCAAGCACCTGAAGGATAAATAGGATAAATAGGATAAATAGAAGGATAAATAGTTCTGGTAACTCAAGGGTGATGATCAGCTCCTTCAAACACTGTGTGTGACGGTGCAGAAAATGTCTTTATTCTGTCAATTCCAAAATTATCTGCTTGCCTGGAAAATAAAGAAAAGCCTCCAAATGTATTAAGAAATGAAAAAAATGCTTTGGGTAAAAAGATAAATAATGGATTCAGAGTACAGTAGGGTCAGAATGTTCACTCAGTAGGGCCATGCTACTGTCTGATGCCTTAAAGCTAAAATTTATGTCCAATATTTGTGCAATACATGCACTGCAATAATGTATGAAATCAAAATATGTGCAGCATTATAAGATAAATTTTCCACTTTGCTGTTAGTGGGTAGGTAAGCTATACACATAAAGAATCCATTTATAATAGTTTCTGAAATCTATATACATTTCTCAGCTTTTAGCCTGAAAGACTGTGTTTTCTTACAAAGGATTTTAAAGAATGAGGCAGGTATGTATCACAACAGAAAACAGCCAGAAAGAAAGGGGCAATTCGATTAAATGGCAGAAAAGGTTTCTGTGCAATCAGAAGACCTGATCTCCTTATTTATATGAAAGACTTGTTTTATGTTGACTTAACTTTTTCAGTCTTTCCTGACTAATTAGTGTTAGCAGGTATTTATCTTTGCTCATCAAAGGCATTGTTCAAAAATAACTTTATTTTCTCTCTGCAAAGCTCCTTCTGTCTTACCCTGAATTACTCCCTTATGCTGTCATTGACTTGGAGATATTTCTTGATTTGCATTGTTTATTTATCTCTTAAGTCCATTTCCTTTTGTTTGTTATGACTGGTTTAGAGTTTTTTGGTGCTGTTTCTTCAGAATTTCTGAATTTTTTTTCACCTTCTTCAGCTGATGATTGCAGTGACCAGTTCTGGAATCAAACAGTCAAAACGTCTTTTGCTCTCTACCTAGAAATTTATTTTTCTATTTGTTTGACATTTCTTGAATAACTCTAAATGAATTCACTGTTTTCCCCCAAACGCATTTCTTTGATGTGTTCTTCTTTCCTAGTCTAACTAAGACTTTCTACAACCGTGTCGAGTAGAGCTTCATGTATGGTGCAATATGTTATGTGGAGCTTGGCAGTGGAAACAAGAAACATTAAACTTCTTAGGGTTTCTTTGAAACTGTCCCAGCTGCGCATGGCCAGTTCAGGACTAGAGAAGGGTAGCACTCTACAGCACAGGCCCATGTTCTGAATCCTTTTTCTGCCTCTGCATAGCAAATGTGTGCACTGGCATTTTCTTCAGGCTTGTTGCAGAGGTACATAACAGTTGTGTTCACAGGCAACAAGTCTGCTTGGTCTGAGTGTGTGTGGAAGTGTTCCCTTGCCATGTGCATTTGAAGTCTGTGGTGTCTTCATATGTCTCCATCTGCATGGGCTCCTGAGTCTCTGCAAGATTCCAAAAGCAGCTATCCTTTTAAAAAAAAAGAAGTGGTGCCCATTTCCTTCAGAGTGCTGTAAAAGTTGAAACATCTCCTAGGAAGCAGAAGCCAAGCTAAAGTATCTTCCTCTGGAAAATTCGAGCCCCATTTCTTTTGCATTCAGGACAGCAGGGTATCTGTTGGCACGGATGAGAACAGAAACCATTTTTCCTTTGTAAGTCTTCTGGGACCATGACATAGTTTGGGACAGAGGGAACAAGGTAAAGGAAGACTGTCTGCATCACACTCTCCTCTGGGAAAGGAAATTTCCAGATGCTAGTCCCTGCTCTGATTAAAATGTCTATCTATTTATGCATTGTCTGAGAAACAAAATTCTCTCTCCCTAACTTTTGAGGATTAGAAGTGTTGGCTTTTGTTTATGCTTTGCTTTTAACTGCTATGGCTAACTGCATGAGAGTATTCAATCCACTGCATTATCCACACCACCCAGAGGGAGAAATTGCAATTACTTGAATCCTGTCAGTGAGTGCTTTTGACACAGTGGTTGTGATAATGTGTCAAGAAGACTAGACAGGAGACCTGCAGAATTCAGCTTATGCACAGCAAAGGCAGAAAACAGTTTTGAGCAACAATAGTTAGTCCAAGGCTTGCATGTGCTTTATAGCATACCCTTGCCCACAGTCTTCTGTATGCAGATCTGTGGGACTATGGGCAATTTTTTCCTGTCCCAGCTTCTGTGGAATTGAAGGTACAAGAGGGAGAATTATGCAGTGGGATTTTGCCCAGCTGTGGGATGAGGGGTAGTCAGGCATGCATCCAGGCCCCTGAAGCTGGGAGGTATCCAACAGTCAGAGAAATAAATGAAGGAAGTAATAGAGCACTATAGCTGTGACATGCTGCATTCAGTTAAAAAAACCCTTAATTTTTAATAAAATGTAAATGTCAACACATTTTTGTACTCAACTTCTCATTTTCTAATGACAGTTTGGAGAGACACAACTTGTTCTGTCTGTCTTGACCCACTGGCTCTGTCTATAATTTCTCAGAGGAGTTCAAATCAGTATGGGCCTGGGATGTTGCACTTGCTGTGCATTTCCCTTTTACAAACCATGCTGTGAATAAGCACACATCTGGGCAGGGAGTGGACAAATATTTCCAGATTCAATAACAGCATTCCATAAGCCTGTTTTCCCTATTAAAAGGAGTACTGCATGTTTCCAAATTACTGAAAAACATTGTTTTCTCTCTGGATGTGCAAAATGGATTCAGCTTTAGCTTTTCTTCACACAAAACACCAGTACATACCTAAGCTTCTCTGCTCACTGTTAAGTTTGTGCTTGGTGACTTGCTGTCATCCCTGTCTGTCCCAGTGGGAAGGGGAAACCTAAACAACAACAGCTTAATCCTTGTGCTCCCTTACCCTCAGCAGCCCAGAATCTTTGCTGTCATTCACACCACCTCACTTTGCACTTTGTCAGGATAAACATACAAACTGCACATTAAGCACAGTTCTGGGGGGAGGTGAAATGGAAAACAAAAACGAAATCAAACTCAGCTCCTCTTATTATGTCACTAGAAAAAGTTTACTGGGAAAAAAAGCTAAAGTAAGTTCATAACAGGTTTGTTTCCAAGATCTGCTCATACTGAGAAGTTTTTGAGCTTTAGAGGAAGAGCAGTCTGACTTGTCTTGAGTTGCAGCTGTAATCACAACTATAAATAACTGTTTGAAAATCAATTCCAGGAAAATCTCACATATTTGGAGAGAAAGAAAAATGCTCTTTTGCACTTTTATCTTGCATGGGAGTAAAGCTGAAATATGAACAAGCAAGCAATTTATAACACTTCATCATGTTGGTCTGAAAATGTCTTAGTACAGGGGCTGCTGTGTCACCCAAAAGAAAATCTGCTTCTGTAAACAAGACAAATCAAAGAAATGCCAAACTGAAGATAAATAAAAAGAACATTCTCACAAAGATCTCCAAGTTTCCAAGGAAGATGGATGCTTATAATGTGTCAAATTAACTAAGAACAATGAAAAAATCAAGGGGCATAGAGCAAGCAAGCAGATGTTCTGCAGTACCCAAGAGAGGAGATGAAGAGTGTTTAGAATTTGGCTTCTGAGTCAAGTCAGAAAAGAGCTACTGGCAGTAGTGCATATCAATACTGAAGGGAGAGCTTCAGAGGGTATCTTAAAGATCACAGCTCTTTTCAGAGAGGAAGAAAGGGTGGTGTTTTGAGACATGTATTTTGATTCACTGAGAAACACATATCTGTAAAGTTTCTTCCTCTCAATAAGTAATATTCATTAATAAATAGCATTGCAACAGTGAATTTTTGGTGCCTCTTAACTATTTATAAAGCAGGAAAAAAAAATAATATGTGCATGATATTGATTTCTGTAAATAAGACACTTTGGCAGGTGTGAGGACTGACACACACACATGCTTATATTTAGCATATTGTCTTTAAGTGAAATGATGAAGTAGGACACACATGCAATTGCAAACAGTATGAGGTTACTATCTGATGAACAATACAATGTGCATGGATTCATTTCCTACAAATATTTTTCATAGCTGCTTTATCTGGTTTGTTTATAAATTAATCAGATTTTATATAAAGACCATGGGCATCAGATACTATCTGTTCTCCTCTAAAGAGATTTCAGTTAAGAGGTCTGGATCCAAAAAAAAAAGGAAATTGAAAACCAGATGAAGTTTTTTATCACAGCTGCAATCAAAAGAGAACTGCTTTTCTCCTCTATTAACTGGTCAGATTAACCTGCTATTCAAGTTGGCAGCACATACAGGGCCTGTATATGCCACCTTCTCTTTTTCAGTAACAGATAGCTATCTTCTGGGTAGCCAGCAATGAAGAAAAAGCCAGACTCTTGGAGATTTGTATTTGAAGAACAAGAGGCAGTGGATACAACCTTGGATATAGGATTTTTTATTTCCCCTTTGCCCAGGAATAGGATGCTCCATCCTCAGGTCTTTTCAACATGCAACTATAGAATATCTTGTGCAACTTGCTTTTATTAAACCACGTGCTTTTACTATACCCACTATGAGCAGAAGATTGGACTGAATAAGTGAAGGATGTTCACTTACAATCTTCCCAGTTCTGTAATTGCTAATAAAGAGTTAAGTTAATGAGAAAGTTACAATAATTTACCTGAATAAAAGGATGGAACTCCTTTTTTCAACATTCTCTAACATCTGAAAAAATGTCCTATTTATTAATGCACTAAAGCTTTCCTTTGTAAATAGCAAGTAATTAATTTTATTACAGTGCAACTTAGTGTTGTAACAAAAGAGTCAGTGACAGTTCCCTGGAACAGGGAAAAGCAATTGAAACATTTGTTTTTCTGGTTAAATAATCTGAAAGGCACTGTAATGACTAACAAATGACTGCTGTCTAGCTCTGCACTGCTGTACTGAGAGCTGTATATAACAAGAATAACAGGACAAGTGACTGCAGGACACTGGAAGGATATCATTGCTTGATGCAGAAGCATTGTCTTGAAAGTTTTTTTTTTTTTCTTTAATGTGTGTTCAGTCAGTTTCTAAATTAATGTAAAACTTTAGTGTTCACAATTTCCTGGAGTGAGAATTTACAGCTTGTTGCACAGAGAAACACCTCTCCAGATGTTTTGGGCACAGTATATGAAACTTCATTAAATGGCACCTGGTTTTGGTACTGTTTTCCTCTGGGTGACTATTCAGCTTTCCCATAATATATGGTTTTGAAGGGCTCTCTTTTATCAAGCTTATCAGCCATCTTTGTTCCAGGCTAAGTTGTTCTAGGCTATTCTTTATATAAATGTTCCTATGTGAGTGTGTGATGTCTTGGGAAGGATGGTGACCACAGCTGTGGGCTCGTATTGATGTCTACTCAACAACAAAAGACTGATTTGAGTAGGCTGAATTCCCAGAAGTGAGTAACTGCCAATAGATTTGTATTTATTTTTTGAAGCCTGGCAGGAGTATTCTCCAGCCATGAGCCTCCTAATCTTATTGCATTGTGAGAGCTCCTCTATGTTAGTACAATCTACCATCTCTGAGGAGTCATTAAATACTTCATATGCTGGTTTCACAGTGGTGCCCTTTGCTCTAAAGCACCAAACAGACTTCCCTGTAAACTAAATAAATGATTGTTTATCCTGAATTAAGGAATCAGAGTAAAAAAAATTAATACATAGATTGGGAAAAAAAATCAGAGTTAAACAAAATGAAGCTGCAATCTATGGTTGCAAATAAGAATCCTTTCTAGCATTTTAATGTCTCTGCTAAAGTGTCTGTCTCATTTCCTCATTTCCTCCTCTTTGATCTGTCTTTTCTCTTTTTTTTTCTTTTTTTTTTCTTTTTTTCCTTGCCCCTCTGGTAAAGCTCTCCCTGTCTTTTTCCTGTGTTGTACCTTAAATTGCATATCCCACTACTCATGCCATGGGTAGGGTTTACATCTCAACTAAATCTTGAATCTCTTAATGCCACTCCAGTACTTGTCTCATTTGTTACAGCAGAGACAGTTTTTCTAAATGTAGTTCTTTTGCAGCAGCTCTGCTTAGGGATTGGGACTCCAGTTTGGATTTTTCTCTTTCTGCCTCTGCATGTTGAATGAAAGAAGCTGAAATATACTAATGAGTGTTGCAGGCAAAGGGCATGCCAAATCTGTGATCCATTACAGCTTTTGATAAGCATTACTGGTTATACTGCAGTAAGCTGAAATGTGAAGCACTCTCTCTCCTGAAATAAACAGGTTTCTGAAATAGTTTTTCTTGAAGAAAAATAAAATAACTCTGCAATAATAGAGCACATAGAAATTATGTGCCTTTCTCTTAGATCATGATTTTTATTTTTCAGGACTGGACACATAATTAAAAAGCATGTCCTTTGGCAGATAATTATGCAGTCTGGACTGGTTTGTTTTGTGGGGGTTTTTTTTGTTGGTTGGTTGGTTGGTTTTGGGTTGGCTTTTTTTTTTTTTTGTCATTGAGCAAAAAAATTGTAATGGTCTTTAAGAGGAGAGGAAGTAAAATTTGTTTTGTTGGCTCAAGTTCAACAAGGGAGTGCCACAAGACAAGATGGATGAAGGGAGCAGTAAGGAGATAACATAGGTATTTATTTGTGGGACACTTACTTGAGTCTGATCCAGGTCAATACCACCTAAAATTTCTTGCAAATTGGTAGCTGATTAGTTAAACACGAAATGACTTGGCATTGCCTCTACTACATTGTAATTTCTTTATCTTCCTTAATTTTTGAAGCTGGATTTGCAGACATTGCCAAAATAAAAGCAACTGCTGGTATAAGTTTTCTGCAGTTGAATGGATGCCAATGTTTTATCACAGAAGCAATTCTGTCAGCAAGTACTATCTGCAAGACTGAGCCTGGAGCCAGGTCCTAACATCCCTGCAGAGATGGGGATTTTTTAATTGCTTTGGTAAACAACTCCTAACCGCAGGGTGAGACACCATTTGACGTGAATTTTTTTCTTTTTTTTTGGAAAGTGGATAGATAAGATCCTTAGCAGCTGCCAGTGTATTCTCCATGTAGGTGCTGTCTGGACCACCATTCCATGTGAACTCTCTAAAGACACAAACCCCTGACACAAAGCTCTGTCCCCGTTTTCATAGCACAAAGCCTAGCTTTTCTGAGTCTTTTTTCCAAAGCTGTTGGAAATATTTCTGTGCCTGTCCTGAGGAGTCTTATTCCTCAGGAGAGCTTTTAATCTTTGGCCATGGAAAAAGCTTCCAGGACTTTGGGATGAGTTGATTTTTGTGAGTGCAGGAAGTAGATAACAATGTAGTTTATCACAGGGTGAAAATTTAGGGTTTGTTTTTTTTTTTTTTTTTTAGTATGGAGGTGGATGAAAGGCAAGATGGAGGACTTTGGGTGTTAACTTAGTTTCTCCTTCTTCATCTACTCCATTTTCTGCAGTGTTGGTGGCACAGAGTGATTTGTTAGACAGAGCTGCAATTCATGTGTTATGTGGCTGACAAATGATTAGTTATTGGTAATAGAATAAAAGTAAAGTACATTTTAGGTACTTTGTAAGAGTTAATTAGTTATCATATCTTGTATAAGAGTCCTTGAAAGCAGACATTTTGGGTCTTGCTGGCACATGTCTCTGAAGTGTGCAAAGGCTGCTGTTATCCAAGGTAATGAACTGATAAGAGAACTAATAAACAACTGGAGACTGAATTCAGCAAGTCCCGCTTGTCTCATTTTTAACCCTGGCACAGAACATCTCAGGGGTTTCCCTATCAGGGAACTCAAGTGGGAGTTTTGTTTCCTGCACAAAGTGTTTTCAAGACTTCAAGGTATCCAGGTGTCCTTTCTCTGGGCAGGGTTTCCTTGAAACCCTATTTGCATTCATCAAAGGGTCACCAAGCTGGTTGTGTTTGGAATGAAATTTCACTTCACTGGAAAATTTCTGGCCAGATGTTCTCCCAACAACCTCTGTTTCTAAAGCTGCCAGTATGAAACTCTAACCTCTCTGAAACTGAAGAACTCAAATGATGGATGAATACAAAATGGTGGAACTAATATGGTGCATGCTGATCTTCTTGGCTCAAACACTAGTCCTTGACATATCACATCCTCTAGCCATCATCTGATAACTGCCTATTTTTGCTGGCTGTTTCAGTTGTGAGCTCTTTCAGGCATAAACGTCTTGCTGCATTTTTCACACTCAGCACTTTCGAAAGCTTTAATAGTTGTCCTTGTTACTTCCATGGGATTCTTGTGACTAAAAGGAGAGAAGATTTTGCTCTAGCTTTGTGTTCCAGCTCTGGCAGCACTCTGTGGTTTTCATCCAGTCACATCCTGTTTACTCAGCCCTTAGATATATTAGATTACAGGAGAGGTAAGACAATATATAACAAATGATTAATATATAATGTTCTCCTGATCTGATATGGAAGAACATTTTCTTTAAGGCCTTATTTAGGTACAGTTCAGATTTGTTGAAGTCCCTAGAATTGCTTTCTACTTTCCAGAGTAGATGCAATTTGCTCACAGTGTGATGGAGCTCTATGTACCAAAATCAAAGCAAACAAACAAACAAAAAAACCCCTTAAAAATTATAAATCATGGGAGATTATCAGTTTAGAAATGTTCAGCTCTGGTAGTGGACAAAATGGTGCTAGTCTCCTTTATGGTATATCAGATTATATAAAGATCCAGAATTGACATATTTTACCTCACTGACATCTTTTACAGCAGCCCAACCACATAGGTTTCCACGTAATTTACCAAGTGTTTGTCCTTTCATGGGCGGGCTATGCAAGCAAACTCTAGCTTTGTGCTCATTCCTCAGTTCACAGATAATGCATAGTACTGAATTGCAAATGATTTCTCAGAGAATTTAGGATGAATTAAATGTCTTTGGTGGTGGGGTAACAGGGATAAAGGGTTATTAAAGGTGATTTTGTGCTTGTACTGAGAACAAAAACTTTTGTTCTCCATTTTGTTTTGATTTCTTCACGACCAGAAAAGCTCAAAATTATTTTACTTAGTACAGACTCAGCAGAAACCTTAATTATGAAAGAGGACTGTAATAAATTAGAAACCTCTGTGTTAAAAAAGTGATTTATAATTTGAAAAATATGTAGGAACTTCCAGAGCTCCAAAGGGTAGTGCTGTGTGGATCAGGGTCACAGATGAGAGAGGAACTGACTGTGATGGGGTCCGTCGCTGGGCACATAGGCTTGTGCCATATGATTTACCTTCCCCAAGAGAATTTCAGATTTCTGGATAGCATAGTTGAGCTTTTAAGGAAGTGATGACCAATTTAGATGCCTGAGATCTGACAGAGGGTATTTTAATGCCGCTGCAGTACAGCATTGTAGTGGTTTTGATTTGCTAATTTTAATTTACTCATTTCTTGCTGTGAGATAGGATTAAGAGAAGAGTAAAGCAAGCTGAACTTTAAAGGATATAAAGAAAACTTTTATTAATAAGCTTAAAAGAATAATACAAATTAGAATAAAACCTTTAGACTACTTCTCTTACCCTCTCTCACACCCTCTTCTCTTTCTCGTTGAAAACGTACAGAAATAATTCAGTCAGTTACCACCATAAGAAAAGTCCTTTTTTTTCTGTTCACTTAGGGAGAGGAGTCACCCTTTGTCATGCTATAGGGACTTCTTTACAAGAAAGGAAAACCAGTTTTTTCATGGCTTTACTTTTCATGAATGGCAGTCGCCCGGGAATCTGCAATTGTGAAGTCNCGAATGGCAGTCACCCGGGAATCTGCAGTTGTGAAGTCTCTCCCATCTTCACAGTCTTCCCAAAGCTGTGCTTCAGGGCTATGTCAAACTTATGGGGGTACTACTTTTGAGGATGAGCTGTTCAAAAGCAAAGGCTGAATCTGATAAAATATCAGATATTCACTTATCATTTCTAATCTAGGGTGATTTACATAATTTTGTTGAAAGGTAGAACAATAAGAATCATACTGCTGGGAAAAAGCAATGAAAAGTCAGAAGAGGGCAAACTGAGTGTTCACATTTTACTTTTTCTTGAAAGTATGAGCTGCACATTTTTCTAAATTTGCATGTATGACTTAAGCCAATACCAGAGTATTGTCTTGTAAAGTGCTTTAATAATTCATATAACATAGGACATAAACATAGGACAGAAATCTAATAACTTGTTCTCTTCCACCCTCTGTAGGTAATGTAGTATAATTTTTTTGAATTTAGTATAAACTTCAACCTGCATATATATTCAAACACTTATTGGAAACATCAAACTTTGACCTTATTGATAAACCCTTTGGTTGATAGTCTTACTAAAAGTGAAGGACTTCACAGTGTAGCTAGGACCAGAGTATTTATGAGTAATTTCAGTGAAATACAAGTCAAGTTAGAAGAACAGATGCAATAAACAAAAATTTCATGTCTTTGTTCTCATTTTCTCATTAGGCGGTAATTTGCAGTAATATCATATTTTATTGTCTTCCAGAAGAAGATATGCATATTTTTGAAGAATAAGGGGAATTTATGTTTTGCAGAGGTATGCTGTTGAAGTCAAAGATAAATGCTTCAAATTATTTGGTCTCAGCTCTTCTCACTTAATGAATAAACCATAAAAACAAGATGAGAAAGAATAACTCAATCTGCTGAAAATTGGGTCCTTGCAAACAAAAGAAAAAAGATACCATAGTGTGATAGGCAGTGCTCTTCCCTGAATGTGAATTTTTTGCATTTATCAAACTAGCAATAACTTACCAGGGCATAAGGAAGATGCATTCCGCACACTATTATTTGGTATAGTGTTAGGTAATGAATGCTTTCCTGTATTTTATGCTTCCTGTAAATGTATACTTTACATTTACTAAATGTAGTAATGATTTTAATGAGTTGTTGAAAATTTTTAATTGTATGAATCTACTGTGTGTCTTTTCTATTGTGGCTGTTTTGCTGTCATGAAGCATTCACCTTCAGAAGAAAGAATGTAAGAAAGCTTCAAACAGACAACCCATTATATTTTCAGGATAAATTATTACTCATTTCACACCTAAATCGTGAAGTAAATAGCTGATGAATATGGGAGCCTGCTGGTGGGATACATGTGTGCTCAATATAGTGAGTGAAAACTGACAAGTAAAGTAGTGAGAGGGGCAAAAAGGCTTATTATTAGGAATAAAAAGAAAAAGGATGTTATTTTAGAAAATATTCAGTCCAGGCTATAGCTGGGTAAGACTTTCTCTTGCCAGGAAGCATAACTTTGTCTAGGACAGCAGCTGGTTTTGTCTGTTGAATTTTCACTTTTTTATTTTAAAGTTTGAGTAATCACTGTCCAAACATTAACCAAACCTCCCATATGCCTGCTGAACTTGATATTTTGCATTGGTTATTCTGTCTCCGGTTCTCAGCATAATGACAGATCAGTTTGACTTCTAGACATAACATGCTAACTTGTATATCATTCATTTTCATAATAATAATTTTCATTCATTTAAAAACATCATTGTTTAGTTATTTTTTCTTGTAAATCTAAAAAATACTTCAAACTTTCCAGTTTACTATTTTATCCCTCTCAACAAGAAGCAGGAAAGAAACTTTTATATTGACTTTTAAATATCGATCTTTTCCTGTTGCTTATCTATTGCTTACCATTAGTTTAAGAAAATTAACATGATTTTGCTTGTATGGAATTGTTTTTCAAGTTCTTCCGTTATTTAAGTAAGAAATTAAGTAGGTTTCCTATTACTTTTAAACAGGAGGGAATATCCATCTTCTATAGGCACAAGAAATGAAAACTTGTGAGAATAAATATCCCTGGAGAAGTGTATGGCAGGTGAAAACAGTGCTCATGGTTTCTGGTTTTCATTGTTGTGTTTTGTGTGCCAGCACTCCAGCTTGCTTAAATAATTTTTACATTTATTCAGACATGTTAGCGCTCTACATTGTCTATGCATTTGAAAATGCAAACTCTGTCTGATGGGCCCAAAGAGAAAGTAAGGCATCCCTTCACTGACTTTTTAGCTGGGATTTAACTCCCGGAGATGATGAAAGAGCTTTACTGTCTTATGTGCTGAATGCAATGCTTGCTACCAATACTTTTGAAAAACAGGTAAGCTGAAAAGGCTCTCTGCTGTGGAGCTGGGAGACAGGACATAAACCAGCTTGGTGGGACTGGTTAAGGTGTGTGATAATGGACACAGTGAACTATGTCAATGTTATTGGTAGGCGATATTACTTGTTTAAATGTTTTCACAAATTCAGTGCTGAAACAAAAAGTGCCTGGCCCAAAGGGTGCCCAGTGAAAGGACAGTGGGAGTATCCTCTAATTAAATACAACTCATTCTTGAAGGAAATGGAGATGACCAGGTGGATTTTAAAGAGGGACTTGAACTACCCATTAGGAAAACTCAGTTTGGCAGATACTAGTGAATGAAGTAGCTGTGCTAAAGTGTGAATTCTGCCACAGACACTGAGATTTTCAATGAAATGTTTAGAACCCAAAAAGTGCTTTTATGTTGCCTACAAATGAGATGCAGAAAATTTGCTGAGCCTGAATTATAAATTTTTCATTGCATAACTCAATAATGTACAAGGTGCATCAGCAAAAGCTGGATAATCATTGATTTTCATGTGTACTCCATGGAAAGCATGATCATGGTACTGTCTTAAAAAGAGTTTGCACAAATCTGATGTTAATTTGTTATTTTTATTTTCCCAGCTGATTACAAGAGTGAAAGAAATATGAAGGAAAGCTCTCTAAATCCATATAATTTTGTTTTTAAGTATTTATAAGATTATATAAACAATCAAATTAACTGGTGATTGAATTAAATACAATGATTTGTTTATAGTCCCTATTTTCTTCCACTGTGAAAGCCTGTGAATTTTAATTGGCCTATAAATTTTTTTCTTTGATTAAAAGCATATATTAGGGTGAGTATATAATTTTGTGTCATTTCCATTACTCATGAAAAATTGCTATAGGAATACTTAAGGTCAGAATAATTATGATTTTAAGAAATTATTTTCTTCATTGTATTTTCATATGTCTAATAATTTTGCAAGTTGAATTTTAAAACATCCTAATTTCTGTAGCTGAATTTATTGACCAAACAATTTACAGTGGCATTTTCTTGGCTACTAATTAGCCTGGAAGCACTCTTCCAACAGCTTGACTATTTGGGACTCCTTTTATTCATTGCAAAAATATTGATTGTGAACTGAAGGAGGTGTGAAGAGGGAGGTGCTCCCTAGAATCCAGTGACAGGGTGAGTGAGAATGGTTCAAAGGGTTCCAAGTAAGGTTTAGAGTGAGGACATTAGGAAGTATTTCTTTACCAAGAGGATGGCCAAGTGCTTGAACAGGCTTCCTAGAGAGATGGTTGGTGCCCCAATCCTGTCAGCATTTGAGAGGTGTTTGGACAATGTCCTTTATAAAGTGCTTTAGCTTATGGTGCTTTCAGCACTGAAGTAGTTGGGAAGTCTATTCTATTCTAATAAAGGTAAACAGAAGGGTGAAATAGCTGTGATTCAGTGAAAGGATCCCACCTTTGGTTTAGGCTTAACAGCAGGAAGGGCTTTGCTTTTATGTCCATCTGGATAGTTTGATCAAATTTTTAAAAACTTAGTCTTTAGACCTATGTACTAAGTCTTATGTACAGAATTGCATCTCTCCATATTACTCAATATGTACAGATATCATTCACAAAAAGGATTCACAAATTCTGTAAAAGCATACAAAAATGTTAATTTTGGCTGCTCATACAGAGAGTTATCTGATTTGCACTAAAATGACAATTAGTATTCTGTATAGAAAGGCTTCTTACCTTTCTCAGGTGACATGAGAAAAGTTACAGGTTCTCTATAACTTCCATAATTTTTGGTGGTTTTTTGTTTTGGTTTGGTTTTTTGTTTGGTTTGGGTGTTTGTTTATTCTTGGGGTTTCGTTCGTTTGTGTTTTTGTTTTGAGTTTTTTGGTGTTGCGTTTTTCCTTTTCTTCTTTACAAAGCAGCTTCCAAGGACCAAAAAAAACCAAAAAAACCCCAGAAATTTTCTTGTTACGGTGTCAATGTGTATTGATCCTTCCTGAAAGCCATCCCAGGTAACAGTGTGTCATGTTCTCTCTTATTGCTTTCCTACTCCATCCTTGTCTTCCATCTCTCCTTGTAGAACTGTACTAAGTACTTCTATGGTCATTATTTGCCATGTAACAGAGCAAATAATTACAGGTTTTCTTTCAGAATTTACTGTGTAAGTTAATTACAACTACAACCTGGCCTGGGGCTAGATGAATCAATGTAATAAGCTTTATCCACTGGGGTTTTATTCAGGCATCTTTCTTGGTTTGTCAACAATTTTAAATCTGAGAATATCTCATTAACAGTAGGTTATGTGGACTGTTTTAACCCTTACTGGATGAATACAGGCATAAAGCAGGCCTGGGTTATAAGCTGGAATTCTCTATCATCCTGAAAATCCAGCTAAAAGGAAGAGATTTTGCAAATAAAAGTTTGGTGATTGCTGGTGAGTTTACACATTAAAGTTCTCAGTAAGACTTCAAAATTGCCTCCACTCATGGATGTAATCACATCTTTGCCATTTTGCGTTTTATCTTCTCAGGGAGATGCACCCAGGAGAAACACTGCTAACTCTATTTTAAAGCCAGCGCAGTATTTTGCACTGTAAGAAGCACCATCTGGTCATTGTATCAGAGCTGCAGGGCGAGAGAAGGAGAGGGTCTCATATTCAGCTGTGTGTGGAGCTTGCTTTGCTTTGGGGCAGACTGAGGAGGCTGACCGCCCCTGTGTCTTCAGATCTGCTCTTAGCAAGGGACTGAAATTCAGAGATCTTGGAGTGCAGCATGCTGCCATACTGTGTGGAAACAGCTGTCCATCCCAAATCCACAGTGGTGGGCAGCTGGTGAGGCTGGGAGTGCTGCCTCCTGGCAGGACTGGCTGGCTGAGGGCATGCACCAGCTATGCTGCTTCTTCCAGAGCTACCTGTGGCATTTCTGCGCTTCATTGAAGCTTCACGTGAAGGTTACAACTGGGGAAAGTTTGAAGTGGAGAAGCAATGGTCTGGCTAGAGTTTTGTGAAGCTGTTAATATTGCAAGACTCATCTGAGTTTAGAGAGATTGTGTATGTACCTAAACTTTCAGATGTTATATTTTATTTAGCTTTTTTTTTGCAAGTCAGCAAAACCAAAAAGAAAAATGAAATTAAAGGTTACTCACCATCAACAAAGGCATGTTTACATATTTTTGTTCCAGAACAAAAATAAATGAAATATTGCTAATGAAAGCTAAACAAGCTCTTACTGCAAGTAAAATTAAGACATTGGAAAAACTATTATTCTGGAAATTTACTCTGTGATAGCAGAAAACTGATGGTAAACTAGAATTGTCCAAATCCTCCAACAGCTGTTAAATATACTATCATGCACATTTCACTTTCCTGAAGCATTTAAGTAAGTTGTTTTAGGTGCCCATGAGACAAGCTACTTGTATACGTGTCCAGCCAATATAAAAATGAAAACCTTTAACAGAACGGTAATTCATCATGCAAAGGTAATCCATCACATAACTAGAATAAGATTTATATTATTTATATTCATATTTGATGTTTTCCTAGCCAACTGCCTTGCTAAGATGGTCTGATGGCATGAGCTAATCACTTTTTTAAACAGTTTTTGAATCATTTTTTAGATCCATTTCTTTAGCTGTAAGGTTTTTTCTTATGAAAAGTTCAAAGAATCATAATGTTTTTTCAAATGAAAACTAGTTTGTGTGAAACATGGTGAAAGGACTAGAATCTCACTCCTAAAACACAGAACTAGAAAGGTTATGTAAGTGGACAAGAAAGAAAATTCAAAATTTTAGAGTGAGTTTTTAGACCAGATCACTTTCAAAGGACCAACAGATTCATGAGGTTTGTTTCCCGAAGCTGTTTTTCATAAACCTATTGTGAAGGGAATATTTCTCAGAAAAACAAAACAGGCATGCAGATCCCATATTTGCTTGTGAGTTTTTTAGTTGTACTGTTTATTTTGAAACCAGGAAGCAAGTCAAAGCTGGGTGAAATCACCAGATCCAGGTGCAATGAGGCTGGAGGTGATATTAACTGAATGGAAAATCACACTGGGAGACAATTTGCCTTAGATGTCCTCAGTTGCCTCAGTTGCCTCAGTCATGGGTGGGCTGAATTCCCATGCAAATTAATGGAGATTTATAATCCAAATCTCAGAAATGTAATTTTTTATGTATCTCAATATGTGCTTCTGTAGACTTTTTCTAGTTAGTGAAGGACTGCCTTTCCTACATGCTGGTAGCCAGTGGTGGGCTGAGGTTGGTTATGCCTTCCCTGCAGGTCAGCTGTATTTTAAAAGTGAGGCACAGGTTCTGCATTCAGCCCAGCAGTGTACATTTTTGGCAAGATAACTGGCACAGTTCAGGCATACAGCAAAAGCAATGAGTCACTTTTGCCATGTGGTGAGGCAGGAGTTAAAATACAGGTTTTGACAGTGTCAACAGCTGCTTAGAGATTATTTGTTATTTTGCAGAGCTATGATTGTATGAATTCACACAAACCCCGAGAGATGCACCATCAGCTGGGTAGCAGTTTATAAAGTGTCCATGGCCCAATGGCTTTGAGCAGGGCTTTTGCTCTTAAATCACCCATGTGTTTTTGAAAATACAACTGTATGGTGCCTAAATATAACTTCAGGAGTTTAAATTAACTCCTTGTTTTTTTAAACATCTGCCTTCACTCCTTTAAGCCTTGGCTGAGACTCCTTTTTTCTTTAGCTTGAAAGTGTAAACCTGTAAGGCTAGCAGGTTCTTTCCCTGGATACCCTCCCAGATGCACAGGGATAATTGTGCATTTGTTTGTACAGTGGTTTCTGTCAAATATCTTGAGAGGACAGCATGCTTTTTCAGTGTCTATTTAAATGCTTTAATGTCAATTAGTCAGTATCTGCTATCCTAGTTTTAATATGTACATTATCAGTGACTCTTGCAGTAATTTAAAATGCCAGGGGCCACATCACTTGGGAGCCTGATATGCAAAACGGAGCATAGGGATGGAGGAGGGGAAGGAACTCTGCATGAGTAGCTTAAGTCACCTGCCAGCACCTCCTGAAATACCCCCAGAAAATTTTCAGGCTCTATAGTAGAGCCTGGATAGATCTTCTTGTTCTTATTCATTCTATTAGGAACCTGTTACAAAATGTTGTGTTTGAAAAGTTATCATTTTAATTGCCAGTTGGAAATTATTTATGGTCAGTTGCTCAGCAGCCAGTACTGTAAATACACATTTGCAGAGATATTGATTGCTATTTTAAACAATTTTATTCCTTTCTGGTTTGTACATGGAAGTATTTACAGAGTAATTAAATGTTTCTGCTTCATGAGACTGAGAAGGTTCTTCTCCAGTTATTCTATACCTTATTCCTAGGCTTATTGATTGATTATTGCCTATTCTTGCGATGCATAAGCTATGCTTTTAAGTACATAGGAATGTAGAGGGTTTAAGGACCCAAGCTGTCTAGACAGCTGTGGTGCTGCCTAATTGTTGGGCTCTTGTGGGAAGAAAGTAATCAGTGACTGCTTTTCTAAAGAGAGAAAGGAAGGAGTTTCTTGAATTAAAAAAAAAACAGTGGTTTTGAATACTGATTTCTCATAGATGTTAGGGTATAGACAGCTAAATGGACAAAGGATCACAGTGGTGAATGTCAGACACATTCATTTCTCCATTCATCATTTTGTATTGATTAATACAAACATCCCACTGCTTAGCTGGCTGGAATTCAGAATCACATCCAGCTCCTCATCTTTCAATAAACAGAGAGTTTAAGCATTTATTGCAGCCTTGTGAATTTGATTTATGGAGTTGGTCATCCAATTTTGTCATTGTATTAGCTATCAAAATGCATGAATTCCTGCTTGGAAATCACCTTCTTGTGTGGGGCCTGTACTAGTTTATTTAACCCATCATTGGTGAAGGCTACTTTAGCATGCTTCTAATTGTCTGTGTGTTAGCATTTGAAGAATCTTTTTCTGTTACCTTTTGCTTTCCTCTAACTGCTTTTGCCTTTCTCATCTACATGGCATAATTGGTGAAGAACAGCATTTATTATTTTGAAGGATTTCTATTACTCTCTTATTTCCCAGAATATTCCCTCAGGGGACAATCCATTTAGTTCAGTCTGTAGCCTTGTTTACAGACTGAAAGTGGAAAATGATAAATTAATTTGAGAGAAGCAAGGAGTTTAGCTTTTGAATTTTATTATTTAATTGTATGTCTCTGCACAAATTGCTCTGTTCAGTGAGAAAATTCTCTGTCTAAACTTGTGATAATGATGTTTGGGAAACAGGGGGAGTTGTGAGACTAATGACTATCTAAGAATTGGCTGAGAAATTGCAAATGCAAAGGACTATACAAAATTACCAAAAGTTACTTCTGTGGGATAATCATGGCTAAAATTTGTTTTGTTACAGATTTTTTTTCATATATACTTGCTGTCATCTTCTTCTTTTAATGTTCTAGGCCTTGTTTGTGGTGAAATGTGAATATGTTTAGAAAATTTGTACCTATTTAGAAAAACCCAGACTAATTTCTACCATGGAAAGCAGTAAGACTGTCTTCTGCGATGCTGCCCCTCCTGGATGATGAAATACTCATAACTCCAAGTTAAACAAATATCAGTTACACCATAAAGCAGTTTATTCTACAACTTCTAGAACTTCAGAACTTCTCTTTCTTCTATAATGTCAGTTTCAGTATTGTGGATAGAAATTACATCAGTGCTAAAAGGCTTATGTGGAAAACACATACCAGAGAGCATGAAAAGGCTTGGAAGGGTCTGTTATTAGTTACAGGCTGTATGCATTCCTATGGCAAAACTTAATCACTCAGGGGTTACATCATTGCAGTTCAGCGCAGATTTCATCTGATGACTGCTTTGAGTCTAAGTGCAAATTTATGAACCTTCACAAGGTATTGCAGTGAAGGAGAGGTTAATTAAATGGCAATCAGACAATAGTATGGGAAGATGAGAAACCTTGATTGCTGTTTGTCACTGGTTATAACACTTAGTTGTCTATAAGTTGTTTAAAAGTAATAAAAATAATGAACCATTACCATAAAAATGAATCTCATTGAGGTGGCTCTACCAATGGAAATAGACAATCTTTGTACCAAAAACTTTGTCAAAACCTGAAAGAGACCATAACAGGAGAATCGATGTACAAGCAGAAAAATTTTCATTTACTTTGATTAGGACCACAAATTTTCTGTGTGTGGAGGTTCAGCAGCTTCTGCTCAACAGCATTTTGTAAAGTCAAAACTGTTCCTTTCCTACAACAGTGTGAAAGATCATGTTTGAACTGAGACCTCACTGGAACCCAGAGAAAACTCACAGAATCTAAACTAAATGAGAATATCTTGATTCAGCCCCACTTTATTCACATGTATGACTATTCTCTGCAGGGAAATCAGAAGGCTTTTACTGTTTCTCTGGTTCTTTTCACTGACACAGCTGGAAGCATCCCTGGGTGAGACTCTACAGTGTATAAACATTATGATGCTTCTTCCAGATGGGTGCCAGCATTGCTTCATGGCACTGTATCGTGCTGTGGTGGGTCGACTAGCTCAGTCCATTTCCTGTTCTGTATTTTACATTGGTGCCCATCTTTGTGACATGCAATGTTAACTTTTATTTTTCTGCTGTCTTCAAGCAGCAGTAAAAGGAAGAGGAAAACACCAAAAATGTTACATAGTTTTAGTCCATGTAAAATCTAAAAATTAAATATTTCTTAGAAAAGTAGGAATTAGAGAAAAGGTGAGTTCTGTGTAGAGTGCAGAACCTTAAATTTAACCCTAACCCTAATCTCTCTTGTCCAGCTTTGTCACTCAATTAAAATTATTCTTCCTCCTGAGAGATGCTGACATGACTCAGTGTAGACCCTAGTAGAAAGCCCTGTGGTATAGAGGAATGAAAAACAGTATGTTCAGAATTAAAATCCTGGAGATTTAAGCCTTTAACTTGGGTAAGAAATTTTAAATATCCTCATGCTGTGATGTTGTTGCAAGCTCTCTGCCTGCGTTCCAAGTCAAAGGTCAGTTTTTAATTTGTTACTCATAGTATTAAGGGTCACTTTATGTCTTAAAGAGTTACATGATCTGATCTTATCAAACTGTTTGGTCTTCTAATCAAAATAGTATTCATCTCCCCATGTTCAGCATTTCCACTTTATTAATCTTTTCTGCTGCCTCTAGAGCCTGGTATGCTCTTTGTTATGCATTTGAGGGCACAGAATATTTCACATGAATGCAGTAGTGCTCTGGTGGAGATCAGTCATTTTAAACATTGCCTCTTAGCATAACTTAATTTCATGCTGCACCATACTGTCAAATCTGCTTAATACCTGTACTTTAATTTTGCTCACATTTTTTCTCCTAAATATGTTTCTGCCAAATGTACTCTTGCCATTAAATTGGTAATGCATGGTTTAATAATGTCTTCTAAAAAGCAGTAAGAAAGATTTGCTTCTGAAAAGGGTTATTATTTCCACTTTGGATACATTAACTTATATAGGCCATTAATATAAATTTCAAGGAACCAGGGATTATAAAATTTATGGAAAATCACATGGACTTTTTTTCTTTATTAATACTATTGATTTATCCTGCTCACTGTGTACGTTGACCTGAGGCTTATGGCAGCATTGTAATAGTTACACTTGTCCAGATCAAGGCTTTCCTACCCTCTTAGGCCATGTTAGTGGCCCACAGCATGTTCTCAGGGAGGAATAAAAGAGCAGGACAAACATCTCTCTGAGTTTCCCAGACATAAATGTCCAGTTTCAAGACAGTTTAAAGGTTTGTTTTGGAGACTCTGGGCAACCTGATCTAGTAGGTGGCTTTGCTGCTATGACAGGGGAATTGGAAATTGATAATCTTTAAGATACCTTCTCATCCAAACTATTCTATAACTCTATTGTTTTGCTTTGTTTTGGTGTTTTTCTTAGCTATTTATTTGTCTCTACATTTTTCTTTAATACCTTTGTAAATTTTAAACCATGGACTTTTGACATCTGTGCAGTTTATGGCAATGTGTTACATAAGTGACTATCCCATAGTGTGAACAAGTCTTTCTTTTGATTGTGTTCAACCATTTCCTGATCATTGAAGTGGCCCCTAGTTTATCTTTTGATGGTGAACAGTCATTTTATATATACTCTCTCCAAGCCATGATTTCGTGAGCTCCTGTCATATAGTTCTTTCCCTTCTGTTTTCAGTAACTCAAGGCTTCTGTGAGCTCATTTTCTTTAATGGAAAAAAGCCAAATAATATACACTGGAACAATGCAGAGGAGCAGCAGACTTGGATGGAATACATACTGTAGCAGTCAAATTAATTCAAACAATGAGCTGCATTCTGTTATTTTATGTTATATATTTATTCTCTTATTTATCCAGAGGTTTTGCTGATCTCAGGATCTGTGGTGGGCTGAGAAATAGGGCAAATTATAAATCACTTTGGTAATCTCTCTGTCAATGAATACTGGTTCATTTATCTGGTTCATAATAAACAATTAGATGATAATAAACATTAGATAAACAATTCTGATCAGTCATTAGTAATTTCTGAGATGTCTTCTTTTGAAGACTGCAGAAATTTTTAAATATAGTGAATGATTGCATAAGACTTATCTGTGGGATTGAGTTTAGACAGAAAAAAAAATCACTTAAATAGCAGTATGACTGTGTATATGCACTTTTGAAAATCTAATGAATGTGTGCTTCAGTGGTACAGGGACATCGACCAGAAAATGCATGTTTGAACTCTCACATTATTTGATTTGGCTAAAATTGACCTGATTAGAATTGTTAAGAATTTGCTTCACTAAAATGGGCTTAATTCACTGCTTTTACTAGAAAAAAAAAAGTTCCAGGGAAATCCACTGATTTTCATGGCTAAAATGTCCAGTTGCAAAGGTATGCTAGATCTAATTGGGAACAAAAAAAAAAATAAAAAAAGGAAGACACAAAGACATAGGCAAAAGTCACTGTGTTCTATAGCAGGAATCTGCAAATATTTGCACAGGCATGTAGGAAACTTAATTACAGTGGTGTCTATCATTCTTTAAAAGGGATTCATTGTACTCAGAATGCTTGGTCATACTGCCCTCTCAGGCTGTAATCCACAGGTTTTTAATATCTAAAAAGCAACATGTCTTTCCCTTTGTGACTTGTAAAGATTAACATCTCTAGAGATTGAAATATGGGGGCATATCTTAAGCATATCAACTACCATAAGAACCTGTGTTTTAAAGACACTTCTGTCTAACATGTAGTGCAATGTTTGCAGAAAACATAAGTAATGGTATCCCTTTACTATCCGTTTTTTTTTGTTTGGTTTGTTTCGGTTTTTTTTGGTTTTTTTGTTTTTTTTTTTCCGTTTTTCCAGCCAGCTATCTCCACAATAACCTGCATTATGGGTGCTGAGATTACCTGAGCTGATGTGCCATTCTTAGTTCCTTGCACACAAGCCAGAGGAGGGAATGACAGCGTCAGGACATCCCTCCCAAGTCAGTACAGTAACCAACCTCCTCAAAGGGCCAGCTATCAGTTTCTCGTGAGTTAACATCAAAAGATACTAGCAGAACTGTTTAGTTACTGTACTTATCATAATATAACATCTTTCTGCACATTCATTGCACTTTTCAGTCCAGGGAGAGGACTAATAAGGAGAAAATAGGTCACTGAAGGTTTTACAAGTTTTAGTGGGTACAAGTATTAGCTTACTCCAGATATTTATTCTAGCACCACTAGAAATGGGCTTGAAAACTGGGAAAGAGTTGCTTCTTCCATAATGTAGGTATGGTACACCAGGATATTACTGTGTGAAGTTTACAGAATATGTGCTCCTACTGATTAATAGAAATTCAATCTCCTGCTTTCAAGTAATGAAGAATTACCTAATGCTTTATTTTAATGGTCTCTCCTTACTTGGAAGCTGAACAAGGCCCAGGAAGAGATATTTCATATTGCAAGATTAAATACATAAATGTAACACCTAATAGGGATTTTTGATATTGAAAGTCATCAGCATTGTAAATACAGCTACTCAACTGCATTTCAAACTGATTAATGATTATTGGCATCTCTGGATGGCAGTCCTGTGTTCATAACATTACTTTTCTATGGGATAAAAAAATGCCTCATTTTTCTGTGTTTCTGAGGCAGCAGAAGTGCTAACCAAGTGGCTGAGGCAGGGGAAAGGTTGTCTCTATTTCCCATAACTGCCTCCTTTGTAGAATGGGCAGACAGAAGTAGTGGTAGCATTAGGTCTCTTGCTTGAAAGAATGCTGTCCCCAGCGTTTTGGTTGCAGGTGACCCCATGGGCTGGATGGCCCTTGCCTGCTTTCCCTATGGCACCCTGCGCTGCACATGGCACTTTTTACTCAGAGCTTGCCTTCACTGGCACCATGGTACATTCCCTGTCAAAATGCACGCCCTCAGGGTAGGGGTTAACTGTGTGCTAACATCCTCCCAGAGGCAGTGCAGTAATTCTTGCTGAAATTAAAGACAACAGGGAATAAAAAATTTTAAAATTAATCTTCTGATAAAAAAAAAAAACAAACATTCACAGGTAGTGTATCAAAGTGTGGACTCCTATCTATAGCTAGTTCTGTTCTGCCTATTCACTGTTCTGCTTGTACAGTGCAAGAGGATTTTTTCTTTGTTGAACACAAACATGTCAGGGTAACTTCCCTTTCCATTTCACTCATTGGCAGTCCTAGTCTTAAATACTGAGCTTTTGATAAATAGAATCTATAAATGGGAAGTACATATCAAAAAAACCAAACAAACAATTCTTAATTTCAATTTTTAGTGTCTATATACAGCTTTTTATTTAGAAATAGTTCTGTTATACTAGTCAGGAACTAGCTGAAACAATCTACACTTTATTTCCAAGAAATGTCAATTATTAATCATTCAGCTGTTGTGGCGCGTGCCACAAGGAATGCCTGAATGCAATCCATGCTTCCAGGGCCCGGAGCACACCACCAATAGAAATAATTTGCTATGATAAAGGGGCAAGGGATGGGTCTTTGTTTGGATATCTGAAAGGGCTTATTTTCTGAAGGGGCCCAGGGACAAAAACGAACTGTGACTGAGGCACAGTTTATACAGGGTGGGAGGGGCAGAACTGAGGGTCAGGGTCCAATTGGAACAAGGGAAGATGGTGTGTAGGTGGGGTTAGGGACTGGAGAAGCCAATAGGATAATGGGGGTGGGACAATGCAGCAAACTGGGGCCAATAGGGATCATGGGAAGGGAGAACATTCTGGGGATTAACCATAAGGGGCAGAACAGAGATTACATAAACTTGGTGAACCAATAAGACATCAAACCCTGAGAACTATTTACATGTGCCTGCAAAGATCTGTGGGAGGGAGGTTCTTCTCACCACAACCTAGAGGAGCGTCTCTCCTTGCCTGCTTTGGCCCCTCGAGATTTGAGGCATTTGGGTAATAGATCTCAGGGCTTCCCCATTTAGCAGTCTTCTTTGTCATCCTGCACTAGGCAGAGGAAGTTAAGCTATTTTTTGGTGCATAATTCTATTTGACTTACCCTTGCCATTTTGAATTTTCTGCATAATAATTCCTCAATTTTTGAAACACAGTTGGAGGTCTGCATGATATGCTTATGGTAGCTTGGAATCAAGTGAGATTTTAAATTGTAATTGCTTATTGAGAACAGGGGAGGGAAATTAAATTAAAATGGAGAGAATGTAATATGCTATGTTTGAAGTTGTTTGCTGGCTCACTTTCTCCTCAAAACTTCTGAATATTTTGTAATCAAGAGAACAATTGCAGTATATAGGTGTATATCCCTTTACCAGAGTGATATGCTACCTTTGTCTATTTTTTAAAAAGTATGAAACAAAAAACTTTGAATGTCTTAAAATGGGTGGTACATCTGTAACAGATGCAAAACATAGGCTGGTCTCATGTTTTCCATGCCTGAGGAAAAGGTAGTAAAGGTCACAGCTTCCTCTGGAGACTCATAGGCCAGACATTCTGTGTGCCACAGAATGTAGATGTTGTTGCCATTATGGCTGTAATAATATTGTAGATGGGAACTTAATGTGAAACAGGACCAAAATAGAGTTTTAGCTCAGAGAGACATTGTGGCAGGAATTTTAATAATAAAAGTGAAGCATTTAAGTCTTCAGACATTTTGTGTTTTGTCCCTACAACCTGTGGTTTGCTCCTACTCCCCTTTCCCTCACAGTAAATCTCCAGAACTCTTCTTTCTTCTTGCCAGAATTAAGGTCTCTTTTAAGGTCTCTTTAAAAATCAAAGTGTTCATCATTAGGAGAGAAAAATTTGTAGAGGTGAATTATGGGAAAAGATTGATGAAACAAAATCAAAAGCAGGTTAGTGCTAGTTGTTTATAAACAGCTTTTTAGCCAAAGCTTATTACCTTTCTCTTCCTCTATCTCTCTATGCCAAGGAGGAGTTTATATAAACTTATGCCTTTCCAGTGTTATTTAGGAGTCTCTCTGCATGAGATGAAAAGTCAAGGGTGCTTCACTGAACCTCTGTGTCTCTTGAGTCTTCAGAGAAGAGAAGATTTCTAAGTGTTTAGTCTTGCCCCATGTCAGTGGGCCAGACACTACAGAATTTAAAGGGTTTCATCACAGTGATGCAGAAGAGACATATAGGTCAATTTGTTGGTGATTTTATGCACAAGGATGCAGTTTAGGGGAGTGACTACTGTTAATAAATACTTTTTGTTCCTACTCCCACTAACATTTGTGAACACACAGATAAGTAATAAGCAAGATTAAATCCTGAAGTGTTCTTTCTTTGACTGGCTGCTGAGAAGCTCAGTTCTTACTTGCTGCTCAATGGTATAACTTACTACCTCTTAGGATCCTTCAAACAGGAAGCAATCATTTAAAACTACTGTGGAAATTTATGATGAGTTAGATATCTAGGGTTATTTTTTCACATTCCTCAAAATTCTGCATTTGATCTGACTTGTGGCATCTGTCCTAGACTATGATATTTGAATAGTGCAATCAATGAAACACCAAAATAAATAGTTGAAATAATCAATCCCAGAAATAACAGACCTTAATCTGCAGCATCTGTAGGATTTATTTGCTGACCACAGTCCTTGGACTGACATAATTTTAGGAAGGAAAAAAGCTGTTTTGATGACATTTTCAATGTGTTGATTAAATAATAAATTCAAAATACAGTCTACCAAGTTTCTAGACTTGACAGTGTTTAAATAATGGTATTGTAACATGAATGTGAAATCAAAAGTATGCTGAATATGCCCATCAGCTTGCTAGTATGCTGGAGTGGTACCTGTTTTGGTTAATGAATATTTAGATTTTTATGAAAAACAAAGTTGGCATATAAAGCACCTGACGTTTCCATAGCTTGTGTTGGTAGTCAGAAATCCCATTCTTTACTATTTCACATCCTCCGGAACAAAATCCTTTCAGTTTTTCACAATATCAAATTGTGTATGTGCACAGCAGTGGCCACCCACATCAGTTTCCTACATTTCTGTCAGCCTGCAGATGACACTCATTATTTTCTGTTCCTTCCCAGTTTGTCAGTTGTCCTTCCTGCCCAGGTTATATTCTGGGATGGCAGAACTAGGTCAGCACTGAAGTTAAACAGTTTGGGGAGTTATACTGTCACTGTGGTTTATTTCTTATTCTGAGAATAAGAATACTCTTATTAACTCAGTAATCCCTGGAGGAAGCAACATCATGTTGGCTTCTGCCAGTGTTGCAATGGCATGTCCAGTTGAGGGCCCCTTCACAAAAGAGCCTGGGACTGTTGGTGGATGCTGCATTGAAACAGCAGCAATGGGCCTTTGTAGCAAAGAAGGCCAGTGGTGTCCTAGGCTGTGTGAGGAGAGTTGCCACAGGGGTGAGGGAGGTGACACGTGCCCTCTGTGATGGTGAGGCCACACCTGGCATGCTGTGTCCAGTTCTTGGCTTCACAGTGTGAGGCCTTCATGAGAAACACATGATAAATACAAAAGAGAAAAAAAAAAAAAAAAAATCAAAGAAAAGAAATAATAGTGTGCCAGTTTAATAAAAGCCAGTGGGAGTAGCTACCTAGGGAACTGCCAGTACACTCTGAGGAAGAAAAACATTGAAACAAAGACCTTTAGAACAAGAAAATTAAAAAATCAGTGACAAGGTGAAATTACTTCTTTTCTTGAGGAATTACAGTTCTCCTTAAACTAAAAAAATGCCTCTCAGCTCTTTGATAATTCTTGATACATAAAGTACAATAGTAGATTAACTCTGCAACTTCTGTTTTAGCTTGTTGTATAGACTTTTGAGCATCAGAAATTAATTATGATCAATCTCTTACCTTTTTAGAATGTGTACTTCTTATTAAAAAAAAAAAAAACAAAAACCAAAAAATCAAAACCCAGTAGTTTATAGTTAAAATTATTTTGATATTTTAAAATGCGTTTAATTGAGTCCTGATCATGCTGTGTTGCTATCAACACCTATAAACTCTGAAGCCCATGAATATATTTGAGGGGTTTGAAATATAATATTCATTTGTGGCTATTGAATGAAAAATATGAGAGATAGTATATGAGAATTTTTTATATGGTTATGAAAGTCAGAACAGCATGATCATTTCACTTCAGTGGGCTAGAAGCTGGCAAATGTTTTCTTTTCCAGCAGGAAAGCATTTGGGCAGGGCATGAATGCAGTGCTCTCCAAACCTAATATTAATACTCTGCATTCTTACACCTCCAAGGGAAAATGATGACTTCAGTTATGTGCCTAGATCAAAATCAGATAAATGAGAGTAACTGCAAAGCTTTTAAATTAAGGTGGTCTATTAAGGAATGCATTTTATGTGCTGTTATTGAGAATGTCTGCAAAATTTTGTGGCATACCGCAAATATACTTTATCTCTTCCCCAGCCGTGCTATATTAAAACCTGCCGTGGCATTTACAAAAGAGGAAAAAAAAAGGTTATAGAGGGCCAGCTTTAGATAATGATACAATATAAACATTTGTAAAATAAGAAATAATTTTTCTTACACAGTTTCTGCATACAATCTTCTTTTGTGCTTGTATTTTCTCTACAGCTCATTTTTCTGCTTCTAATGAGGCTGTATTTTTTCTGTACAAAAATTGGTTTGATATTTATTTGATCTTTGCCAAGGCATTTGATACATTAAATATACTGTTGTTTTAATTACCTCCCCTTACTTGCTGCTTTCTAGAAATGCACTTCAAACTCTATAATATGAAATACCTCTTCAATCACAAAAGCTAAGTTTTGAGGATAACTATTGAAGGCACCTCTCTCTCAAGTGAATCCTCACACTTCTTCAAGATTGATGGAAAATCCACAAAATAAAATTTTCAAAATTAAGAGAATCTTCCTAAAAGTATCAGACAAATGGCGCATTTGATAAACAAACACAAAAATATTATTTGTTCACTCCCTTTTGGAAGTCAATAGAGTTTCAATTTGATTGTGTAAAGTGTGGTATGAATAAGATTCATACATTTTATTAATGCTCCTATCTGTATGAAAGTCTCTGCAGACATTAAAAGGCTGTTGTCAGCTGCCCTACAAAAGGGCTTCAGATTCATTCTCCTGGGAGAAAAAAAGTTGCCATACCATGTTAAAGGTAGTAGGCCATTTGTTAAAGGCAGTATACCTGACTAATAGGAGACTCATAGTCCATTTTTACTAACTTGTTTCTTGGAGAGATTTCCAGCTTTCTATAGGGACAGAAATAGTGTTTAAGAGCAAACTACTGATGCTCAGATGAAGACGTAGATGTTAAAATGAGACTTGGAGCAGCATATTATTTCATGGACTAGTTCACTGCCTTTTTAAGAAACTGCATCATGCTGATTTACAGATGGTTTTACAGGCAGTAATGGCCAACATTTTAACACTGACTGAGCTAAATTAAAATCAAGCAGAAGTTTATTGCATTGCTGTAAAGTTTATAACAGTTCAAATTCACAGAGAGAAGATTGATTCATTTTTATGTGTATATTATTTAGAGAGCATGACCTTTCAAGCAGAGAACACTTATTTGAAAGCAATGATCTAGGAAATGGGGATTTCCCATTATTATAATAGTGACTCAGGAAATGTTAGAAAAGGTCATTGATTTCTTTCTTCTAAGCATGAAAATTTCAGCCACAGCTGGAAGAGAAATAAAATTTACAATGTTGATACTTAACAGTGCCTGCATGTATAGACTAGAAAAAAGTCAAAGACTTAAAGATAGAATAAATTTATACAAAAAACTTACAAACAGTTCTGGGATGACTCAGCGTCCTGTTTTTGTCAAAAACATTTAGTGAATTTTCCCCCAAATGACCCAGTGTGATAACCGCATTCTAGCACTAGTAATTTTGATCATCAGATGCAATGATGAGGAAGACCCTGTCTTTGAGAATGTTAGAGAATGCCTGACCTGTCCCCAGAAGATGGGATGCTCATGGAGGTCCAGCACAGTGCCTTCAAAAGAGCTTTTCAGCAGCCACATTTGACTTGGCTTTCATATTGTAAAATGACACTCATCAATTTTATTATAATTCTTACCAAAAGCAAATGAAGTAAAAAGCCACTGACTGTGAAGTAAGGCTTGACTAAGGGCTAGTGGGACATATCCCCACTATTGGCTCAGGGGACAATAACCACCACAACCATTTACCAATTGGTTGATTTGCTGAAATGCTCCCTGTCTGCTTGTCACTGCTGAGTGGAGGAAAGATAACTATAATTTAAGCAGTATATTTCTATAATAATCTGTTACTGACTTTTTCATATGGAAGCCCTCTGGTATTGTTATTGTTATGAACATTCCTGACTGATGTCCTTGTGAGTCTGCCCCTTGAAAACCTCATAAGCCACAAGAGTAAAATACACCATCAGATATATGATGTGTCAGATTTTTGTCAGAGACTCTTGTTCAAACCCTGTCTTTTAAACATCCTTGAGTATCTTTGGATGCTGATCAGTAGTTGTCGTGCTGTGCCTGGGCAGTGCCTGCGAGGACAGGCGGTAATGAGACTGGTCAGCTGTGGAAATGAAGAGTGGATGACGGGTCTTTGGTGAAATTCGAGGGTCCTTTTTTACACATGACGGCAACAGCACTCCTGAATGTAGGCACACAAAGACCCCAAACAATGGACTACAATTTATATAGACTAAGTAGCGAACACTCTAGAAACATTCTAACCAATAACAGGCATACATGTAACCCATATTAGCATAATAACCCCTGTGATCCTTTGCAAACGAACTGTTGATGGGATTTCTCCTTGAGCCAGGTGTTATGAGCTCTCGGAGCTCCCATCCCCATTTGGGTTTCTTTGTCTTACAAATACCCATTGCCTTAAAATGAGCAGGAAAGACACCTCGGGTGGTGTTGGAACCAAAAAGGTTTATTAACTTCCAAAATAACAAACTCTCTAAAGAGAAAAAGCCGTGCCAGAGACCACAGGTCTATGTCTCTGCTACACACCCCCAAAATGCCACGAGGTTCTCTCAACCAGTGCTTTTTATGGCTTAGGTGGGGCTCTGGCAGTCGTCCAGTCCAGGTAGCTCCAGGGGTGGGGTGATGTCCAGGGAGTCCAATGAAGTGTCCCGATTCAGAACATTTCCAAATTGGGAAAGAATGCCTGGGCTCTCCCACCCCCCATGGGGAACAAAGACAGCTCCACACCTCCTCCCGGTCCGGGCACTCTGCCTGTAGGAGGTGCCACAATGCAACAAACTAACTCTTCATAACTTGAAACAATGTCTCTGAACTTAGGGTGAGGTTCGCTGTGGTTTAAAGCTGTCCATGGCTAAGGCCGGCTCGCTGTCTGGACTAGGTCACTGGCTCTCGACAGCTAGTGTAATTCCTGAATGTAAACACAATCTTGCTTTTTGATTCTGAGATTGGGTTTAAAGTTAAAAAAGAAAAAGTAGATTTGGTTATCTCCATGTCCTTGTGGAAGGCCCTACAGCAGTTCTGAAATGCATATGTGACCTTTGAAAGGAAAGGAGGCAACCAGCAGGGAGTTAGGGTGGGGAAGACAACTCTTCTGTAGTAAATCAACATTCCATTAACACCTATACTTACAAAATGCAGATGTGCAAGGGCTAGAATGACCAAAGTTAGCACAGTAGCTGGCAGTATCATACACAAACTCAATCTTCTTACACTGTTCTCCCTCTCTCTCCTACCTTTCATTTCTTCTTTTCTTAAGTAGTGTATTTTTTCTTGTATTTCATGTAAGACTGCATTGTTGAAAAGGGAAGATGTCCACTTCAGGCCCTTTCCTCAAGCGTATCTCTGCTTCTATTCTTAGCAATCACACATTTTTGTGTCTCAAGTCATCTCCTACCCTTTAAAAACAGCATATAGAAAGTGGGCAAAGTGAGATACGCACTGTGACTGCAGAAATTTCTGAAAATAAAATTGTATTCTCTATGGAAAGGAGTATCCAATTAATAAAACTGCTTTTAAGCATTCCTTGGGTCCCCCTCCAAGACGATGACAGCAGTGATTTCTTGTTGCAGGATTCAGTATGGTTAGTTAGGATTGCTTCTGAGCCACCATGTACTGAGCATGGACATGCTCCTCTGCACACTTTGCATTGTGTGGCGCACAATGTTGCAATCTTTTCAACTCCACTTTTAATTTCAGAATCTATGAAATTTTGTTCTTGATGGAGGATTTCCTAGACTAAAAGAGAGAAAGAGAATTTAGGTGCTGGCCCCACCCACTAGCACCTACAACCCCATGCCTGATATGAAATAGTAGACAGTGCAGAGTGCAAAAGGATGAGCTGACTGCACAGAAAGGCAACCATTTCTTAAAGTTATGAATTTATCCTACAGGAGGAACTTTCTCTCCCTGAAGATTCCCCAGTTCAGGTTCTTAGGACTTCTCCTGTTTCCAAATGGAAAAATGCCATGGTATAAGAAATTCACAGTAAATTCAGAAGTTCTCTTAAAAGAAGTAAAATGGCAATGTAAGTGCAATTTTCATGCATCCCCACTCAGGAATTTTTGCTTTGATTACTCATAATTAGTCCCAGATAATTTATTTTTGGCTAGGTTTTATCCTACAAGCTCTGAATTTCAGAATATTTGCAAGCAACAAAAAAGTTGTTCATACTATATTGTGGTGGTTGTTCAGGAACTCACCTAATGTGAGGATTCAGCAGAGCTTCTCTCTCTTGTAAACCAGTCTGACCTGTAAACCAGAGGGAGTCCAGCTTGTAGCTGTGTCCCAAAGCACATGAGTGTTTCAACTTAGGTTTCAGAGCAGTGCATGGGCTAAAGCAACATCTAGTGTGATACTTTTTGTTCCTTCAGGAAACACAGAGCTGCATATATAAGGGAGATATTTGGCTCAGGAGACCTTATCAAATTTAGTCTAGAGAAATTTGCAGAGAGAAAAGACTGAAGTTTGGAATGCTTTGTGGTTAGTGGAACTAAAATATGGATGTTGGAAAGTGAAGTTCTTTCAAAATGAAGATTGAATACTTCATTTTAAGTGTGAGAATAGAAACTGAGGTGCTGTTACAAAGTTTTTATTGCCTGTGGGTTTTTTATGTATGTAAAAATAGATTAAACATCTATATAATAACTAGTATCTAAAATATCTGTGTAATATCTGCAAATCCTTTACCAGATTTTTAAAATCAGTTGACTTAAATCTGTATGTGCTATCCAGTGGTACGTAACTTCATAAGAACTCATGCTTTCTTCAGCCAGCTGTGAACCAGCAGCATGAGGTGCAGATAAAAGTTATATGTCAATTTCTAGCTGTGTCTCCTTTTGATTGTCACTAGGTATTCACTCAGTATCTTGGTGTTGTAAGAATCATGGGAAATGTTGAAAGTGTGGGCAGAAGAATGAAAGAGCTTTTTTCTTTTTCATATATTAGGTGGAAAAGGAGTAGATGAAAGAAGTGGAGAAAGTAAAGGAATCAAAGGATAATATGGGATATAAAAATAATATCAAAGAACATTTTAAAAAAAGGACAAGGAAGTTAACTGAGGTTTGTTTGACATGGTCCAAGCAGTTAGGCTGTTAGTGAGCATTAGAGACATGTGAAAGGTATTTGGAACTCTGTGGTGAGATAATCATGATGTGGCTGCTTTGAATGTGTATCCCCAGGAATTGATGGATCACTGAGAGGATATCAGGTGGACAGATCTGTTAATAAGGATGTCTGGATGGTCCAGGAGGACATTTGTTTCACTGTCTGGCAGAGCTGTAAAAGCATCTGCGATTCCCTAAATATCTCAATTGTTTTCTCCAGGATTTGAACTCTACCATTGCCTACAACAAATGAATTGCAAAGTGCTGCTGCCGGGCAACACCTTTTCAAATAACTTTAAAATGGATCACTGAGTAATCAGTGACATCTCTAATCAAGTCTTAGAGGCATGCAGTGATGGAGCCTTCACAGCCATTCATAGGATCTATTCTGATGCTTCAAAAATCAGTATCAGTACTGTGCCATATTATCCCCCTAACATTTTATTCTTTAGGCTAAATTACCTATGCTGATCTAAACACTCTTATTGTGTATCCATGTTCTCACTACTTTTCTCGTCACTATTTTTCTGCTATATTTTCCTAAAGAATACAGCAACACAGCTGCAAAATTGCATGTGCGACTTCTAAGTGGTCTGGGAGACTTATTTAATTTGTCTTGTTTCAACATCTCTCTAAACTTCCTTGAATGAGTTTTGCATTTTTCTCAATGGCTCAATGACATTTTTCACTTCTGTATAGTTTACAGTTCACCTCAATTATCAGACTTCTTTTTGAATGTTTTAATACATACTATCCATTAACCCAGCCTATGTTTTCATAGTTTATTCTTCCTGCTCAATATGTAAATAAAATCTTCTACCACAACTTTCCCCTGCCACCTACTGAATAAAAAAATTTTCCATGTATTATTTCCTATTTGAATTTTAATTACTTTTCCCAGGAACTTTATTGTACTCTTCAGCTCCATATAATCTACAAATTATATATAGAAATATATATATGTGTGTGTATTTTATAGACACATATTTATATGCTCTATTCCAATGTCTTAATTTAAATGAAGGTACTGAACAAAATTGTATCAAGAATGGACTCTGCAGAGCCCCATTCAGCATCCTTCTGCTTGAGAGAGCCATTGATTAATATTGTTTTGATACAATTATTCATCTGCTTGTTCACTCACCTTTCATCTATATCGTATTTCACTCAACTGCTTGTGAAAATGTCGTCTTCCACTGCATTAAAAGTCGTGTGACAGTAACAATTTCTTCTCTAATCATAAGTCATGCTACTCCATAATAGAAGCAAACTGTTTTGAAGAATCTATTTCTCAGACATCCATACTAATTGTCATTGTCTTATTTTCTTCCATATAGTCATTTTTCTTCATTTAAAATACAGGCACCATCTTGAACCCTTCTGTCCTCTGGTAACTCTATTTCCATTATCAATTCACACGTGTCTAATGGCCCTAAAAGTAATTTGAATTATTTTAAGCTACTTAGAAAGAAACTAATCAAGACTGAGAAATTTAATAAAATATGCATTTATTTCAAACTTGCCCTGACATGCTCTTTCCCAATTGTACTATGAGACTTTGTGCTTTTGATACTGATACTAAATTGTACTGTTCCACTGGATTATAAGTGACCCATTACAGAAAATGGAAAAATGTCCTTAACATTTTAGTCCACCATCATCTGTAGTTCTCCACTAATATCCCTAAATGATTAACTTATTTTAGTATCTTAATGCATTCTACTTCTCATGTTCTTTATTTTTTCTTTCAGGTCATCTTTTAGTGTTTCTGACCTACTGCCTATAAAATCTACTTTTTTTGTACAAGTCTCATAATTTACCCTAATTTCCACTTTTATAACATTCTCTTTCTGTAGCTAAAGTCACCGTTCATACAGTCTCCATGTTTTTTTTCCTCCACTGACACAGCTCATACCTGCTGTGTAATTTATTTCCTTGAAGAAATTCCACCTCTTCTCCAAGATTTTTTCTTCTAAGACTTCTCTAGGACTTCTCCCATGAGATCCTAAAAAAAAAAATAAAAATCTGAATTTAGAATTTACTCTTAAAAATAATTGAGTATGTTTTGTGTTCTTTGTATCTTTATATTCTTTCTTTTAACCAGGCACTTCTTCAGTTTACAGTCACCCTTACCAAAGCTGCGTTCTGCCCTGACTTCCCTGCTGGTAAGTCTCAAAGCCAAAGGAGCAACTCTTGTAGCTGCTTTCTGCATTTTTCTATCAAAGTATTTTGAGTGCGTTGCAAAAATAAGGAGGACATTTTGGTCCATAATTTGTCTTTTTTAAAATGTTTTTTTAATGCCCAATCCTGCAGTTTAGTTGATTCCTTGAGGTATTCAGGAATAAAACCCCAAGCAACCAAAAGGAAAACCCATTCAAATGATGGAAACTGGTCTATGTATAGCTCTATTTGAATAGTGTTCTTTCTCCATTTTTTTATCATGTAAGCAGGTTTAACTCTTAGGTTTCACCCTTCACATAAAGTGTTTGCATCTTTAATAAGTGAGAGAATCCTATATCTCTTATTCATTCCCTAGGCAGCCCTTCTTGGACAATTACTGTTCCAAACACAGCTACATATGCCATCATCTGTTACACCGATTAAATCAGAGTTTTCCTCTGCTTGTTTATTCCCCATACTCCTTGCAATACTACACAGACAGCTGTTTGGCAAATAAATTGGTGCTCTTGAGTGACATATTGCCCCAATCCAATCCACCAGATGCCATTATTACATAAGATATAATCATACATAACATGGGGGAATTGCAGCATTGCAGGCTGTGTATCTTCATAAGGGGAGGAAATTCTGCTGCTGTTATATTCAGGATTTGCTGTTGCTGTTAGGCTTTTTCTGCACAGAAATTTCAACAGATTGGCTTCTCTTAGTTGTCTTGGAAAGGTAGCCCAGGGTGATGAGTGCACTTGAAGTAACATGGTGATTTCCTGAAATCAAGAATCTTGGGGCTTTCTCCATGCCTTTCCCTGGACATAATTAAAGAACTTCTGCTTATCAGTGAACTGCACACAGATGTCCTGTCTCTCTTCCCTAAGTGCCTCCTATACTCAAGGTATTTGTTCTGGTTCAGTTCATCACTCAATTCCTCTTCAGTAGTATACTTTGGCTTCTGTTCCTGTCCTGTAAACTTCAGTAGGAGTTGAGCATGTGCTCAACAGAGGGACATCTGACTGAATAAACAGGGTTTGCAGCCTTGTGACGTGTCAGTCATGTGCTATTCCGAAATCTGTCCCGTTCAAATGATTCATTTTATTTTTCAAAATTTCTCTGTTGACTCTTTCTATGAGGGGAAAAGCCTGTTGAATAGCCTGCACACAGTGACCTGTTTTTACTACAGTTGCACAAGATTTCTGATTTCTTTGCCAGGCCATAGCACACTCACCTACAGTGATCAGAAGGTTGTGATACACAGGACACTCTTGCGAAGCATGGCAGTGCTTGACTCAATAGCATGTACTCACTGTCCCACACTTGTCCCTCTCTCTGGTTACTGCTGTCTGTAATCATACCCATATACCATGGCCATAAAATAGCAGCTAATCAAGTGCAAATGTACCTACAATTTTGAGGTATATATTGTTATGTCTTTTATTGCTTGGTGTACAGATAATAGAAACTGGCCTGTTTAGATGGTGACTAAACCACTAAAAATCTTTACCTAATTGGAAGCAACAACAAAACCAAAAGGGTGCTTGTTCCAAAGCTACTCTCCAAAAGAAATTAATTGCCATAGCAACATGTGGGCAGTGTGGATTATAATTTTATTTAACCTCCAGATTCATTGAATCCCCTAAGTCAAGAATTTTAACCAGAGCTGGGAATTACCATAGTTATGTGATTTTTGTAAACTTTTATCTCCATGGGATGGAAGTTAGACAAAATGAAACAACTTTCTTCAAAATTACAGTTTTGCTATGATTTTTATTAAGTCCAACATAAGAAAAAGATGCTGCAATGGAATGAATTTTTGTTTATGTAAAAAGCCACAAAGCTTCAGCCAGGTTGTTTTTTGTACCGCTTGAGGCACAGTTAGGTATTCAGAACTGTTACAGTGCAAGTAAAGAAGACATTGAAAATGATCCCCAACACATGGGGATGTTTTTGATGTTTTGTTTCTTCATTTGTTTTTAGTTTTGCTCTTTAGAAACTGATACTTTACTACAGAATACAAAATTTAAATTCAGTAATATACAAGAATGTGGAGGTTTTCTAACTGTGAAAAATGCAATATGCACTATCTGTCCATGGTTTTGAATGATTTTTATTAAGAATTCACAATGGTATTCTTTCAGATAGCCACAGAGAGATGAAACTGCATTGAAAATGCATTATGGAATACATTCTTCCTCACTTTGTCCTCAATTACATGTTATTTGGTCAATGTGAATGGCTGGAGAATTGATAAGGACTTGATGCTCATCCAGGACTCTATGATTTCTTCAGCACTACTTCACAAAGTGACAGGAGGAAATCACAGAAGGAAACAAAGAGCTGGTTTGTCTTTAGGAGCACATCAAAGGATGCTTTCTTTCCATACACAATGGTTAAACTCATTCACTGAATCTTATTGCATTTAAAATGCTGAAGAAACTCAAAGAACATATTTTTCATTTTCTAGGTTGAATTTAAATCCTCGAAATAAGACTGAATGTTTTAACAAAAGTAAGAATTTTCATCTATATATCAATTTACCAGTTTAACTGATCATAATTTCATCATCCTTGGAAGATGATGGTTGAGAAATTAAGGTGTGGTCTCAGATTATTACTTTTACTGCAACAAAGTATCACAGAGTATCCCAGATAACTGAATGTCACATAACATGCTGAGTTGGAAGGGACCCATAGGAATCACTAATTTCATTCATGTCATATCCCTGAGAAAGTCTGGGTCACTATTTAATGGATCACATGAAATTACTGAATACAGTGGCCTTTATTTTTAATAGAATTTCCAACATCAAAAGAGGTAATGATCGGTGTAAGAAAAATTGGTACTTGCTGGGAACCTGAGAAACAGACTCCAGAAAAAGGAGAGTAAAGCAATCCAAGCAAAGAGCCAAAGCCTGGGCAGGAGTCAAAGTTTGTAGTCTTTTACTGAAAGCAGAGCATCTTGCACTTAGAAGTCTGAAAGCAGAGCATCTTGCACTTAGAAGTACAGGGTACGGAAAGTCTTAAGTTCAAGTATAAAAATCCCAATGTCAGAGTGTAGAAATTCTGATGTCAAAGTCTGATTCTCACAGTGGACTTTTATACCATTACAGCTGCAGGACCACAGTCTCTAGAAAAATTTTTCACTAGCTACAGATAGCCTATTACCTGGCAGCCTAACAAAACCACATAATTTCAAAAACCTTGCTGATTGCATACGCTGTACCTTTTCATATCTGTGATTTCCTAACCCAGGTTCTGTACCCAGCCAATGCCAGGATATCTTGATCTGCTGTGCTCTCTGTTCTGCCTTGTTCTCCCATTTGTTTTCCCACAGGTACTTTGTGTGCTGAACAAAAATACTGGTGGTGTTAAGTCTCTTCTCTACCCTGTGTGTCATACGTGTAATTGCTGTCCGGACTAATGAAAATGAAATCCAAACACTTCCTATTAGTTTGCAGAACACATTTTTCTTAGATGCTGGGTTTTTATACCTCTCCTCTTCATGGGAGCCAATGGAAGTTCATATTTTCACAGTAGTGTCACGAGCAGGAAATTTTAGGTTATATGCCTTTATGTACTTTTGTAAATAATGATTTCCAGTTTTTAAAAGAGCTTACAAATTGGGAATTAAAGAATGGCGACAAATTCACTGGTCATGTTTTAAACTCCTACTGTATTTGCAAATATTTGCATTATTTTCAGAAAATTATTATTACTCCTCGTAGAGTTGTCAAAATCACAAAACCTATTTTGTCTTCAAAGTGCACATAAAATGGCATAAAACCTTGACTTGTGACTCTAGGAGCTCAGCAAATGAGGTAGATACTTATGTCTTTACAAACTACTCTTAGTATTGCTTTTACAACCTGAATAAAACTTCCACTCAATCCTCTTAGATCCTTTTAACATCTTGTGAGACACTGGACACTACAAGTCCATTTCTCATCAGTAATTTAGCTCAGATATCAGAATGTTCCACTTAATCATAGTAATAGTTTGTTCTTGCTGAATAATGTTACTGCCACATACTCTGTGACAGTTTGCTTCAGTTGATGAAAAATGGCTTGAATCTTGGATGAGCGCAGAAGGAAATTTACCACTATATGTATAATATGTTGAAGCAAAACCATGAAACTTCTTTTATCTTGGAGGTTAAATACATGTTTAAGACTAAGAAAACATCATAGTTGTTAAGCTGTTTTATGTTTCACTTGATAACCAAAAGAAAAAAGTATAAGCCCATGCTTTTAATTGTAAACTCACAGCTTTTTGATATATTGACTAGGTCAAGAGAAATTACAAATGGCTAGAAAAAGTTATCGCAGTGTGTGAAATAGCTAATACATCATTCAAACCTATATGAGAGAGTTCATCTTCCTCTATTTAAATACTCTGTATTATATGTATACATTACATCACAGAACATTTGATGGAAAAGGAACTTCAGAGTTTCAACTAATCTTTTTCTCTAGTTGCAAGGCATTAATATTACCTTTTGTTTCTGGTAGTTGTTTGCCTAACCTGCTTCTAAAGATTTGCAGTGCTTATTACTCCACATGACCCATTGCTTCTTTACTCAAATATTCTATCACTGGCACAATTAGAAAGGTTTCTTTTGTGTCTTCTTTGCTACTTTAGGCTACATTCAAACTGCACAGTGAAAACAGATGATTTCTTCCTGTTTGCAGCAGATATTTATCTTTACTGCTATTTTGTGTTCCCTCAAGGAGTCTTCTCTTGCTCAGATTTACCTGCTCCTTGCTTCAATCATTGTCTTAGTTCAGAATCATTTAGAAGAATCATTGTCCTGTTTGGAAACTCCAGATCATTCTTGTAGCTCTTTTCTAGGCAAATCGTGAATGCTTTGAAAGTGCAGAACATGGTTCTCAAGCTCAGACCTTACAAATATTAAACTAAGTGAAAGGGTATTGCATTTAATTGTAAATTACACTTCTCTTTGCACTCTGAAATGATATTTCCTTTCTTGTTAGATCATTACTGATGTGTTTAACTTGTGGTCTGAAATTACAAAGATCCTTTGCCTTTATAATATTTGCTTCCTCATTTACTCATTTTTTTTTTAATTTGTGTTGCTGACTGTACCTGCAAAGATACTGGCACTTAGCAAATAGTGCAGTATTTAGGTTTTTCAGTTTCTTATGAGAAAATTACCCTCTAATATACCTCATGTTTTCAAAATTTATGTCATCTGCCAAATCAGTAAGCATAATATTTATTTTTTAGGATATTAATGAAAATGGTGAATATTCTGGAGTGAACAGGACACTTGTACAAACTCAAATTGATCTGTATTTCAGTTTTGCTAAAGAGTTGTATATGATCCTTTTTCAACATAACTATGAAACCTATATCCTTTCTGTAGTTATGGAATCTAGAGCATATTATCCTAGCTTGATAGTGGGATAATAAGGATTGGGCCAAAGTTATGAAGGGCAAAATATACTTCACTCTTTTTACTCCTTCCACAAAGGTAGTTTTTCTGTTGACAAAAAAAAAAAAAAATCATCAGGTTTATCTGAAGCAATTTCTTTTTTTCATCTCCCTTGAATTTTAGTCCCCCAGATTTATTTTGGTTAGTGATAGTCATTCTGTTTCATTATTTGTATCTTCCTCTGAGTTTAAGTAAATTGACTGATTTGTAGTTCTTATCTCCTGTTGTCCTAACTTTTTTTTTTCCAATTGCAGAATCCCCTTTGTTATCTTCTTGTTACCTCACCTTTCTTCCATTATGTTGATGGTAGATTTGAACAGCTCTGAGATTTTTTTCACTTCTCCCTTAATTTTTCTGGTATTGCACCCAGAAAATCTGAAACATTTCACTTCCATCTGAAATCTCCAACCTATGTTTATTTACCATAAGCCATATTTAAGGAACTGACTAAAGTTAATTTTAAAGATTGCATTTTCCATTTGTATAGATTTTCCTCTGTGTTAGGTAACCTTTTCCTTAGCATATATAGTTATCTCTTGATATCCTAAATACCACCTGTGAGATGTGCATTAGTTTTTCCCTTGCCCTGTTCGATTTGTCTCTGTATGCACACAGCATTTATCTGTAAGTCTTATGTAACCTACTCTACTTTCCACTTTCTGTATGCTTCCCTGAGGTTGAAATCAATGAAGAAGTCTCTACAAGTAGTTCAGTTCAGTTCACTCTCTCCTTGCTATGTCCTCTTCGTAGGGGGATCCTTCAGGTTATTAATAATGAACTCACATTTATATAACCTTGTAGTTGTGGCAAAACTTTTGCTTTCTTCATGCATTTTCATTACTCTTACAATTCCCTACACTTTGTAAATGAATGGAGACCTTTTCATGTCATGTATTTCCCTCCTTATTCACCTCTCCATTTCATGTGGAGATTTGATCATCTTTTGTGTTACACTGTGTGAATAATCTTATGAAGCTGCTGCTATGCCAATCAGATAATGTTTTCAGAATCAGATATTTTCTAGTCTTTCCCTTTCATTCACCTTCTATTTATTTTTATATGTCTACAAATTTAAAAGATCTTTAGCAGATTGGCACACTATCCAGTTGATTCTGCCATGACACTTTTACAATTTATCTAAGATCTTACCTCTGCTTTTAGTAATCTGTGCTAGATCAACATGATCATAGTAGCTCTGTGAAATGCAGCATACTGGCACAGAATTTAGGCTTATTAGCCTGGTCAATATAATGAAATATCTGTGAAACTCTGATATGAATTTCATTGCATAACTTTATGCAATATACTTGTCTGAAAGTGAGCTTGACTCAGGGTGAACTCTCCTAACTTAGTTGATTATCTTCTTGTGGCTCAGGCTTGGATTTTAGCCATTTAAATATGGAATAAACTTGAAATGTCAATAAGTAAATGGGCAGGATAACAAGCACCAGTTATCTTAACTTCTAAGAAATTGTAATTAAAACAAAGGTCAGAATTTATTTCCTCGTAAGAACACAGAGAAGAAGCCTCTTTACAGAAGTCCTTGAACACAAAAAAAGACTTTGCTCATTGTGAATCAAAACTAATTAGTTTTATAACTTCCAGTTTGATTGAGAACAATGTCTTTTGTTCCCAGGAGCTTCAGTAATATCTTTTTTCTTTCTCTCTAAGCCTAAAAATGTTAATGTTGCACTTAGTTTTTCTTAATTTTACTCTCATCTTTACGACACTGACTAATCATCCAAATTATATCTGCTACTGTGCCAGAGCCTCCTGGGTAATAGTAGTGCCAATGCTTGATAAGTGGCTGCCAGATAAAGCTCATGTTGGTTCAGGAGAAGAAGTGCCAACTGTAATACAAAACGTAATAAGTAAAGACAGCAAAAGAATATAAAAATTACGTTACCTTTTGGTTATTGAAACTGTGCATGTTCAAGTAAATCAAATGTTTCAAGATACAATGCATACTTATTTTATTTGCAGTTAAATGAGACAGGAACTAAAAGAATGCTATTTTTCTAATAGCTGTTTTTCTATATATCAAGCTGTTTGTTGGGACCTTTAGTGATTGTCTTTTCTACATATAGTAAGTTATCTATTTATAAGAAATTAATTGGTAATAAAAACTGATTTCTGACTATTTCTGAAAGAAAATATTTGTAATATAAAACAACTATTTCTGAAATAAAATATATGTAATTCAAAAAGAAAGCAAAGGCAATAAGTAAAGAAGTGGAGATGGAATTGCAGTGTCTGCATGTTCTTTTTTAAGAGTTTAATGGTTAATCAGAAAGAATTGTGTTGTTTTTTCCTGTGGTGAGAAGATTAGAGTACATTAAAAAAAAAAAATTTCTTTGGAGAGAGGAGGAATATGAAGGAGGGCAGTGAATTGCATTCTGTACATGGGCAGAAGATAACTTCATGCACAGGAGCTTATGAATCCCCTTTTTTGACAACTTTTCATAGAATTAATGAAGCTTCCAAATTCAGTATATTTGCCTTTTTTAGAGAAACTGTATGCACTGGAGGCACATTGATCATCCTATCTATGCGTAAAGGTCACTCAGTTTAGGACATCTGGACATGTACACCAGGACATGTCTCCTGTTTTGATAGGCTTGAGAATAGGTAGCCAAAAGAAGAAATGGAGAATGATAGCTATGAAAAAAAAGTTTAGTGGTCACAATTTACTTTAGACTTTTACTTTACCCTTCAAACACAGGGGTTAATCAGTGTCCTTTTAACAGCTGCTCCACAGTCCTATCAGTAAAGGAGGGGAAAAGAGAGGGGAGTTTCTGCCATGAGAAGTGTTGCAATTCAAGGGTAGAAAATTTTACTATGGGAACGCTTCTCTGGAGTTCATATATGTTTTTGGCCAGGGCAACTAGCTTCATCTGTTTTGAAAATGTGTTGTGATATTTTCTCAGTTGAAGTTTATAATAATTTGACTTTTTAAAATCAGGTGAAGCTTCTGCGCTGGTATGCATCACATCCAGATCTATCTTTTTAAGAGTGTGGAAAAGTTCCAGAGACAGCATCTTCTTAACCTTTCACATGATTTTGTGGAAAAGGATGGTTTTGTTTTTCATCACCCAATGTGCTAAGTATTATAAATCTAAATATTACAAATATTTATTATGAATTTAGGTCTCCTTATCCTACTTTTCTTCAGATTAGCCACACTGACATGTATATTACAAGGTAGTCATGGCAAGTGTTATGTTGGACAGACAAATAAAATGCAGTGAAGCATGTGACAATAGTGGTCACAATTGTCCATCATTAGCTGTTTTATTACTGTATTGAAGCATGTAACTTGTTTGCCTGCAAGGATAAAATCTCATCTAGGCTCAACGGAGATTTTATTTAAATGCCTCAGGGGTCAAGTGTGTGTCATGATAAAGTTCAGCAGCTCTAAGAAGTCATCTATTTTTCCATCAATCAGTTTGACAGCACTCAGTTCCCTCTACTAACACTTTCCCCTTACAGTCTCTGCACATGTATTATTAAATGTTCTATTTACTTTCCTCTCTCCTGTTAATAACTTTCCCTATCTTTTTAAAATGTGTTTAAAGTGCAGGATGAGGGGTGCTACTGTATTTGTCTGTAGCCTCTTTTGCTGGCTGGTTTTGTTATTACAATTGTGGAAACTTTCATAGGTCATGAACCCTACTGTCCTTGTGTTGCACATCCTTTGTACCATTCAGACCAGTATAAGGGTGGCAAAAGGGGCCCTCAGGGGGCACCTCCACTTAGTGAAGGCCCCCTTTGTGCATATGCTCATGCTCATGACATCATGACACATCCTGATTCATTTATGATTGTACAAAAATGTCTTTATAGTCCTTGGAAGGAAGGTACAAATTGAAGTGAGCATCAGAATATCTTCTATCCTCCTTGTTAAAGACAGTTTTCACAGTGGTAAGAGATTACCAGCTGGAGCCCCTTAAATCTATTTATAAATATATTTTTAGATTTTCTTGAAAAGCAAAAGGAGAGTGTCATTTGTAGGTAATATAGAGTTTTTTCAAACAGTACATCTGAAGCAGATAATGAAGAGAGGCATACGTTTCTTAAATCATTGTCTAATAAAATAGCAGGTGAAGGACAATGATGAAAAATGCAGATATGATGGAACATATCTTGTAGTAGCTTATCTATGAGTATACATATTACATCCAAAGCATGGGATCCCAATTTCACAAATTTTGTATTCAGTATTATGTTCTAGTACTGTGGCTATTAGGAAAAATACAAAATGTTTCTAATTTTTAAGTCAATACAAATAAACCAGTTCTTTCAGAGAGTGATTATAACTTTTAATTATTGAAATTTTAAAAAAATTATTTGATTGTTGTGGCAAGACCAATATTATTTATTTTGACAAAAAAAGCTGGACTTCATTTTTCTTGGCCTCACAGAGTAAAATTGATGCTATCTAATTTACTGCTGACCAGTACTGACATAATTTTATAAATCTCTTTATATACATTTTTTCTGTAAACTTTCAAGACTCTGAATGTTACATTTTTTCTCTTGCTCTATGCTATTTGAACCAATGGAAATATTTTATTTAGATTAAAATCAATGAAGATCCTGTGGTTTTCTCCTTTCCTCTGCATTCTCTTGACTGCAAAGACAGTAGTCACCAAGTTTGGATACTCAATTCAGGCCAACAGAAGTTAAGTTGCTTGATTGCATTTAGCAGAACCTGAATAAACTAGAACTGAAGTTCACTTTCAGCTGATTGCCTACAGCTCTGCTATCTACTTTGGATCACACTCTTTCACGGAAACAACTGAATATGCTTCTTAAATGTGTTTTTAAAGTAATTTAAATGGTTGCACCCATTCCTATGAACAAGATCTAGCTGTTGCAACCACACAAGTGCTATCTGTTCTCTGCAATGTCTGGAGGTATCAGATAGAAAGCTGAATATCAGGAACTTGGTGGCGCAGCTCTGACATAATTCCCAGTGCAATGTGTCCCTGCTGCTCTTAACATACAGTTTCTTACTGCCTTTGTTTTACTGTACAAGATAAAGTTTACTCTGCCAACAAGCAAATGTATTTGAGTGATTTGTATTTAGGATGAAATCTCTCATTTCTCTCAGAGCACAGAAGACAGGGTCTCCAGAATTTGATAAACTGGAACTTGACAATTTGGTATTGGATGTCATTAAATTATATTTGGCTGAATCCTCCTGTCAGTATAGAATACCTTCTCATTTTCTATCTAATTGTGTGTTGATAAAGCAAGATTTTTATAATGTAATTTATGTCACTTCAATAATTTTTATTCAACAGTACCATTTTTCCCTAATATCCAACCAAATTTAGCATTTGTTGGTCCCAGTCTTCCATTTGTTCTTGATCTGTTGCAATTTCTTTGTTCTGTGGGAACCTTCTTCATTAATCTAAATGTACTGTGTGTTGTATTGTGCTGTTCCTTTAAAACTTTGGTAACACTCAAAGAGGACTCATGAGAGGAAAAGAAAAAAGTTGTAGAGATATGGGGAGAAGGGTAAGCAGATAGCAACTTTTAAAAATATTTTCTTTATTCATAAATGTATTTTGTCTGCAAGAATGAAAATAATCCCTTGCTGTGATTCTATGATTTACTTTTTCTAGTTTCTGTCCATAATACTTACTGATGAAGCACTTAGGAGGTAGGAAATAGGCATTGGAAAATGAACAGGGTAAGCCAGAGCACCACTGTTACACATTTGTAGTACCTATGGTGCCTTGTCAGAGGGAGTGAAAAACTCTAAGCACATTTTTATTCAATCCCAGTAACTCAGAAAATTATTAATATTTTTAAAAATTCAAATACAGGACTGAATGGAATTTTAATTTAAGATTAATGCAGTTGCAGATTCTCAAATGAATAGTTTCTATCCAACTAGGTGCCAGGAAGCAAAAAATCTCCCTGCAAATCTCTGTGGTGAATCAGTGTTAGACCGTGGCCAGAAATACCTCTCATAATCTTGAAAGCAATGATTAATGTACAACTCAAGAGGTGATATTTTATGTCAAAAGATAAGAGCCATTTTAGTATGTCAGTGCCTTTTTGGCTAAATTATGGTGATTGATTCCATTCTCCTGGAATGCTTCCAGTGAGGGGCTGGTTCTTTCAGGAGAAATGCTGAAATAAATCTAAATAAAATATGCAGCTGAAATAAAGGGAACCTCTATTTCAGATGGGACATAGTGTCTTTAAAGAAAAGAGATTGTCTTGACAACTGATTTCTTGTTTCACAAGCTGCATAGTCTGAAATTATAATGGATTTCACTGACATTACAGTGCACTATTTTACAAACCTGAATTCTAATTATCTGAGGGGATAGAAGTATGTAAAAGGATTGGGCCACGTGTATGCAACATAGAATGCAGAAAAGCAGAAATTAGAAAGTGAAAAAAAGATTGCCATAACTGCAGAGAAAATAAGTGGTCTTTGTGTCCCTGTTGAATTCACATGAGAAAATTACCTTTTTAAAGAGATGTTCTCCCCAGAGGAAATGCAGATAATGTTATAATTAAAGAAACACACAAAAAAGTGCACAATATCGGTTTATAATCTTGCTACTCAGGGTAGTATGATTACTACCATCCTGGAAGCTGCAGCATAAAATCTAAGAGAAAGAATGAAGGATGTTGGTAAGATTCATAATAAGCATTGTGTAAGACTGGCCATGCAGATGAATTTTCAGATAATTTAAATGTCCTAAAGGTGATGGAGGATGAATGCAAGGATGCTGTTCTGTTACCAGAGCCCACAGCCCACAGGCATTTCTATGGCATTAATCAACAGTCTACACAAAGTGAGCAGAAAAAGAGGTCTAAGAGATATCATTTAAGTTTGATGATGAAATGCAGTAATTCCTAGGGTTTGACCAGAGGCACCACACAGCTAAACTAGGCAGAATTCAAATTTTTAAGACAGGAAAGATTATGAGCTTGCTGGAGAAGGAAAAATAGTTTGATGATGAGCTGAACTCCCTGTATACACTTCCATCACTTACCAATTCTATGCATGTTATATAAATCCATGTCTTCTACATATCAGTATTTGTGTTAGGAGATTATTTTGTCTATTCTGTGTAGAATGGAGGATGTAAGAAGAATGATTTTCTTCAATGTGCTGTAAAACTGTAATGTTGTCCATAAATATTTGTCTATCTGTATCTTTCTTGTATAACATAAGCTAAAAAATACATCCTCTAAAAGATGATGAGAAAAAGTAGGTGTATGAAGTATAATTATTGTTCACATATTTATCTGTATATTGTAATAAATGGTGTTATATGCACAAATAACAACATAAACACATCAAATAAATGCAAACACACACATGTATAACAATATAACATGTAATATCTCCAGTCCATCTGGTTCTCTGTGTTTGTGTTTGCATCAAGTGTTGAAATATGTTCCTCTTCAAGTGAACAGTTGATATAGCTTATAAACAGAGGGACTCAACAGAAAAAGACTCAGAGCTGTAGAAGTGTGTGGAAATCCATAAGGTCTGTCCTTACAGTATGACACATCACCACAGTTACAAGGTTTTTCTTCAAAAATGTACTTTGAAAAGAAAATAATTACTCTCTAGCCATTTAAGTAGATAGATCCTGGTCATAAAGAAATGAAATAAGATATATGACATTCTTTATGACTCACTTTATAAATGTTGTCATTCGATTCCCATTCTGTTCCTCAGACCATTTGCTTGTGTCTCCCAAATATCAGGTCATAAAAGGTTTGCTGAATGATGCAAAAAGTCTCTAGGCATTTCCATGAGGGATATTTTCATGTTGTCTTCCTTCCTTCTTCTACACATTCCAGACCAGCAGCAAATTGGCTCTCAGTGACAGAGAACATCAGGAAGGAGCACAATCTGGGGAACAGGCAGGCCAATATGCCTGCTGAAATACAAGGAGGGAGAAAATATGTTGAAAACATACCAAGAAACAGTAAATGTTTTCATATTCCCTAAAATCTGAGTGTGAGGTCATGCCTTAACAAGCAGATATAGTGGAGACAGAGAAGAAAAATAGCAACATATCAGTAAATAATGCTGAGGATTTCCCTTGGGCTGTTTTAGCATTGAGTGCTGTCAACTTGGCCTCATTTCCTGTAATGAAGTTTGGCTGGTAGAGTAAGTTTCAAACTCCAACACATGCCTAAGTATGTGCTCTGCTGGGTTTTGTCTGGGCTGTAGAGACCACAGAGGGCCTTGATATACAAAGGATGTTGAGACAGCTGGGGAGGAGATACCAGCAGTGTGATTTCAAGAGCCAAGAGATGAGGTCTGACTGAATTAGCTGTGCAGTATTTGCTGGATTTAGGATGATGGAAGGTTCAGTGAGCGCTGGATATGTACTGATACTCTTGATTCCCTCTCATGATGTCATCATGCCCTGCCTCAAAACTCTAACTCACAGGCCTCATGGCATGCCCTAAGATCATGCGGAAAGAGGACAGTGAACTGTTTTAGCTTTTAAATGTTAGAACATGTAACTTTTCCAGTTTCCATAATGATGTATGTTCATGGAGTCCGAAGGCAGATCCCACATCTCCTGAAGCCTTTGGAATGTTGGCTCTCTGAGAGGCTTGTAGGTCTAGTCAGGTGGCCATGACCACTATAGCTGAATGACAGCTATCGTTTAAATAGTCACACTCCAAATAGTTATGACATCCTTTCTCAGATCAGCTGATATAAAAGAAATCCTGATGGTCCTGCTTTGAATTATACCCACTGAATAAAAAAAATATTGAAGATACCTGTAAATATAGGCAAAAGAAGCAAAAATATCAGACTTCATATTTTAAAACACACAATCATAGAGTTAATGTAAATCAAGAGTCCCTTATAAGCTGCACTATGGACACGTGGTAAGCAAAGTATGAGTTCAGTGTCTGAGCGCATTTCTCCTATGTCTCCATGAAGAGCCTATTTTCAGAATCTTTCCTGCCTTGGTTTTGGCTAACTACTTTATTTTCAGCTTTATTTTGAAGTGAGTCAGCTGTGGTTTCAAGGTTACTAGGTGCTACGTGGGGTCATTGGTCACAGACAGAGACAACACAAACTCTCAGAGATGCAGGGGACAAGACCTAGGAGTTTATTACGGCAGCTCTTTTTGTAGGGCATTTGAATTTCCCGGGCATACACATGTGATTGGTTGAGGTCTTAACACCACCCAGCTCCCTGGCCAATGTTATATCTGCATTTAGGGCTGAATGGCTTTGGCTGAGGGTCCCTAGGTAGGTTTGAATCCAACCTATCTTTATTCACTCAAGGACTGTTCACTGAACTAGGCTAGCTGAACTGTGTTTCTTATCCATGGCCAAATTATTTGCCCAGCCACGGACTAGCTGTGGCTGTGACAACTAGGATGACATATGCCTTTTGTCAGAAAAATGTCAGGGGGGCAGGGTCAGTGCAGAAGTAGGCAACACACCTGATGACAGGTGGCTGCCTTATACTGCTTCCATATCAAGGCATCCCAACTTGCTACTTACTTTCCCAGGCAATTAACTTTCTTACTGTATGAAATCTTAATGCTCACAAGAGATGAGTGTTACTGAACATAGCACAAACTGGTATTTCATAAGGACATGGTAAACCAACAGATATTAGAGAAAGAAGCCTGTGATGCTGATCACAAATATAATTAGCTGCCTAAAATATTTCCCCAAGGATACTTCAGAATGTTTGCTTGCAGCAATACATGGCTGGATATATTTTTCATCAGCACACAACTGATCACTTATCACTCAGAATATGGAAACATCCCATTCCCCATCAGTCTAGTCTTTTCTACCTTTGTGCCTCTGTGTGATGCTTGGTTCATCCTGCAGCTATATGTGAGCCATTTATTACCTGCAGTGTTTTCCATTTCAGAACCTGGGTATTCACTATCCATTTCCTTTTAAATTCAGCTCCTTTTCTGAGTTAAGTTGAAGCTTAGCCTCATTCTTCCTACTGGATTAAGACTTTTACAGTAACAACCTCCCAGCAGAGTGTCAGTGCCACCAGAGACAGTTAGCTGCCTTTTACATCCGTCATTCCCCATTCTTCACCTGAACACTATAATGGCAAAAGATTTGCCTGTGTCATAATTTTTCTGACTGTTTTTTCCACAGAATTTGCACTTATATACACTGCCACAAATTTTTACTTAGTGACTGCAGACTCAGGAGTTACTGCTCAGCTTTTTGTTAAATGACATTTCAGTTGCTGAGTTGCACATTATGGCGCTATCCATATTGTATATGTATTTCATTAATGTCAAACAGGTCATGACTGAAACTTTCTAAAATCATTCTGTAAAGCAGCCTTTAATCAGACAGGCTTTTTCTAAAAGACAATAGATATCCTGATTTCCCAACAATTACTGTCTATTAAATCCCAACAGTACACTTCCAGCTGAATTCTGTCAACCATGGCACTCATCTGGGAAAGTGCTTCATGTCACTATTAGGAGAATATGTCTTCCTGAAAAGTACAGTTTCTTCAGCCCTCTCTGTAGCTTTTTGCCCTCTGATGCCCATATTGCTGCTCAAGATGTATTTTTTCAAGTAGGAAAAGTAGGTTAGTGTATTTAGTCTAAACTTCAGAAAATATTCTAACTACGTTTTAGTTCAAATATTCTATCTATGCTTTATGGTGTTTATTTCCCTCTCTCCTCCAAATAGCATTTTTTCAAAGTGTTTGCAGCCTTGATTTTCACAATCAATTAAAGATCTCAGTACTATAAAATGCTTTCTTTTTTTATAATTCCTGCTACATTTTTTGTTAACTTACTATATAAAATTAAAAATATTGTTTTGAATAACTGCAGGAATTAGAGAAAAGCAGTGATTAAGTCTTCTCCCAGGTCAATAAACCTGACCAAAATCCATCTACCAATAGGTATGTGCATGAAGTGTCTTAGGTTTCAGAAAAGCCCAGCCAGTACCGCAGGAATATTCAGTTTCCTCATGAGAAGTACTAGGCAAAGATATGTTTTTATTAAAGATTTGTGAAGAAGAGCCTGCTTCACATTCCAGCAGTAGAGTAGACTTCTGAGTGTTTAAGTTCTCAGCTGCTGATGCTGAAAATTCAAGAGAAGATAAACATTGCAGTGGAAAAATCTCCTTCCTAATTGAGGATATTTTGTGGCTTGAAGCAACATAATGCTTGGAATGTTTTGCTAAGCTGTCCTTATTTAGCCAGAATCCAACCCGAAATGCCAGCTGTGCAAACTTATTAACACATCCTTTAGTTTATGGTGACTCATTACACAGGGGCAACATATGAACAATTACCCTTGCCATTCTGTTCAGTTTAATTATGTAAGATTTGATGAGACTGGTTGTTGTTACAAATAAGAACGCAGGGACAGCAGGAATCTAAAACCATGACAGAAATTCATTCATATTAATATAACTTCTACATATGATTTTAATGAATGGCAAGAACCTTTCCATAGTGTTTTGCATGTGTTTTAGCTACTCTCCCTAGGAGACTTTAATTTGTGCTACCAGATTATGAGAGCCATTGGATTGCAATGTACAGCACTCACCTTTGAGTTAAACTTGCATTGAAAAATATCTTAAATTGCAGATTGTCAAGGTAACCACAAAAGATACAACCATTTCTTTTCAAGAGATGACTAGGAGAGTAGGCAAGCTATGCCTACAGTGTCAGTCAGACTAATTACGAGAACTCACTGTAGGGTTTACCATGACAGGGTAGAACAATTAAGCCTCTGATCATGCTTTCAGAAACAGATAATCCAAATAATTCCTGAGACTTCAGTTGAAGACAAAAATTTCTTTCTGATCAGTTTAGCAGTGATATGCAAAGAACCTGAAAATTAAATGTCGTGAGGGCTTAGCACTTCCTGAAGAAAACTCAGCAAGACTGTTTTCTTCTGAATCTTTAGCCAACATTTTCACCAGATCACCCAAGGATACTTTTTGTCTAGGTTACTTTCAACTCCTGGCCAGTTAAATGAGAATTCAACGGGCTCTTATGTTATGTTGCTAAAGGTTAGGAGGAATCAAGCTTCATTCTTTACCTCCTAGAGCTCTTTAGAATAATTCACATCTGTCTGAAAGCTTTGATGAAAACTCTTCAAGGTATCAGTATTTTGTCCTCTATTTTTCCCTGTACTATGCTCAGTATTGACAGTAGGATGATGAAGAATGACGTCTTTCCAATGTACAGGTAATTTAATGTCATGTAGGTAATTTTTACTGCTGACCATTTATTTATACAAGAGTAAGCATTCAGATGAAATTTCTATCAGCTTAGAATAATAAATTAATAGAAATGAAATTGTATTTTCATGGTATTTTTCTGGGCATCAGAAGTCTTAAGCTCACTGCCTCATTCATTCCAAGAATGAATGAATCCATTTGGGATAACCTTTGGGTACCCTGTAACTTTTGAACCATTCAAAATTTCTTTTGAATTACTTTGAGGAGTCTCTATTAGTAAGACTAGTACATGGATGACTAATCAGATAATACATCAGAAAGAAGTGAGTTTTTCAGCATGTCTTCTCTGTGTCTCAAATAGAGTGGCAAAATTGGGTAAAGATCAAATATAATATTCCAGTATACAGAGATAAAACAAAAATCTGAGCAATGCTTTGTAATGAAAATCGTTATATGTGCTTCAGATCCCATCATTAATTCTGCTCACTGCATTCCTTTCCCTCTATGTGTCATCCTATTTCTGCACTTTGCAAAAGCTTGCTCTCAATTAGGGTGTACATTGCTATATAAGTCCTTTATCCGTACTAAGTCAGTGTGTTCCCTTAATTATATCTGGTCCTGTATCACTGCAGCTAAAGCAGAACTTTTACATATAGGACAGTTCTAAGACTTCAAGCCTAAGGAAATCTTTATATTGGATACTATAACTTGCTACTAGTCAAACTTTACACCATACTGGCGGAATAATCCAATTAAAGCCTTCTGTCTGTCACCTCCTTAAATTCCAGCAGAAGTCTGTATCCATTTTAGCTCAAAATTCAGGAAATGGTTGCTGTGATACTTGAGGCAACACATTTAGTAAGAAGGCTTACATAAATCTGACAGCCTTCTAGACATTAGAGCTGTCTGTCCTTTCATTTAGGGTCAACTAAACCCCATTAAATTGCTAATCAGACAGTCTAAGTAGTTGTGATAAAATCCCTGTGCTGATGCAAAGAAACCTACAGTCACGGAGATATTTGAAACAAAGTCAATGCTAGTTAGTGGGCTATATGGTTTCCACTGGAATAAAATGTACAGCTAAAGCATTCCATTAAAAATGGCACCATAATGCACAGAGAGAAAAAGGAAATTTCACAGGCAGTCTAATTTTGCCATCTCCTAACTTCTGTGATTCTGTTAGAAATGTTTGTCTGTTTATTCCCTAGACCTGCAAGCAGCTGTCTGTTTCCTGTGCTGAGCAAAGGCAATATGCATTACTTCCTAAAATATACAAGGATACAAATGGCTTATATTGATATAACAGACGCAAACAAACAAAAATTAAAAAACTCCAGGAGAAACACTAAAGGATCAATTAATTTTCATTTGCATGGAATTTACTTGTAAAAATTAGTTAGAGTGTCAAGTCCTTTCTTGTTGGGCACTGAAGAGTTCTGCAATAGCCATGAAAACAAATGTGGGCCAACCAGTTAGACATAGCAGAATTGTTTCCACAAGATTTGGAAGTGCCAACTACTAACATACTTAATAGTGTATTTATCAGATATTTATGAGTACTTGTGAAAGTTTCTTTCATTTCAGATACAAATGTGTTTCTACGCATTTCTCACATTATTTTTCTTTATTTTTATTTCAGTTTTCTGCCTTGAATATATGAGAATAAAACCTCGATTCTTTCTCTGCCCTGAAAGACCTTTATTTTTGCATTTGGTTTAGCTCTCTCTTATTTCTTTATAAGTTGTATTTCTTGCTTCTTATACAATGTTCAAATTCTTGGGTGAGACATGCTGATGTAGATGGTTGTGGAATTGTGATAAGTATGATTATTCTGTGAGCAGTGGAACTGATGAAGCCTGGCTTCCTATGGTCAGAATTATTGGTGTTTATGGAGCTGCTAATGCTACATTAAGTTTTCCTGCTGCTGGAGTGCCCATGCTAGCTCTCTTTTATATGGCTGTTCAATGTCTTTAATAAAATTCATACCATGCTCTTTTTCTTTCCAGGTCATTCATCCAGCCTATTTTCATCACATTTGTAGGTTGTTTATGCCTTTGAAGCCACTGTTCTTCTGTCAAATCATCTGGAATTGTCCAAAAGGTCTTAAATGGAAAATGTGGATAGACAGAGAATTATGTTTGCAGATAAAAATACATGAAAAGTACTATTTCTTGAATCTCATCACTTTTGATAACTGGACAAACAAGGCAACCTCAGTCAAGATAGGGAGCATGTTTTCCAGAGATATCAGCTTTGAAGAAATATGGTGAGAAATGAAAATGGGTTGATCATCTGCCTAAACATAAGAATCAGATATTATTTCAGAAACTCAAGCATATCCTATCCAGCCTCCAGCAGCCTTTCCCTAAGTGTCTTGTGTAGCATCTGTTTACAACTGCCCTCATGGCTGTCTTTGATAGCCAGATCATCTAAAATAAAAAATAAATGCCAGTGTTTGGGCAATTGAATCACTCCCTTAGAATTCTAGCTCCTCAAGACAATGAATATCTTCATAGAGATAATGATGCCTCTCTAACTGTGACTGTTATGGAAATGACAGCAGTAGTAGTCTACATAAATAACTTCTCGCATCATCTCAACAGGGACATTGCATTTGAGGCTTCTGGAATAAAAGATTTACAGATTTTATAGACTCAGGCAATATAAATAGCTGATTCTGTTAATAGAAATTTTCTGTCCCCTCTCTTGTGCAGTTCTTAATTTTTTCCCTTTCCATGAAGGCTTTCTTCCAAAATTTAGAGGATTTTAGTGTAGGAAAAATTGCTAATCCTATCCCTTAGGCTGAAAGTGAATGGTGTCATCTATACAGAAACATTCTGAATGTTTCCTTATTTATTATCTCTTTAGGTTTCAAGCAACATGACTGGAGAGAAAGGACATTAATCAAGAAGTCATCCTCCACTTTTCCCTCAGGTTTGTAAATCACACCACCATTAACATAATGAATGTCTTTTTGTAGACTAAGAACTTTCTTAGGAGCTCTCCAAAGATGAGGTGCATGGCGAGCCTCTTTGCTAACCCGCTCTATTTAAATTTCACTGAAAATAAAAAATAAAAATTAGAACTGTAGGCATTCAGATGAAAATGGAAGCATCTTTTTCAGAAACAAAAGAAACCCAGACAAAACAAAGCAATCAAACAAGCTGTCCTTCCTATTGAAATGGTTCTCATGTGGGGAGGAAGATTTCTGAAGATCACTGAATAAGAGAAAGGAACAATAACAAAATGAGTGTGACTTTCCAGGTTAAGAGGGATCTCTGTAATCATTGCCAAAGATATGCTCTGGATGAAATTTGTAATCCATAAAATTTGTCAAAGGCCTGGAACCCAGCACTTCTACTTGCTCTCTCAGCTAAGTGCTCTAGCTTGACACACTCAATTCTTGATGGTTGTCTGTGTTGGAGCCAGCTGACATTGGCTCCATCGGACATAAGAGAAGCTTATATCCAATGCAGCTTGTCAGGGAAGCCATTTCTACACCCCCTCCTACAAAAACCTTGCCAAGTTAACCAAATACAGCTGTGGAGTGACATAGGCCTGCCTCAAGTTCATCATTGAAGAGGCAGTAATTGTATAAAGTTTTCTGAAGCAAACTCAGACTTGACGCTTACAACTATTTTTTACCTTGTTGCATCAGTGATACCCTGCGTTCTTCAGTGCTCCTGTATCCATTTATAGTTGGCTGTCATTAGAGAGGTTTTTTTCCTCATGAAAACTACTGCAATTACATATTTGAAAGCTATAAACCTCACAACAATTTTCTCATATTCAGTTGCTTTCATTGTTTTTCAGGTTTGCTGATAAAATCTGTTCTGCTGATGTTTGACCATATTATATCATTATTCTTTACTGATGCTTAAAGAATTTCTTCAGTTGCTCAATATGTGCACTCTCAACCAGTGGGACTTCTAATGCTTTATTGCAACAAGAGGCTGAAAGTTCATGAATCTTTGTTTATGTCTTTTTATATTTCAAAGATCATGGTGACCAGGGGAGACACCTGAGGACTGGAAAAAAGCAAACATCACTTTTGTCTTCACAAAGGACATGACAGAAGATCTGGGAAGTTACAAGGCAGTCAGTATCACCTTGACCCTCAGGAAGGTTATGAAGCAAATAAGCCTGGAAAACATTTGCAAATGCATGAAAATTAGGAAAGTAAATGGGCATAGTCAGCATAGGTTGATGAAGAGGAAATCAACACAACCAACCTGAAAACCTTCCATGGTAAGATGACTATCTTGATGGATGTGAGGAGAACAGGGGATACTCCTTATATTGACTTTATCAAGGCTTTTTGTCTCCTGTAACATCCTCATAGACAACCTAACAAAACACTGACTAAGTGGAGAATGAGGTGGACTAAAAAGTGCAGCTGCACTCAGATGGTTGTGATAAGTAACACAAAGTTCACCTGGAGACAAGGAACTACGCGTGTTCTGCAAGGCTTGACTCTGCAACTGATACTGGTTAGCATCTTTGTTAATGTCCTGATGAGGGGACAGAGAGTATTCACAGCAAATTTGCAAGTGATACAAAATTGGAATTCTGAAAGTTGGTGTAGTAATTTGGAGCATATTACAGATGCAGTAACAGGCAGGGTATATTTTCTCTGTAACAAACATGATTATTTGAACAATTCTGATAATGGGCATGCATATAGGCAACAGGCTGTCCTAGGTTACAATGTAACATATTCCAGAAGGTCCATATTCTATCCCCATCTTCATGAACTGTTAAAATTAGGAGGGGCAGTGTTTTCCTTACCTCCTCCCCCGGACCATCTTCTGTCAATGGACCATTAACACCTTGACCTATGAGTCATAGATAACTCCCTCCGGGAGCCATTTGTGTTTAATGGGCCATTGTGAGGACCCGCCCCATGACATAGAATGACATCAGCCCATTGTGAGATGCTCCGCCCAGGGGGAGGAGCCAAGCATTCCCACCAGGATATAATCTGGGCATTTGGACAGAACAGGCATCTGCCTTCTACTGGATTCCCAGAGCAGCAGCCTTCTCTCCCGCTTGATCCCCAGAGCAAGGACCAGACCCTTCAACATCACCACTGGACCATTGGAAGAAAACTCTGCCCTTCTACAGGATCTCTGCTTCAGCAGAACCATCTGTCACTCCAGGAGCACTACTGGAGCCACCATTCCAATTGGACTGCTACCAACACCCTGACTGACAGGGTGTCAGGTTGTATTCTAACTATCAGGGTTTGTTTTTTTTCATTTAATACTGCATTTTCTAATTTTCCTATTAGGTTGTAGTTTGTTGGGGGTTTTTTTGTTGTTTGTTTGTTTTAGTTTATTTTGTTTATACATATTAAAGAACTGTTATTCCTGTCCTCATACTTTTGCCTGAGAGTCCCTTTTAATAATTTGGAGGGAGAGGGTTTACATTTTCTATTCCAAGAGAAGCACCTGCCTTCCTTGGCAGGCACCTGTCTTTCAAAACCAAGACACAGGCAAAGGAAGAAAAAGATCAGTACAAGTTCTAACTCTTATCTTATGGTCACTTAATTAAGTACTTGAAGAATTTTACTATTGGTACTGCCAGTTTGAGCTTTGGGACTAACATTGAGTGGCCCTAAGGACAGTGTTACATCCCATAATGGTTATATGTAATTGCTATGCAGGTCTAAATATGTAAAAAATAGCTATATGTAATTGCTATTTTGGACTAAATGTCATGAATGTTTAAGATTCACAGAGGATATTTTTGTATGTCATTTGCATATATTCCACTGCATCAAAAATGGTTCTTATAACTGGAATGAGCGGGTTGTCTAAGATAATTTTCTCAATGCCTCTTGAAAGTGCTCTTGGGGAGAGAGCAGAGAAATTATATTTCAAAGCAAATCAGAAGTTCAGCAGTAGCTGCACACATGCTGGGCATCAACCCTTTACTCAAATAGTTGCACTTGTACTTTCAATGAATACAGAAAAGAAAAACAGAAATAAGGCTGTTATAAGAAACTCAGATTTCCATTTGCAATCTAGGTAGTCCTGCTGTTTTTAAATAGTAATTTTAAGTACTCTTTTTGCACAAGGACATATAGGTCTGTTATGATCCCAGTAAAAAAAAGTCCCTTAAACCCTATGAAGTATCCTTCAAATACTATGTATTATAGGTAACACTGTAAAGAAAGAAAGAAGAATACAGATAATCTTACATCCCTTTAAATGCTAAAAATCCTTAGTTGTGCAGCTTTCAATAGATGCCTGATGCACACTGTGTACACACTGTCCAGACCCTGCTCATGAGAAGAGTGACCCCTTTTACTACGAGAATTTCTTGTATTACTGTGTTCATGATTTCTGCTGTCAAACAAAAAAGATGCTCGTGGAACGTTTTGCTGCGTTTCTGGATAAGGTCAGGAAGAGGAAGGTGTTGCAACTGCTGGTACCCAGCAGGAGCAGCCCGTGGCAATAAGCCAAGCCAGCTGGTGTGATCCTTCAGCCAAGGGTTTTGTGCACCCCAAAAAGCTGGGTGTGCAGCACAGCACAGTGCAGGACTGGGTGTACTCAGATAAACTTTTTTGCTGATCACTAACTCTTCTATGTATTGTATGACAGTGTCCCAGTTTGGATCATCACAGTATTAGTTTTTAAATATTCATCATAATTTATGCAAAAATCATTTAGGAGACTTTTTATATTGATTTTACTTAGGCAATGTCTGTTTCATTTTGCTGAACCAGTTTTACTATGTTGTGGTGTGTGGTGTATAAATTTCCTCCATACTTCTTTTTCTTCTAAAAGGATTAGCTATTCTTTTCTAATAAAATATGTTTATGAACACAGATTTACATTCAATAATTTTAGTTGAATTTTAAAAAGGTATAACTTTCAAAATAAATAGGTAGAAAAAGAAAATATCAAATGCTCCAAAATGTACTTGATTTTAGTATTAGGTTGACATAACTTGGCAAGTTACACTAATTGCAAGCCATCTTAAACACTTCTATTTTTCAAGTTGTGACATTCATTTAATTTTATCTGTTCTGAAGTAAGATGTTTTGCTATTCTAAATATGTGAAGTCTTATCTTGCTATTGAGCAATTGCAAAAAAAAAAAAAAGAAACAAAAATTACTAATAGAAAAAAAAAATCATGGTTTCTATAAAACATTAGAGATTCTCAGTCATTTTGAAGCCTGGCAATGTAGTGCTTCTGAGGTAAACTTTCACAGATGTTTTGTACTTCCCATATGAAATATGCATGAAAGAATGAAAAAGTACGCTCAGCCAAGATGTATTAGGTTGTCACTACTAATTGCAGTAGACAAGTTAGTTCTTTGTTGCACCGTGAAAATCACTCCAGCATAAAGTCAGAGGCTTCTAATGGAAATCAGTTCAGGTAACTTCATTTTTGGCTTTTTTGAAGATTTTTCTTAAAAGCTGGAAAGAGTAACAATCTAAGCAAGCAATGGAAAGAACTCTGGGCAATTGGTGAAAGTAGCTTTTTTAAAACTTCTCTATTCTGAACACAGGGCAAAGCAAGGAAAGCCTGTGCAAGGCCAAGCTAGAGACACCAAAAGTGAGGCAAATGAGAATTTCAATTGCCGCAATTGGGCTTTTTTGTCACCGTGAGACTATGCTGTAAAACCCGAACTATATTTAATGTTGGTTTAAAATAGAGACCTTCAGAGGCTAAGGGAACAGGCCAGTTGCTACAGTAATGGAAGGGCTCAAGCTGTGTTAAACAGGGTGAAAGCACAAGATTTTATTTGCTGTGAAGGTGATTGCAGAAGTGGTGAAAACAGATAAAAAGTAAAAACTCTAAGTAATAGAGCTGTTGGTGTGTATTGAGCAGGAAGGGGTACTGGTGGTTTACAAATAAAAGTCACTATGAAGAACTGAGAGTTTACTTCAGGTCAGCTTGTAAATTTGCAGAATACTTGTCAGTTTTGAGGCTGCAATTTGCTTCAAAAAATTACTATCTTGTGCAGGAGATAGTGTGGAAATATCTGTATTTGGCTTAGTCTTTGTTTTTTCACGTTGCCTGAGACTCAACAAAACAACTTGTTAGTGAAATATTGAAGGCCACAATTACACTACTGTGCTTTGGTATTATTTTCCTACCCCTCGTGTCCTGATTTTTAAGGGCTGAAAGGTGCTTGACTGTTGAGATGTTGTCTTGACTACAGTAATTAATCTGCTTTGCAGCGTCCAGACTGCTAGCCCCCAAAGAGGAAATGTACGAGAGGATGCTGGTGACAAAGTTAGTTCAATCAAGCATCTCACAGTAGATGCCTTAGTTCTGAGAACTTCATCAGAGGTACTATTTTGTTTCATTATATAGAGAAACAGATTCCTTGAGTGAATGGCCCTGCCCATCTTTTGACAGTATCTTTGCTGGTGGAGGGATGGTACTACCGTTGGGCCTTAAGACAGCAAAGGAAAGAGGATCAAGGAGTGGTGCAAGAGTTATTCATTTGACTTCAGTTAAGAAAACCGAGTGTCCACTCTCAGTGGGATTGATTATTTGCCATGTTTTTTAATCCAGGGACCAGATTTACTTCAAAAAATTGGAGATCGTGAAAGAGTTTTATTTATAAAGCCATAGTTAAAGTTCATGGTTTACAAAATTGTTCAAAACTTGCACAAGAAGGTGCCTTGAAAGATACAAACATAATTGATTTTTCAGGCTTCTGCAGTTACTATGTTTTAAACAAGCACTTTCTTCTATGTACAGGAAGCCTGGAGATATGCAGCATATCAACATTAAGAAGAGCCAACAAAGCTGACTGCTCTTGGAGGTAAAATAAAATACTAGAGTCACAGTATTCTTTGGATTCCCAGTAAGATGAATCATCCATTTTTCACTTTTAAAGATGTACTCCATGGACAACAAAAAAACCCTTGAAACTAATCCTTTCATCATCTGAAGCATATTTTTTCATTGACATATCAGAAGAAGAGGAGGTGCCATGGTTAAGAGATTAAATCTTTGTCATATCTAAGAAAGGATCAAAAGCAAGTTACTGTTCCTACTGTCTTTCTCCCAATCTAGAACTTTCTATTTTCAATATAATGTGCAGAAAGCTGTTTCTTTCAGCTTACAAAATAGACATCTTTGGTATATGAATCAAATTAAATAACCAATGGTTTCCCAATTTCTCCTAGTATAATGTAATGACTGTGAGGAGAAAGCTCATTATTAATCACTTAAAAGAACGTGAAAGAATGACTTCCTAGTGGAGAAACCAAAGAGCAGCTTCAGAGATCTGAGTCAACTTCAAGTCAAACATTTTTTGATCCATTGCTATGTCTGCATTGGCAGTATAAAGAAGAGTGTGGAGCAAAGAGTGGTGAGGACTGAGTCAGAACTCTGATTTTATGTTGGATTTCTTTCTTTCCTCTATATTTGGGCTTTTATGCCCTATTTTAATTCAAGTCATATGTCATGGACTAACTGTGCATTAGCAGTTGGAGAGCATTATTTATGCTTTTGGAACAAAGCTTACCCTTTAGTCTCACCCAAAGCAGTTCATGCACTCCATGACTCTCTTCGTGACTCGATTTACTGAAAAATGGTAATGCAAATGGGCCCATTGACTTCTGCAGAGAGAAGTCACTTCTTTCCCCTCCACAGAGTAGGTCCTGCACAGATCAATCCTTCCCACAACTGCAACAACCACAGTAATGAGCAATGGTGGTAGAAACTGGGTGTGATAGTTCAGTCTAGTCAGTAAGTCAGGAAGATCCAGTGTCCTCTCTTCAAGGCTGGTGTGCAGGTCCTTGTTCCCAGCCTACTGCCTTAGGCAGTTGCCTCCTTATCTTATTTTTCAAGATAAGGCTGCACAGTAATTGACTTATTTTTGTAACTCAGAGTAAATAACTGGCATTCTTAAATCAGTACTGCTGTGGTTGAACTGATAGGAAATGTGATAATCCATATAATTTATAGTATTCTATATAATTTTATAAGGGTTTGCCTATCTTCCCTGGAATTATAAAGTCAACAGCCTTGCAGTGATTGTCTTGTGAGGTCCAAAGGGCAAAACCCATCCTTTCATAGATGAGGCAATTCCCTGTTTTCTTAGAAATGCCAGTCACCATTTTCACGGTCAAATGGATTCTTATGATTTAAAATGTTCAAATTTATCAATATTGATTCCCCAGAATCTTCTAAACTTCACAGATCAAATATTGAGTGAATGGGTTTTGTTTAATATTCACTTAAATCTTTCATTAAAATATTTGGTCAACATTTCAGTTACCTTTTATGTTTAAATTTCTGTGTACCTCCAAACTTTTAAGTTCTCTTTACATGTAAGTTTATCACAGTAAAAGCTTGCTAACTCCTTTNTTTTTTTTTTTTTTTTTTTTTTTTATGTATAACTGGAGCATAACTTAGTTCTTTTCAAAATGGAGTTGATTTAAAGAAACAATGTCTGGTCTACTGCCAGTTCAGAGATTTCCATAAATATTCTGTTTAGTAATATAAATAATTTGTTTGGAGTTGTGTCTGTATTTTGCACTAGTAAAGAAGAGTGAGGTATATATTGTGTTTTTATGGGGTTTATAACCATATAGTTTCTGCAGGAGATTTTAGAAGTTAATCTTATTTGTCAGCTAGAGAATTGAGTCTCTTGAAGTCTCCTACAAGCATCTGTTTTGTGGTTTTATTGAACAGATAATTTTGAGATGGCAGGTCCAAATAAATGGTTTGTAAAAGACTTAAAAAGAAATTTTCTTCAGACCTTCTGAAATATTTACCACCCTATAAAAGAGTCTCTAAGTATTTATTTCTCACTCATCCAGGAAACGAAGCAAAGGAAAAGAAAGAAAAAAAGATGTTGCCCTTCATACTTTTCTATCCATAAATAGAATTTGAGAATTTGTTTTACTATTGTTTATTTTGAACCTGAATGAAGTTTCATCTGATGGCCCTTGTTCACTGAAGGTTACAGAATGTAGTCAAGCCAGTCATTATTTTATGCATCCTTACATATGTGTGTTCACTTTTCGCAACCTCAAGTAAAACAGTGGAGAACTGGAGGCTGGAAGGAAATCCTTCATGCTTAATACAAATTCTTTGTCCAAGCTTACTGACCCTTCACTGACTCACTATTAAAAGGATTTTCCCCCTCAAATATTTAAAATTTGGCTGTTTTTTTTCATTCAGCTGTTTAGGCAAGAATGGCAAAAGGCCAAAAAGGGACTATAATGGGCATAACTCTAAACAGGACTACAAGCCTTGCCTCTTATTCCACTGTATTGGTTGCTTAAAAAATAGCAAAATTACTGTAACAAATCATTAGCTTTGTTTGCATTTGCCAGGACTATTTTTCATGATTAATCAGCCCAAAACACTTATCAGCTAATTATTTTAAAATGAGTCACTTCACCATTCTCTTTCCAAATACAGAACTGAAGAAATGATGAAGGGTGGTGATTAACACTAATGCATTTCACAAATGACGTACAGCCTGATGAAATGACTTCTTGTGGTCAACTTGTCTTAGCTTCTGCTGCATGCACGGTGGTTTGTCCTGAACTCATCACAATCTTTTTTTGAGCAGGAACATTCTGGAAGGTTCAGAAGCTGGAAGCAGACCAATATAAAAGTATAAAATGTGGATTAAGATTTCCAATGTCCCAGCAAAGGCTGTAGCTGAGTGGAAGATTTCACTGCACTTCATCTTCAGGAGTGAGAGCTCGTGGCTCTGGTGTGCAGAAACATGATTTACCTTGCTGTGCAAGCAGCCCATTGTTTATATGTGAACATGTTCTGGAAAATGACACAATCTTGCTCAGAGAACAGGATGTCTCCCAGTCTGTGTGTCCAGAAACGTTGGAGCAGATATCTATCTTTAACTGTATTAAATCTAAGCTTCATAAATTCATAAAAGCAGAGTATGAAGTATTTTCAAATCTACATGTCTATAGTGGAATTCACAACAGTCCAAGCATTTTCTTCATTAATGAAATATTTGAGTTTTGTGCTCTTAAGCAAAAAAAAGCATGAAGGACTGGAAATAAATAAGGCAGGGAAGAAGAAAGGAGTATTGGAGGTGAAACAGAGGTAAAAAAAAAAAAAAAAAAATCACTCTACAAAGAGAGAAGGAGAATAATAGAAAGGAATGAAAAAATAGACAAGTAATATTATGAAATAAAAAAACAAAACATAATTTTCATTAACCTATAAATTATTTTCTACAAGCATTTATAAATGTAAAAATATTTTTTCTCTCTAAAACAATGCAATGAATATTAAGTAAAAGATTGAAGGAAAGAAATTGCAATGTAAGATCCAATGTAAGGAAAATAACTTTGGAAATTTTATAAACAAAACAATTTGCAAAAAATATTACAAATAAAATATTTTTAAATGTCCAAGTGCGTAGTGTATTAATTAAGAAAGCTGAGCCACAGGTTTTATGCTTTGGTGGCTTTCAGAGATCTAAAAATATTTCTGAGGCAAGATTTTGGGGGTTCTCACCTGTATGGAAATTGTGGTAAAATTGTGGAGAAAGAAAAAAAAAAAAAATCTCTTGGACATTAAATGCTTCTAAAAGTGTACATTTTCATGCTTCCAAAAATTCAGTAATTAGTTTTAGTCAAATAAAACTGAAAAGAAGTAAAAATGGAAAATCTTAAGTTCCTATTTGTGTTTCTATTTGAATTGATTTGATGGGTAACAGAGAAGGGTTCCTTTACAGTACTGCCTGCACTCAGACAGCTTTACTAAGAGTAATATTAACCCCAGGTTCCCAGGAGAGCATTGCAGGGACCACTACAGCAGCTGCAAGCCAGGGGCTTCATAGGCCTGTTTTAATCCAAGTCATAATAGCACCAGAGAGCCTGGAAATCCAGGGACTTGGTAATGCAGAGGACAAATCATTCAACCACAGAAGTGGAAACTGCATCTCAAAATTAATACTTTAAAATCAGACAGACGATGTAGGCCAAAATTAGTGTCTAATTCAGGCTCTCCATTAGGTCTGTTTATCGCTGCATTGGCAGCAGTTGTTCAACAGCACTGCAGTGCCCACCTGGAACTGCATCACCAGCCTGGGGAGTTACTTCTTTTGCACACTGGGCTCTCTCACTGCTGTTGCTACTTTAAGGCCTTATCCTGTTGTTTCTTTCCTTCTTCCTCTTTAGTGTTGCACCTTGCTGTTTTGCCAGTCATCCCCATAGCCCCCTGCTTTCATTTATTCAGAATGCTTTGACTAATAGCTTGTGTTTGAGGACTCCGCTTTTAACCCTCCTCCCTCTTGGGCATTTGGTCTTCTGGGAAAATAACAAGAAATAATAATAATTATACTTGTAATAATGAGCAAAATGTGTCCTTCAGAGATCTCCAAATTGACACTTTTCATTTATTCCTTCATTTGTTCTTCCTATGCAACATCTGATAATCTATTTAATTTCTAAGATTACTAGTATATTTTATAAATTCCACATCATAAGAAAAATACATTGTAAATGCCTTGTATCATTCCACACCCATTGGTTCACCATTGGGTCTTCTGGGATACATTGTAAAGTAATAACAAAGTGTAGTCTTCCAGTGTAAAGTGCTTTTTATAAATAATATCTTCTCTGCTCTGCCCTTCTCTGTATTTTCCAAGTTTTAGAGCTGAATGTTATAACAACCAGAATAAAGGAAAAGATTTTTTTGGCCATATCTAAATCTTACGTGCAAGCACTATTTTTTAAAAGTAAAGCATAAGCATCAGCTCTAATTGACAAAACAAATGAAAATTCTCAATTAAAAATTTTCCACAGTATTGATTTCCAGGAGGTGGAGAGCACACTTTGTAAAGGGCCATTTGTTGTGTTGAATATTTTTTGTGCATTTCCCAGGAAAATTGATAACCAGCATCTGTTACAAATATGAGGCAATTAAAGGTAGCTTGAAACTGGTACTTAGCAGTCCTCTCCTACTCCAATAATAATCAATCTTTTTCATGAACTGCAATGTTAATTGGCTGAACCTTCAGCTGGAATAGCATTTGTAAAACCTACCATGCCGTGATTTTATACCAAATGAAAAGTTACCTTTTGACTTATTTATATTTCATTATCAAATTCAAAATTTGCCTAAATCACTCTTTATTTGACTCCTCTTGACTCCACTCATAGTAAAAAGGCCACTTACAGTGGCACCATCCCACATGGCATCCTTCTTTGTAAAGGGACATGGGTTTGAAGAATGGACGTCTCAGTGGATAAGGAAGTGACTGGCTGGTCACACTCAAAGAGTTGCAGTCAATGACTTTATGTCCAAGAGAAGGTCAGTGAGGAGTGGTGTTCCTTGGACTGCCACTTTTCAGCGTCTTTGTTGGCGACATGGACAGCGCACCCTCAGCAAGTTTGCTGATAACATCAAGCTGTGTGGCGCAGTTCACATGCGCCTTCCAGTACCTAAAGGGAGTACCAGTACCCAAAGAGGTACTTTTTACAAAGCATATAGTGATAGGACGAGGAGAGATGGTTTTAAACAGAAAGAGGGTAGGTTTAGGCGAGGTATTAGGAGGAAATTCTTTACTGTGAGGGTGGTAAGAAGCAGGTTGTCTGGAGAAGCGGGAGATGCCCCATCTCTTGAGGTGTTCCTGGCCAGCTTGGATGGGGCTTTGAGACACCTGGTCTAGTGAAAGCTGTTCGTGCCCAATGCAGTAGGGGTTGAACTAGACAATCCATAAGGTCCCTTCCAATCCAAACCATTCTATGATTTCTGTGAGACAAAAACATGGAAAAACAGTCCAGTAAAGAGTGGTTTGGTGATTGGGACAGATTGGGACTGGATTTGAACAGCATCAGTACTCCACCTTTATAGCTGCCTGCAATTTAGACACTGCTCTTCTGTACAAGAAGGAAAATGATGCTTGCTAATATGTTGTTTTCTCTGCTCAGTGGATGCTTGCAGGTCAACATGACAGCACAAATTTACAGCTGTTCCATACATAATTTAAGTTTCTTCTATTAAATGTTCCAATATTAAGGTTCAGGCCCATTAGCCAAAGTAGTAAAGTGAATTACAATACTTTAAAACAGTAGTGAACACTAAAATCTTGTGCCATCCATACTACTCAAACAAAACAGAGGCCCTTCCTTCCAGACACTCAGATAGCAGATTTACTGAGCAATCAGCCAGGAAACTATCTGCGCTAATTCATGTGAAGCTACATCAAGGTGTGCAAGTCATCATCAACATAAATACTTTAGGCTAAAATAAATATTTCCAGGCAGTTCCAGGTAGAAGGATTCTAAAAGCATGAACCAGCAAGACCATGGAGCACCTGGAAGCTCATTCATTCATGTTGAGCTATAATTTCTTGCCAGATAGTAGCTTCTTAACAAATTGCTATATCCCACACCACCAGCAGCTGGCTTGCCATCACTCACCCCCAGGGCATTAGTAAGATATGAGAGCATCTTTCAGAGAGTAATAATAACTGGGGTCTAGATAAGCAAGACCTTCAACCTCTCAATGCAGACCAAAGCCTTTCACACAGCTCCATGGTGCTGGTTTTCTGGGATCACTGACAGCCATCTTTCATTAGTGCAGTGGAATAGCCCTGTGACAAGGAGCCAGTTGGTGACTGACATGCTGTCACTGCTTGTCCACTCCCCCATATCTGTGCATAAACCCCTGCTGTCTCCTTACACCACTTGTCAGCTGACTCTTGAGAACATAGGTAGCCTGCAGCATTTCTTATTTCAGTTTCAAATCAGCTGTGTTTTATCCATAGCTAAAGGGAGGAGTATGCAGAGAGCAAAGTTAATTAGTTTATAGCCGTAATCTCTCTCCATAGAGTCGGCACAGACAGTCAAATTTTTATCCCCATACACATCATGTGAGCTGGTTTATCAGATTAAATGTGCTTTTATATTTAAATGCCATGAAGAAAATATTTATGATAAATTTTTAGTAGAAGGAAGTCCTTCCAGTGCAACACCTCTGTGTTTGGAGCACCATATAGTTCAGTTTGAAGCAAGACAATATGTCTTAAGTAGCAGAGAAAGCTCTCTACACAGGAGAAGGCCTGAAAATAAATATTAGCATTTCCTCAATGTTATGCTCAATAAAGACACAAAGACTCAACTGTGATATGAAAAAAACAAAGACATGAACTGATAATAATGCTGTTGCTATATATAAATCAAATATGCCCTAAATTGTTGCAATCCCAAAGATGTAAAGAACATAGAGGTCCCTTCATGTGTCCTGTTACTCCCTACTTTCCTAAGTTTATTAGAGAATGAACATTAATGCTCCATCATTGTCATATGACTCGTGGGGCTGCAGTCCCCAAGTAGTGTGGATCTTTCATAAAACTGGAAAAACTCAGTACACTGGGGAAAATAATCAGACTCTGGTGTGAAGGAGATGGGGGTTGTCATATCTCCCTTGGCTGATTGCTAGAGGAAAAGAGCAGGACATTTTACTACAATAAAGAAAACCAGATTTTTCTTCATCAAGCCCCAAATTTCTGCTAACAGCGGCACCTGCTAACCTCTCACAGAACCTCTGTGCTTTACTGAGCACACTGAACATGCCAGCCTGCCTGAATTCATCTGTCAGACATGTTTCTACTTATCTACCTTCTGCATTTTCTTCTTGCAGCCTCCATAATCCACATGATAATAGTGTAAACCTTCTCTTGACAGAATTTTTTTTCCCCTTCTATTAAATCTGAAATGAAAGTGGGGGTTATATGACCCCAACACAGTTATTAAACCAGGACTAGAGAGAGGAGCAACATCAATCTTCAAAAGAAGTTTTGATAGGGAATAAATGACTGCTGCATAAGAATAATACCTGCTGATAAAAGACCTGGGGAATTTGTGCATAGCTGAAAGCTGTTTGTGGCTGCTTTTTAAGCACCTTTGGAGCCTATGTTTAGCAGGAAACACGGCAATCATAATAACCCACATTAAGCCCATCAGCCTGGCTAGTATTGTGCATAAGAAGGAGAGATGATTGCTCTTCAGAATAGCAGGGGTCTCTCTTGTGGTCGCTTCTCTGCAGCAAAGCAGAGAGCAAAGCAACTGTTGCTTTTGTAACAGTAACAAATTCTTCCCAAGACTTATTATGCCAATAGGTAAGTCCAAATCCAAAAGTACATCCACCCTGGAACAGAATACATACGACAAAAACGACAGCTATGTTTCTAACATTCAGTCAAGTTTGTAATATTTTAAACATGCCTTAATTGTTCGGTATTTGTAAAAAGATTAAATTAAGGTCTTCATTAACTTGTGTTTACAAGCTTTTGCTGCTTGACATGAATATAAGATGTCAATTTGAACATTTCTGACCTTTCATTTTCCTAGTGTTATATTCCATGAATGACTTCTATGCTTGGTCACTGAAATAATTTTTATGGTACTTGACTCTATCTTACAAAATATCATTATATTAAATTCCTCTAAAAACTTAAGGAAATAGATAAAAGTATTTTTTATATTTAAATCATATTCTGCCTTTTTTTTTTCATTTTTTAGCTCCGAGTAATAATTCTTTAACTGGATATTGGAAAATTTTTATCGAGAAATTAATTACTATTTTTTAATAATGATCTTGCAATGTTTGAAACTTGTCTCTACAGAGATGATAATAATACCATCTGTTCTCTGGTTTGTGAGAGACAATAAAAAGATAATTTAATTGAAGTTGGACCACAGATTTATACAGAAGTAATTTCAGAAGAAATTAGACCTAGCAGGATCCTCTTTTCAGAGGAAAGCATTAATTTCTTCAGAAAATATCACTTTATGAAAACAGTACCTTTAAAGAGAAAAAACCTCTTGCATACTTTTCACATCAATATTTTGACAGGGCTTCATCTTTCTAACCCATCTGTCTTGTATTTCAACTCAAAGTATTTAATTTAAATGTAAACTAATTATACTTTATTCATATTTAATTGTAGTGGAAATCTTTAAAAGCAAAAATCAAAATAATGGCTTAAAATTGCCTGAAAAAATTTCTTTTGACATAATTTCTCTTCCATTTTATTTGATTTTGACCTAGAATGATTTTTATTATGAATAGAGAAAAGTTATATCCAATGAATTATGATAAGTATTGAGAGAACACTCTCCAAAGAATAATGAATCTTCAGCTATATTAAAATGGGTGATTACATACGGAATCAGAGTGAAGGACTAACTGCTTTCTTCTTTGTTAGTACAAGTGTATCTTTATGACATTAATTTCTTATTGTCAAATGAAGATGCCTATGTGAAGTATAAAATAAAAATGTCTGTTTAAATGTGGTTTCTCTTTGCTGGGAATCCAAGGCAACTGCACGTAAAATTATTTACTGGGTCAAGACAAAATTGAGAAAACTCAGAGTATGCCTTAGATAATTTTTAATAATCTTCAGTAGACATCATAAATGCAACTCAGTAATCTACTTACTCCTTAGCATCTCTGATTTAATTTCCCTTTGAAGCAAAGTTCTGGCCAATGAAGTCTAAAAAGCAGCTGCATAGTTCTGTGGAACTGATGATACCTTCCCCAATAAATCGGTTAAAAACATTACAAAAATAAAACTCCTTCTAAAATTCTCTCTAATTTTTGAGGTGAATGTGAAAGGTGTGAATAAAGTGAGAGATATTACTGAAAGTTATATCTCAAAGGGCTTACAAAACAGTTCATATAATGTTAGATTCTTTCTTACTGTCAGTGTAAGAGGTAGCAGAAGTGAACTATTGCCAGTATTTGACTTTAGAAAAGGCTCATTTAAGTGCTTAGAAGGACATATGTCTTAGAAACCAAATCATCTTTATCTCGAACAAAGCTGAATACTCACCAGCACACTCTTTGACCAGCAATGCTGTGACTCGATTTTATTCTAACAAGATCCTGTTCAAAGGAAACCTTGCAGCAAATTACTTGAGAGGGGTGAAGAGAGGAAGCTCTTCAGTTTGCAGTTGGGCAAGCAAAACGAGATCTTCCATGGTACCATGGGTGTGTGTGTTTCCGTGTGTGTGCACATACATACATGCACACAGAGAACAGACACCTTTCAAACCTGCTCATATACTTCTCTCTGACTCAAGGCCATTAGAAAATCATAAACCACACAACATTTCTAAGAATAATAATCGTGTACCTTAGCTTTTCAGAAAACAAAGTTTTCTGAAATAGATTGCAGAACGGGACTTGGAAACATTCTCCCAGTTTCTAACTATATGGTATGTTACTAAGGGAACTATGTTAAAAGCTTACTGGTGTACACTACAGTTTGCTTCCCAATAATCCTCCCCTGTTTCTTATCCAACATTTGTATCCATAATATATCCAAAACCTAAATCTCACCCTCATATCTGATATTCCTACTGTCTTTTGTGAAGAAATTAGTTCCAGCAATGGACTGCATGAGTAGGTTTACTCTCCGGGCAGACAACCGTAAGATTGCACCTTGAAAATTCTAAGCTCCAGGTCTTTACCTGCTCGAGACAATAAGCAGTCCAAAATACTGTTTGTTGTACAGAAGGAAAATGCAAAGCTTTTAGCATCTTAGATACATTCTTCAGGAAAAAAAAAAGTAGAAAATAATACTATCAGTATAACATATATCCTTTTATCTCAATTGACCTCCACTCAATTAAAATTCTTGTTCTGGCTGCTTTTATCCCAGTCAATTTTTCTCTCCCATTTACTTTGTCCTTGAATTACTTTCCTGTCTGTGACATATTGGGCTAAATAAATTGTTCTGTGCAATAAAATTTGATTTTCAAGCAGCAAGTGCTGCTGCCACTTACAGTGCACAATAAAGAATAAAGCAGGTAGAAAATTTATATTGAAGAGGAATCTAGTTTCATCACAATAAATCAATTTTTCGTGTTTCACTGATTATTCAAAAATAAAAGAGATGGAAAATGTTGGAATTATACAATGGCACCACTTAATGAACACAACCAAAAAAACCTTCTCTTTTCCATTCATATATGGTAAATGTAAAAAATGAGAGACTCAATTTTTGTCTGAACTCTTAAAAATATCACCACAGTCATAGGAACTGTTAAATTGAGCCTCATGATCACTTTGGATTCACTATGGATGTATAAATGAATTGCCTCATAGAGTAACTCCTGACTTCATCAAGTGTCACTTCCCTTAATTCAAAAGCTGTCACTGCAGAAGCACTCACTTTGATTTTTGCATTTTATCTGGCTTTATAATACAGACTGAAAACCTTTCCTGAAGTAATTTCTAGCTGATTGCTAGATGAGTAATTATTAAAGCAAGAATATTGTCGAATTGTTATGTAGCCAAGGGGATCCATACCTGATGAAGGAAAACAACATATGAGAGATGTCACCTTTCTTGAAAAGATGTTTCATCAGATAAACAGTATTTAAAGTTCTAAATATGTTTTTGGCAGATTCTCTCATCAGAGATTATTGAACAAATCAAGATGCTCTAGGAGAACATCATAATTTTGGTAGAGTCATAATTTATGAAATGATGGGAAGGAACATCAAAATGTCAAGCTTATCAATAAAAAGATGTTGTTACAAGAACTCCAAGGAGATCTATGCTTTTCAATGCATAAGTAACTGATTAAAAGAATGTAGGTAGAGAAAGGAAAAAATGTACTCTTAGTATTTAAGAATATTACAAGTAAATCTGCCTTTGAAGGAGAAAAGACCCTGTTGAGTAAGCTGACAATGAAATGATAGAAACCATCCAATACACTAGAAGATACTGTAAATGAGAAAAATCAGCCCTAACTATACATTACACACTAATAGCACTAAAATAACTGTTCTACCAAGGAAGGGCTAGTCAGGGCAAATAGTTAAGTGACAGTGTCAAAAGAACCCTGAGTTAATGCTAAAGAGCATAAAAAATAATATGAATTACTGGAGACTAGCAAATACACTAGAGACTAGTCAAAACATCATTGTGCAATTGTGAATATCTGTGATTCAACTGCATATACTTTCTATTCTCTGTCTAAATGAGGCTATAGCAAAGTAGAAAAAGCATAAAATAACACAGCAAGAAAATAACTTCTAAACTTGGGAGGGGATTATTTTTATTAATCACAGAATCACTAAATTGGAAGAGACCTTCAAGATAATTGAGTCCAACCCATGCCCTAACTCCTCAACTAAACCATGGCCTCGAGTGCCACATCCAGTCTTTTTTTAACCACATCCAGGGACGGTGACTCCACCACCTCCCCAGGCAGGTCCTCCCAGCACTTTACCACCCTTTCAGTGAAGAACTTCCTCCTAATATCCAGCCTATATTTCCCTTGGTGCAGCTCGAGACTGTGTCTGTCCCCTCGTTCTGTCAGTTGCTGCCTGGAGAAAGAGACCAACCCCACCTGACTACAGCCACCTTTCAGGGAGCTGTAAAAAGGGATAAGGTCACCCCTGAGTCTCCTTTTCTCCAGGCTAAACAGCCCCAGCTTCCTCAATCGTTCCTCACAGGGTTTGTGTTCCAAGCCCCTCACCAGCATCGTTGCCTCCTCTGGACGTGCTCAAGGGTCTCAACATCCTTCCCAAATTGAGGCGCCAGAACTGGACACAGCGCTCAAGGTGCTGCCTCACCAGTGCCGAGTACAAGGGTAGAATGACCTCCCTGCTCCTCTGGCCACACTGCTCCTGATACAGGCCAGGATGCCACTGGCCTTCTTGGCCACCAGGGCACACTGCTGGCTCATGTTCAACCAGCTGTAGACCCCAGGTCCCTTTCTGCCTGGGCTCTGCCCAGCCACACCATCCCCACCCTGTAACGCTGCATGAGGTTATTGTGGCCAAAATGCAGGACTTGGCACCTGGACTCATTAAACCTCATCCTATTGGACTCTTCCCATCCATTCAACCATTCCAGGTCTCTCTGCAGAGCCCTCCTACCTTCCAACAGATCAACACATGTCCTCAGCTTAGTGTGATTTGCAAATTTACTCATAAGTGACTCATCCATGTAGTCAGTAAAAATATTGAACAGAACTGGCCCCATCACAGACCCCTGAGGGACATCACTGGTACTGGCCCCAGCTGGATGCAGCACCGTTCACCACCACTCTCTGGGCCCAGCCATCCAGCCAGTTCTTAACCCAGCAAAGAGTGCTCCTGTCCAAGCGATGGGCTGCAGCTTTTCCAGGAGTGTGCTGTGGGAGATGGCGTCAAAGGCCTTGCTGAAGTCCAGGTACACAACATCCACAGCCTTTCCTGCATCCACCAGGCAGGTCACCTGGTCATAAAAGGAGGTCAGATTGGTCAACATGACCCTATCCCTCCTAAACCCGTGCTGGCTGGGTCTGATGCCCTGGACATCCTGTAAGCTCTGTGTGATGACAGTCAGCACAAACTGCTCCATAACCTTACTGGGTACTGAGGTCAGGGTAACTAGCCTATAATTATCAGGATCCTCCTTCCTACCCTTTTTTTGAATGGGTGTCACATTGGCCAGCTTCCAGTCATCTGGAACCTCACCAGTGAGGCAGACGATGGAGAGCAGCTTCACAAGCTCATCTGCCAGCTCCCTCATCACCCTGGGATGGATCCCATCTGGTCCCATAGATTTATGAATATCCAAGAGGCTCAGCAGTTCTCTGTCTGCCTCCTCCTGGGTATCGGGGGACCATTCTGCTCTCTGACACTGTCTACTAAACCAGGAGGACAGTTGTCCTGAGGACAAGCCTTCTTCCCACTAAAGACTGAGGCAAAGAAGGTGTTTAGCACCTCTGCCTTCTCCTCATCTGTAGTTAAGTTCCCTCCCGCATCCACTAGAGGACAAAAGCTGGTCTTATCCTTCCTTTTGCCATTAATATATTTGTAAAAATTTTTTTTAATATGCTTTACAAAAGTTGCCAAATTACATTCAAACTGAGCTTCAGCCTCTCTATTTTTTTTCCTACATGCCCTAGCAACCCTCTTAAAAGCTTCCTGAGAGACCTGACCCTCCTCACAATTATACATCTTTTTATTCCTAAGGTCCTCCAAGACCTCCTTGCCCAACCAGGCTGGACATCGATTCATCTTTCAGCACATGGGGACAGTCTGTTTCTGTGTCCTCAAGATCTCTGTTCTGAAGCACGCCCACCTTTCCTGTAAGCGGCCTCCAATCAGCACATCTCCCACCAGCCCATTTCTATTTGCAAACAATAGATCTAACATGGTCCCTCCCCCTGGCTGGCTTACCGGCCAGCTGCAACAAATGTTGTCCTCCACACACTCTAAAAATTTCCTGGACTCTTTACACTGGTAAGAGACCATGCATCTCAAGATAGAAACAAAAGGAGTCTTTAAAACAAGAAAAGGACACTGGGTAGGTAATGGGAATCCTTCTGCACTGTTCATCAAAATGCAAAAAGTGAGGGATATCACAGCAGTTTTACAGGGAATGGCAGCAAATACTGTTACATATAGGCTACATATCTCTTGCTTCGGGGTTTTTTTTTTGGTAGATCAATGTATAAAGAGGTCCAAAGAAAACTGGGGCCACTTCATGGAGCATAATATGTCTCTATTTCAATGGTCTGGATACACTTTCCGCAGCAGAAAGCTTTGCTTCCTACTGGTCTTCAATCCTACACTTGCTACAGGCATCCCCTTTGCTGTTGACAATAATGAGATACAGCCTATGACTGACTTCTTGTTTTGGGCAGAGGTTTTTCTACTCCTGCATGCTGTCATCGAAGGCAGCAAAAATTCAAATCAGGAAAGTGGCCTGGCAGAAAAGAACTTGTTGGTGCTGGTCAACAGCAGCTGAACATGAGCCACCTGTGCCCAAGAAGGCCAATGGCATCCTGGCCTGGATCAGCAATAGTGTGGCCAGCAGGAGCAGGACAGTGATTGTCCCCCTGTACTTGGCACTGGTGAGGCCACACCTCAAGAGCTGTCTCCAGATTTGAGCCCTTCACTCCAAGAAGGAAATTGAGATGCTGGAACAAGTCCAGAGAAGGGCAACAGAGCTGCTGAAGATTCTAGAGAGCAAATCCTATGGGGAGCTGGCAAGAGAGCTGGAGTTGCTTGGCCTGGAGAAAAGGATGCTCACAGGAGACCTTATAGCTCTGTACAACATCCTGAAAGGAGGATGTAGCCAGGTCAGCCTGTTCTCCCAGGCAGCAAGTCACAGAACAAGAGGAAATGGCCTCAAGCTGTGCTAGGGGAGGTTCAGGCTGGACATAAGAAGGGTTTTCAGGCATTGGACAAAGATGCCTATGAGGGTGTTGAAGTCACCATCCCTGGAGGTGTTCAAGAAACAACTGGATGTAGCACTTAGTGCCATGGTCTATTTGATCAAAGGTTGTACTCAAACANATGTAGCCAGGTCAGCCTCTTCTCCCAGGCAGCAAGTCACAGAACAAGAAGAAATGGCTCAGGCAGGACATAAGAAGGGATTTCTTCACTAAAAGGGTTTTCAGGCATTGGACAAAGATGCATATGAGGGTGTTGAAGTCACCATCCCTGGAGGTGTTCAAGAAACAACTGGATGTAGCACTTAGTGCCATGGTCTATTTGATCAAAGGTTGTACTCAAACAATGATCTCAGAAGTCTTTTCAAAATTAAATGATTCTGTGATTCTGTATCATTATAGAATGTATCTGAGGCAGTAAATTTTGCTAGCTAAAAACTCTCAGAAATAGAAATGTAAAGCTCACTCTCCATTCACTGGCACATAATTTATCATTTAAGAAATTATTTGATATTTAAATTTCATCATCTGACCTGCACTGTCCTTATCTTAGCACAACTTGTCTTCAATGTTGTATACTCAGGACAAATTTTTGGAAGAACTGCCAGAATATCTAGCCAGATAGTTTGTAACACAATAAAAATCTATATTGCAATGTGACCCAAACATATGGGCTCACTAACTAGGAAACTGCTCAGGTTTGGCTGACAAGAACTGAAACTTTCACTGACTTACTGTTTGGTAGAGCAAGTATCATAATAGGCAATGGAGCAATCATCTAGGGAAAGTATTCAGAAGCCAGAAAAAAATAGACTTTAGGATATCCTGTCAACAGTAGTTGAAAAAATACTGGAATTTCCCATAGTCCCAGAAATGAATTTGGACTGGTACATTGAAAGTCAGACTGCTCTGCATTTAGGACTCAATCAGTTTGTTAAATCACATTTTAGATACAAGTCTCTATATGCCAGTCAGTTGTCACTAATAATTTGGCCAGCATGAAACATCTTGAATGTATTGCAGAACGGAGACTGGAAACTAATTGAAGTGGAAAAAGATATTCCTTTCACTGGGGAAATAAAAAAGAATGGAAATATTAGATTTTGTGATGTTATTCTCTGGGCTTCCAATTTTAATAAAACAAATGGTTTATGAACAATCAGATTTGTAATGTAACTCAAAGATTATACTTCTGCCGTCTTCTCAAAAGATAAAGGTTTACAACAATGTTAAATTAGCCATATTCTGAAACCTTACCATAAACCAGAAATATATTGTATTATGGAAAGTAGTAAAGTAGAAATAAAATAAATTAGAGAAGTAAGAGCTGATACTTATCATGTAGAAAAACTATTTTTGAGAAGCACTTCCTAACATCCTATGAAACTCACTGTCCATATCTAATACCAATAAAGATTTGTTTTATATGTGACCAAGGCATCAGCCTCTAATTTTCTGCTGGGTGCCTGGGAACATTCCAGAACCACACAGGACTTCTGACAAATTGTCAGGGTTTGAGCTCAGCATCCTTTAAGGTGTGCCATGCTAGCAGGGGAATGACACTGGTTCCCAAGAGAACAGGGACTGGCCTTGGGAGGCAGAAGCCACTAAAAATTGCTATAGATGTGCTGCCACAAGGAAAGAAGGCCTTCCAGGTTTTAGACAATATCAAAAGAAAGTTTGGCCTGACATGCATTCACCCATAACTTAATAGGATTTAAAGGCTGAGGTAGAATGAAATTGATCTACTCTGTGAAGTCCTAAACCCCACTAAAATCACTGCCTTTTGTTACTGATGCGAGCATGTAGTACACTGAAAATATTGTTTATCAGCATAGTAGAAATCCACATGTAGAAAATACACATTATAGACACAAAGTCTGTAATGTACTGCTACTATAGTAACACTACTGTAGTGGAAAGCTTCAGAATCTAGTAAATATTAGTCCAGATTCTGAATAGTAGAGAAAAAAAAACATTAATAATACAGCTAGAATTTTTATACACATTCAAGTTGCCAGCAGCTGGAGTAATTTTCTGGGTAGAATGCAATGTTCTTTCTGACAGTCTCTTTACTTTTCGGATATTTTACTTTTACTTTTCTTTAATCTTCCTAGATTCTTCTTTCTATATTTACTAACATACTTTTAAGCCTTTTTTTCTTTCTTGCTTTATCTGCTCTCTATGTGACAGCTGAGTGGTTTATATATGATGCATTTTATATTTTTTTCTCTGTGTGGCATTTGAAACTAGTTTTGTACAAGTCTACATATTTTTTTTAATAGAGTATCAATGATATATTTATAGTTATGGGATTTCCATTACCAAGCACGTCTCCCCGTGTCTGTGCCACATCCTGGGGCTTCACTCCTCAATAACCCTGCTGTTGTGTCAGACCTGTATTTCTCTACATTACATCATTGTGTCAGAGTCATAAATATTTCATTCTACTTACAAAAATTGCTGCTTGCTGCTACCTATGTAAAACTGTCATTGTGACACACAAAGATGATAAAAGCAAAATAAATTAGACATAACCATCATGTCAATGACAGAAATTGTCACGCCTAAAACAAGTACGACAAAGCTGCAACAGGTGAAGAAAAGTTTGAACTGAGCACAGCTCTCAAGCCTCAGTCCTGAGACCTTGGAAATTCATTACTCAGCTTGTGGCCTGTTACTGGTAATGGCAGTATCCTATTACAGGGCTGCACGGTTTCACAGGGCTGAGATACAACTCACTTTGTAGAAATCATGGTCTAAGGATAGTGAGATTTGTTTGCATGTAACTCTAGCGGGCACCGGTATTTGATATGGCTTTTATTTCATGGTTTAATTAGCTATAGAAACTAAGGCACAGAGAAAGATTTTGCATACTAGTTAAATTTCTCTTTGGGAACTGTAACAGCTCTGCAGGATTCAATAGGCAGCAGACTGTGTGCAGTGTTAGTGCAGAGGGGAGAAAGGAAGGGATAGGTCTCTTTCAATGCTATCACTTGCAGATGACCAGTGAGAGCCTAAAATCTGCAGTGGCAAGCCCTGATGATAAAGTATTTCTCCTAAATCTACGGCATCATGGAGTTAGCACCAGTTATGACGGCATTATGACTTCAGGTACAAAGAAGGAGGAGTTAACCTTAGTCTGAAATCAACCAAATTAATTTACACTGACAGTGCTCAGCCCATTTCTTGATCAAATTAACAGGTAGAATTTCATTAGCTTCAGGTGAATTGGAACAGTCCCCACATTGACAATTATAGAGATTTGGCAGCAACATTTACAATATTTACACTTTGCACTAGACCAAAGAAAAATTATGAACAGTTATTACTTTTCCTGTAGCTGTAAAACTAAGCCACCAAAAAAGTAGATCTTACTACTGAAAATCCTTTAAGTGGTATGTAGAACAAGCCTGAAAATATTGTTAAACCTTGAAAGTAAAAATCTGACAGAAAAACAACTTAAGGCCACAAGATCCTAAGATACTGGCATAGAATTTGGAAGAAGTACTTTTATTTTAATAAAAAAATAAGGAAATAATAAAGGAACACACCACCATCTGCTTCATGTCTTTATTGCCTAGTTAATTCTGAGAAAGTAACATGGCTCAAGAGATGCTCTAAAGTCTAAGTCCCAAAGAAACTTAATCTACAAATACTCTATATTATTCCCTGATTATTTTAAATTCCTGTTTAAGTAGTCTGAGAATTCATTTCTATCATAGTAAATTTTCAAATTATTTTTCATTCATCTTGAATAACTACTCTTTTTCCAGTAGATCAAAATTCCTATGCAACTGTGAATCATAATTAAAATATGTTGCAGTAATCTAAATCAGTCCAGCTCACTGTTCCTGTTCTCTTCTAACTCCTTCAGATGTACAGCAAATTCATCTTTGATTGTCTTTTATCGCTTCATTGGCATTAAGATGATCTTTATTATTTTCTCAGTATGGATTCTGCTCCTTGCTGCATGAAAGTCTGGCGAGGTGAGTAGAGGTACAAAGCCTTTTATTGTCATCTAACACTGCTGTGAATACTGAAAGTAGCTTGTGGAATAAATATTGTTGAAATACAAATACATCCAAGCAGAATTACTCTGGTACATAAGATTGTGCTGTCTTTACATTGGTTTCTACTAGAAGAATTATGTGAAGGAAGCCATGAAATTTAAAACTTTCCCTGTTGAAGTGGGAGCAGAGAATAACTGGAGTTTCTGATCTGCTGGGTATCCTGGTGCCAGGAGGGGCAGGGTTAACGTTTGCAGCAGCCAGGATGATCTTGGTCAGGGCCCCAGAGGTTATTTTATACCACCTTGTGTCATTGCCAAGAGCAGAAGGAAGGGACTGTCCTCCAGGCAGAACGGAAGCCTTCCAGTCTACTAAAGTGCAGTGGGGTAATGTGGGTTCTGAGCAATCATGTGTAAATTGTTTGCCTATCTTGTACACTTTGGAATTGATATTTGTCTTGGTTTAGGGTAAATTTGGGAGGAAATTTTTAAAAGGGTTTTTTCAGAAAGCAAATTCAAGCAGCCCCTCCCCCAATCTGTTCAGGAAAAAAATATTCCTGGAGAAGAGTGGGAAAAAATTGTTTATTTAATAGGCAAAGTACTTCCTAGTACAAAAAAATTGATAATATTAAATAGAAAAAATCTCACTAGTTTGAGGAGACAATAAATAAATCCCTCTTGTGGGTTGTTCAGTCTGTTATCAGTCCCTCCAGCACTGGAAAATGCTGAAGGTAGGGCCAGGCCCCAGTGGGCCACAGGTGGTCCTTAGCTGAATTTTCAGTTTAGAGCAGGTTCAAAACAGTCCCAAGGAAAAAAATTTAAAAAAATAATAAATCACAGTCCAGAGAACCGTTCTGCCTCAGCGAGCTAATTAAAAAGCAAAGGAGAGCTCTCTCCATGTGTCCAATGTAGACAACACTGTCCAGCAGAAGGATGTGGGGGAGCAAGTGCAGTTTTTGATAAGTTCTGCCCTTCTTCTCTCCCCCCTTCATTTTTGGAGCCAGTCTTAAAGGTGCAGAAATCAACAGCTATCATAAATAGACACACAGTTGGGGATACAAACATCACAAACTCACCCCAGGACAATATTATAGCTGTTACTGTTCATTTTCTCACCTGATTGCTGTTTCCAGTAAATTGTGCTTATCTCAGCCTGTGATCTTTACCTTTTTGCCTCCAATTCTCTTCTGCAGCTAGCTGCTGGGTGAGGATAAGAGAGAAGCAAGCAGTGCATTGTTTCAGTGGGAATGCTAAAAAGAATACCATTCCTAAACCAGAACACTGGGTTAAGCGGTTGCAGTGCATCTCTTGGATGTTGCCTAGAAATCTTTGAACTGAAGAGCTACCCCAAGGCTCTTTGGCTGTAGTTCTGTCAGAGAAGCATTTTGAACCTTGCCAAGGAAAGAGTTGAGGTACTTTCAGACAACTATCTGAGTATCACTTTTTCTTCTCTTGAAGTTACCTCTTCAATGACAGATGGGACCAAGCAGCAAGGATGATAGAAATAGGAAGCCCTGGGAGACTGAAGATGCAGAAATGCTCAGCACAGCAGACATTCTACCTCTGAACAGTTACATACTGCAGCAAGGTTTGGGTTTAAAGTACGCAGGGTCTACTTCTGGCAGAAAAGAAAATTCACATTGGCCACAAGCAAGATAATGCTTCATTTTGTGGCAGAATGGTGATACTAATTTTTGAAAGAGACAAAGGGAGCTAGCTGTCCTGTCAGCAATGGTATGAAACCAAAGCCCTGCTAAGATAAGCTTCCTTCTCAGCATTTCTCATAAACTGAGAAACACAGTGACTTTCAAGTACTCAAAAAATTAAAGAAAGAAATTTTGATTTGGTGTTTTTGCTCTTTGTTGCAAGAATTCAGCCATTTGCTCTGAGAGCAGAAGTATTGTTGAGACACCTGTGCATACCAGCCTCTATTGTCTGTTTAGGAGAGATGTGGAGCTGAGGTTATTGTGGTACACTTTTATTCACATCTCTGATTTTGACATGCCTCTTAAGCTCTGGTCTCTCAAATGTTACTCTGTCTTCGGAAGATATTTCTCATTCCTACCCACTTCCATTAGGAAAAAAAAAAATCTACCTGAAATGTAAGGAAAAATGTTTTAGAGCATTTTAAGACTTATTTTCCCAAACCTTTCAAATTCACTAAAAACCAGCCTAATCAAAACCTGTGCTGCCAGGAAAAGTAGTCCAATTGATTCACTATGTTTTCCAGCTTGGCTTTAGGACTCAAAACAGTGATATGCCAAACAATTTTTAAATCATGTGTTTCTCTTTTCAGGGTCACTTGAAGCAAAAGTACACAGGCCATTATTTTTCAAAAAAAAAAAGCTCCAAGTGCTGTGCTTCAAATGGAAATGATTTGGCCATTTTTAAAGCTCTACTTTTAGTGGAAGGAATGGAACATGGGATTGTGATTGCTCCATATGCCACAAGCTATTCTGTTGGATGGTAAGTTCTCCCTAAATTTCTCCTATTTTTTTTTCTCCCAAAAGAATAAGGCTGTAGAGATAAAATCCCAGATTACCCCCAGCAGTGCAAAAATCTTTCATACCATCCTACAGCCTTCTGTTTCAAAAAATAAGTGATGTTGCTGGAAAAGAACAGGAAACTGCATTTTTAGGCAAACTTGTTTAAATCTAACACTTTGGGATGTAACAAGGTTCTGTCTAGAATAAGGAAGAATCTTATTTTCTCCTGCATATTTGTCATCTGTGGCACTTGTAGTGATGTCTACTCCATGTCTTTGTCAACTGATAGAGTGAGACTAGCTGGCCAGGACTTTGATGTCAATCTGCCTCTCCTACTACTGTTTCTAGAGAAAGTGTAAAGGCCTTTAACTACAAAAAGCCAGATTATATTACATGAGCAACAGAACACTTTTCATATAACAAAACCTCAAAATAAGGAAGGTAAAATGAAAATTAAAGTTATTAAACTTCATGCCATGGAAAATACTGTTAAACATCTCTGTCCCAGAACACGGTGTGTGTCTTTGGCTCCAGGGAGTTACACAAAAGCTCCCACAGGGCAGCAAACTGCTACCTAGGGAATTTCTTTCACACTGTCATCCTTCCCAGTCCCTGAGATTGAGCTTACACAGACACATCAAAGAACTCTTGGAAAAATTCCTGACCCCTGTAAGTCACTGATTTGCACAGCCAAACTCTCAGACCAGTCACTGATTGTGTTTGGTGCTTTCATGACCATCCCTGAAAAACCCTGGGTGTACTTCCAGAGCCAGCACAACAGAAGACCATTCCCAAGAGATGCACTGGACACAATCACCCCATTTCAGAAGGTCAGAGGGTCTCATAGTGGACTGCTTCATACCAGCTGAATACAGAGAATGGTATGGCAAACACTGACATAGGTTTAATCTCTCCGGAGCCTCCAAGCATTTGCCACCATATAGGTTCTGATGGATCTGCCCATCACACTTTTTGGCTGCCTCCCCTCATGAGCAGCATCCAGGGCAATCCAGTCACAGTGCTTTCAGCACAGTCAGTATTTTTTTTTTTAATTGACCTGTTAAAATAGTGGACAAAAATAAGCAACTGCTGGCTTTTTAGCTGTATATAAAATCAAGGTGGATAATGAGTAGAGTGGGTCAATTCTGTAACAGAGAGTCTCTGATGCATAGTTTACTTACCCAGACTAACACTGGGTGTTGATTATGCATCATGAGCATTTTCTCTCAGGTTTGGTAGGCATTTTGTGAAGAAGGAGAGAAGGGAGAAACATTGCTATATCAGACATGATTATCCTACTGGGATCATCTCACCACAACTATGAAGAAGCCTAAAGCATTCACTGTGCTTAGGTCTGCCATTACCTCTAGCTACAGCAATTTGAGGACAGACATCTGACTCAAATAAATCTTTAGATATTATGAAATATTTGTGCGAAACATATTGACCTGGTGGTACGTAGGTCAAAGTAGATGATACAATGTTCTCATCTGTCTCTTCCTTCAGCAAAGCTGACATTTCCAATAATTTTTCATTCAAACTATGTTAGAAGCACTGATGAAATCCCCTTGTGATGTAACTTCACAAGGAACTCTCCAGGTCAACCCACAGTTATATATGATTATCATAAATTAAGCATCTAACTCTAACAGTTATTCAGTTATGTGAGAGCCACAAACAAATTAAAACACAATATACCTCACTTGTCAAATCAGCTAGCCACTGAGAAAGTTTCAGCTAGCCACTAAAACTCTTTTTCTGGGCTCTGGAATTCCAACTAAGTAAAAAGAGATAAAAGCCCATAATAAAGAATTAAGTATAAGAGATGGAATTTTAACGTGACTTGATAGCATATGTACAGCTGTTTTATATCAGTTTCTTCCTTTTCCTTTTTTACTGAATCTGCTTTGATGTTCAATGAACATGAACAAGTTTTCATCAAAACAGAACGTTTAGAAAAAAATGAAGCCTTCTTTTAACAAAAATATTTCAAATGAGAAATTATGTTGCAGCTATTTTAGAGTATGGATATAAACCTCACTTTAAAGAAAGAGGAGTTATATAGGTATAAGAAGAAACAAGATGAAATGATGAAAGAACTGACTAGAAAGACATCTCTTTCAAAGGTGCAGTACCCATTCTTCAGGGCAACAGATATTAATCCTATTTTCAAGTGGTCTTGCTTCTTTCTTTTGCCTGTACTCTTGGTTTCAGGTTAATGGGTCTCCATTGCTCAAAAAAGTACAGCCTATTTTTTTGCATTTAGTCTAAGTTTTCAACCTAACAATAAAAAAAAAAGAGGACTTTGCACATTGTATTGCAGAGGATAGGAAAGAATCTTCCTGGGGTAGAATTTAACCTTAAAAAGTAAATAAGCCAGAAAGTCAGACAGGACTAGAGAGGGTGGGAAGGAAGTAAAAAGTCAGAAAGGGATCAACAGAGAAAAAATATAGAGAAAGCATAGTAGAGAAGACAATTTTTTAACTGTGAGATATTTATACTTCTGTAAAAGAATTGAAGCAGCTACAGTAAGGACAGAAGATGAAGATACAGATGTCATTAGTGACATGAAAGATCCAATTTTTCAGGTCATTGTCATACTGAAACTGCAGAATTTGAAACAATGAATATATTTTCTTCACCTACATCAAAACTTGAAACCAGCTGAAAAACATATGAAGATGTTTGGACAGGTCTGCAAATAGTGCCAGAGAAGTCATATGAATTCTGACTAAGGGAACAGGTTGTATGTGAGGACATGTTTTACAGGAGTTATTTTTTACAGCTTTGGAAAAATAATGACTGAAGAAAAAGTAAGCTTTAAAGCCCTTGGTATAAGAGCCTGCGTTTTGGAGAGAAGCCAGAATAAACTTTTGGAAAGGTAAAAATCCCCACAGCAAATGTAGGAGCTGCTATGTGTAGCATCCTCTCTCCTGCTTCTGCTTACAGTGTTTCTGGAAAGGCATTAGCAATGGCAAGGAGTGAGACACATGGCTCAGGTGCCCCAAATGCTCATATGTCCTGGCCAATGCTGTTAGCAAAGGAGGAACTGTGGTATAAGGAAAGTTTTCAGGTCTGCTCAAGGAAGGCTGCAGGCAATTTAGTAGTCAATGCTTTTCATGTTCCTGCCTGAAAACAGGCCTTGCAGGAGCTCCAAGGTGAAAGAAATCTCTTTGAACAGAAAAACTGAGCTTTTGGGGAGAATAAAATAATGAGTGAGATGAAGTGGGTGACTGGAGGAGTAGGCTGAGTCATACAGTACTTAGAGATTTCTATGCACAAAGTTATCCATACATCCACTGAGGCTGGTTTGGTGAAACTCCTACTGCTCTTGACTACTTTTATTATCACCAGTGATCAAATCTTCCCTGATTTTAAGTGTTTTCCTTACTGAATTCTGGGGGATTTCTTTTGTTATGAATCTCTCATTGGGAACTCTATCAGGTACTTAATCTTTGATACTTCAGAATGGAAAATAAAACCCAAGAAAACCTCAAGATTTTATTGAAACATAGAAGACATAATTTCAGACTCTGTGGAATAAGATGCAGCAAAAAAGCCATGAAGTAGGAGACAGAATAAAAGTAGAGAGGACATGAACCCAATCTAGAATTAATTTAATTTTATACAGGGGACAGGACCATACCAGTGACTTAAAAATGTAGTTATAGATTGGTATCTTTTTCATACCCATAAAATTAGAATACATAACTTGGAACAAAAAGGCCTAAGGTTGAAGACTTTCCTGGTTGACTCATGGTTTATAAGTGAAACTTGAGATCTGAAACCCAGGACTACAAACAATTTGTAAATTATAGCAGCTACAAGACCTAATCAAGTCTAAGCAGAAAGAAATTGATGTATTAGCTATTTATGATATGTTACATGTCCCTATTCCTAAAATTAGGGAAATTATGCCTGTCTCACAGAAGAGTTGGCACTATATGTTGTCTCCTGAGGATGTTTTGTCTAGTAAAATGCTACAAAGTGATAAAGAATATTATATCCAGGGAAGAGTAGCAAAAGAAAACAAAAAAAAAATAAGACTGCTTTCAAAAGAGCTAGCTCACATCATTCTCTTTAGAATTAACATTAAATACCAGCACTGCTGCCAAAACAGAAAATTCTGACTACTCTTGGTAATATCTCCTAGAGGCAAACAACAGTGGCTTAAAGTAACACCAGTAAGAAAAGTGATTTAACTTTCTTAAGCAGTGAGTAGCATACTCAGAAATATTTAAATAATCTTTTGCTTTGCTACTGGTTTCTTACAATGTATATGTCTGTATGTACAATGTCCCATAATGAGAATTTTTCTGCCTGTACTTCCACACCAACTTAAATTTAACAACATAAATTTAACAACATACACTGGCATTCTTCTGAAATTATAAAGATGAACTGATTTTGAACTCACCACAGAAACCCTTCACAAACGGCTTTTCGGCACTCTGTGCATTAAAAAAAAAAAAAAAAAACAACAAAAAAACCCTGATTTTGAACAGCCCAGTGGGGTGATTTGTACATTTAAACTGAAATATGCTACCAAATCAGGATAGTACTGTCAGGTTCCTACTCACAGCATGGCTAGCTAGCAGAGTTCATCTCTATTCCCAGCAGAATGCACATGACCACCTCACCCATGCTTTTTTAACACCCATGCTCATTGGACAAGCAAGGCTGTTTCCACTCTTTGATAATTAGCACAACTAATTATCTCATTACTTATTGGGGCAAGGTTACTTACAGTCCATTCTCCTACACAGAACAATGTAAAAAGCTAAAAAATGTACAAGGCTGTGGAGGATCAAGCATAATTTCTGATATTTCATTGAGCTTTTTAATCAAGAAAGATACAGTTTTTATTCCATCATGTCTATAGAATTATCAGTCAATACTGCAGACTAAAATATACTTACCCAGTGAAGCAAAATTTAGCAGCTGCCTATCATCTGATTGACTTTTACCACTTGAATTCTGACTCCTAAGGCTTAAAGTGTATATATGAAATAGTATAAAATAGTATAGAAAGTAGTCTAAGTAGTGAACAACTGTATCTTCTGAATCATTCTGATTTACCAGACCCAGAACCAGGGACTTTTCCAAAGTTCTTTATATAATTTAGTTTTAAATTCCATGTGCCTCCAACACACTTGAAGCAAACAATATGAGGAAATAATATATGATTCCATTGATGTAAAAACTCATTAATAATGTTAAATAAAAGTGGTTCACTGTATTTTACAAATGGTATTTAAAACACTGAAAGTTTCATACCAAGTAGTCCTAAAAAGAAAATCTAGTTATACATGATGTTGTTGCTACCATTTTCCTCACATGGATATAGGAAACATTTTCCAAGTCTTTTGAAAAGCAAAAAGGACAACAGTGAAATCATAAGAGCCATTATCCGTCTGTGGAATTTTAAACCTTTATTTTGTGGCGAATTTATTTAGAAATTAGTGCTAGTGAACTTAGTGGTATTCAATGTCCATTGGTCTGATTTTCTTGTCAACTTTATGACTAATGAAGTAAATTGGTATTATGTAATTAATCTTGATAACTCAGAGCTTTCAATCAAGACAAAGCAGCGTTACTTTTATTATTGACTATTTTTCCCTTACTATGTATAGCCCTCTTTCAGTTATGAATGTGTCTGCCTTTCCTGGTAATTTCACAGGCCAAGATAACCTGTACAAAATCAGTGATGTAGTCAATTATTAAATGTACTGAATTGAAGCCACATTCCAAGCTTGCTACATTCACTGAATGTCATCATGGAAGGTATCATATACAGCCTTTTGACAGTGCAATTCACAAGATTCTGGTGAAATTACAGTAATCCAGATTGAGGCATATAATTCATACTGGTCTTCAACACAGAAAATAAATGAAGACTCCAGGTTTTATTGCCTTGGCATTGTTAAAAAATAGTTTAAATAATCAACAAGAGTATCTTCATTATACTGAAATCATACTATTTCAGTCTAAATGTGTCTAATAGTACACTTCAGTTACACTACCTCAAAATAAAAGGACAGAGATCGTTCTAATGGTTAGGGCAGAATAACAGGATATCCTTTTTCTTGTTTCTCTTTCTGACACTCTCATCCTCTGATCCTGGTTACATTGCTTATTATTTTTAATACAGGTTTTGAATGTCAGAACTGGAAAAGAGAACTATTAATGCACTCAATTTTCTTTGCTGGAGTTTGAGTGGGAGAAATACAATGCCTGTTGTCTACATATGACTTTATGGCTGTACAAATCCAATAAAAATATCTCAGTGCCTATCAATGTGCTATTCAGAAAGTATATATTAAATGTTTTTAGAGAAGGAAATGGATATGGAACCATGTCTGGTTATTGATTTTTTTTTTCTAATTGCTTGCTAGCAAATTATACAGAATAATATTTTTTTCCAATTTAGTCTCTATTGTGATGACTCTAACTGTGTTTTATATTATTGTGACCTTTTATGATTTGGAATTATCCGTTTATAAAAAGAAGAAAAAATAAAAATGTAAGCAGAAAGATTATCCTTGGTACAAAGATTTTACAAGCTAAATCAAGGTGGTGAAAAAGGCAAATAATGAGTGTTTGGAAATACTGAGAAAACAATGCCTAGTTAACTGTTTAAAGTCTTAGAATGCTGCTAGGTGGATACGTGATTTATACAAATATCTTGGACACTTCTTACTCAAGTTTCATAATGGGTGATAGAAGAGCAAATCTATGGATGTTAGTGGTTGTCTCCTGCTAGTTACAGATAAGCATTCCCCTGCTAATACTGCTGTGATATTAAGAAACTCTTGCTGTCATTGTCCAGGTAATTTTTCTAATTAATTTTGGACAAAATGTGTAAATTTGTCTTTATTGGTTTATTCATTATGGTGAGACATTCCAGGCATTACTCTTCCCACAAGGCAGTTAGCCAGTGAGAAGTCATCGTGGACACCGCCACATCAATAATTTCTGCTTTTATTAGTTTTCATAAAATTAGCTGGTTAATTCTGAGCATAATAATCTGGAATCTGTAGGATTCTGAAGGATAGCTTGATCCCAGAATTATGTTATTAATTTATTTCCTTTCAAATTTTCCTACTGTTCCAAATATGGTCTGTAAGGTACAATCAAAAATCTGTCAAATGTTAATTTTAAAGAGAATGATATGAGTTAGCTCTTTAGAAAGCAGTCCTTTTTTTTTGTTTTGTTTTGCTACTCTTCCCTGGGTATAATATTCTTTATCACTTTGTAGCATTTTACTAGACAAAACCAAGACCAAGCTTTTGCTCCCATGCTAAGATAGTCCTGGGGCTGAAGTGCAAATGCAAAACGCAATGGTGTCTTTGAATGTTTTCTGAAGATGTAAAGATTTTGATCATATTCCTATTTTGAGAACATTATTCCAATCTTATTTTAAGTGCAATGAAGATTCAAGATTTTGGTTGCTATTGAAAAGATGTACAGTCCGCAACATTTCCTCAAGGGTCTTTCCAAGAATTCTATTCACAAAGAATAATTTTTGACTCTGCAAATAGTCTTATATTTGTCTGTCTGAACAAGTAAAGATAAGAAGTCAGCCTTACCAAGCATTTGCTTTTAACTGTTGCTTTAGATTTCACAAAATATAGGATCACAGAATAATTAAAAGACCATGGAGTCCAGCTATTGATCTAGCACTGTCAGGTCCACACCTAAACCATGTCTCTAAGTGCCACATCTGCATGTTTATTGAACACATCCAGGGATGGTGATTCCACCACTTCCTAAGCCTGTTCCAATTCTTGACTTCCCATTCAGTGAAGAAATTTTTCTTAATATCCAATTTAAATCTGCCTTGAACTTGGGGCTGCTTCCTCTTGTCCTATCAGTTCTTACATGGGAGAAAAGGCCAACCCCCACCTGGCTACAACCACCTTTCAGATAGCTTTAGAGACCAGTAAGTTTTACTCTGAGCCTCCTATTCTCCAGACTAAACAACCCCATTTTCCTCAGCTCCTCCATATGGGACCTGTTCTCTAAAGTCTTCACCAAATCCATTGTCCTTCTCTGGACATGCTCCAGAATCGCAATGTCCTTCTTGTAGTGAGGGGCCCAAAATTGAATTCAAACAGGATTCAATGTGCAGCCTCACCAGTGGCAAGCAGAGGGAAATGATCACTGCCCTGGTCCTGCTGGCCACACTATTTCTAATGCAGGCCAGGATGCCATTCACCTTCTTGGTCACCTGGGCACACTGCTGGTTCAGTCCGACATCCTTTGCTGCTGACCAGCTTTCCAGCCATTCTGCTCCAAACCTGTAGCATTTTGCATCTTCAGTTCTTTCAACCATGTTTTATTATGGCCAGAAATGATGCTCTTTATTTTAGAAAAGTGACGTGAAATGTCCAAAATAATGGAACCACAGACAGCATAGAATGGTTGAAGTGGGAGGGATCCTGGAGGCTGCGCAGACCATATGTGGCACCAACCATGACTGCCTGCAGCAGGTTGGTCACCTCTGTTGTAGCAATTGAGCTTATGTCTCTCTTGAGGAAAACCAGCTCTGCACACATAATCTCAAGCCAAAACTAAAATATTCGTGGAGGAATAACTTGGCACATCACCTTTCTCATATACTTGAGCTACCCTCTAATGAAATATTTTGTGTCTTTTAATTTAAAAATTGCTTAAATTAAACAACTGGCTTAAAACTATTTCCTTTTACAAGTCCCCTTTCTCATTGAGAACTCTATTTTTCCTATGACACATGGATGACAGGAAAAACTGCATGTTCTCTACAGAAAAAAAAGGTGAATCCATACATTTGATGAAATACACTCAGTTATTCTCACTCATATGCAAGTATTAATTTGGTCTGTGCTGAAGATTGCTCTGATTACTGTGAGAATCTGGTCTTTTAATTTTGGGAATGAATTATTAATGAAGATAATTGGTTTTTACCATGTGCTTTTCCATTGGTTTTTGACTATGTCAATGGATGGATTGAACTTCAAAGCCAGGTTATATTTTCTGTTCTGCTTGGTATGAATCCAATTTCAGTCAGAAAAGATAAGCAGTGAAGTCATTTGGTGCCTTGTCAGTCTCATGTCTTTTGTGGATGCAGTAATAATCTGTTACTTGCTGAGAAAAACATAAGAGCTGTATTCAAAAGAAATGGTCTTTTGGTTTTGAAGGTAACTGATACCTGGCAATATGTGAATGCTTTGAACAACATTAAATTGCCTCACATACAAGAAAAAATGTTAAAAGAAGAATAGTGCAGGGCATATTTGCAATTCTGAAACTAATGAATATGCAAAATATTTAAAAGATCATATTGTTCAGAAATGAGAACACTGTTCTTTCATTATCAAATTTTTACTCTCTTGACAGCTGCAGGAGTCAAGGTTGACAACACAGAGATGGTGTAGCTCTCCAAAATGCATCTTACATGGTTCCACCTGGAGCATCCTCCTCTCAGTAACATCTGCTGCACTCCCAGATGGATCCCCATGTGCAGTGTGTGCATCCACCTAGGAGAGCATGAGGCACTGGTGACTAGCAGCATTCCTGCAGGCTCAAACACTGAAAATTACTTTGCAAGATGGGTATGAGACTATTTCTGTACTTGCTATGTCATGTTTCTAAATATCAAAAAAAAACCCCAAAAAACCCAGAAAAACCAAACCAAACCAAACAGAACCAAACCAAACCAAACCAAACCAAACCAAACCAAACCAAACCAAACCAACAAAACCTGAAACCAAAACCAAACAAAACCTCCTAAACAACAACAAAAACCTAAACAAACAAACAAACAAAACTCCAAAACAAAACAAAAAACCCCAACCAATTAAACAAAAAAACCCAAATCCACAAGACCAGAAAGAGAAAAAAAATTGGAAAAAGATCTTGAAGAATTTTTTTTTTAACAAAACCTGGCTTAATTTGTATAAAGCAGATTACATACTAAAATCTGAAGGGCTGGGTTTTGAGAGCAGAAGAGTTTATGGAAAGAATGATAAGAAAGGTGAATATGTCTTTTCTCGCTGAGTGGAAGGTCAGAGAAGTAAGAAAAGATGGAGAATTTCAGCAAATACTAATTCCTATTTTAGGAAAACAAAATCAGAACCCCTAGCTCCCTGAAGATCCCTGAAATCCCTCTTTGCTTCCAGAAGATAGGTGTGCCATGCTCAGCTGAGCCTTCTCCTTTTCTCATCTGTACAAATATTGAGGCAGTAGAAAACAGCATTTTCTCCTCTTTTAGGGGAGTTTAGGCACAGAAAAGGCATGGTGGAATTAATCTCCCCCAGTTTCAACCAACAAATGGATATCTAGACTAAGCTGTTTGTAGAAGCCTTTTTTTAATTCTCAGTGATGAATAGAGAAGGGATGCTTTGCCCCAATACAGAAGCATCATTACCCATAGAGCGTAACTATACAATGAATCTGATTTTCAGTGATTTACCATCTTTTTGCTTTGATTGTTTTGCTGTCTTTCTGAATTTTTCTTTGTTTTTATGCATATTTTAAAAGGTACAAATGGTAGGGTTAGGAAAATCCATACTAATTCAAAAAGTTTTCTAAAATAAAAAAATATACGTTTAATCAAGCAATCTCAATGATGTTCATTGTGTAGGACTTGCATTCAAATCAATGAAAATGTATGTTTATAAACCTAGAAAAACAATCTACGAGTTCTAATTATAGGCAGCTTAATTGCTTCTAGTAAAAGCACTCAAAAAAATTTCACAGCTTTTCCTATGACTGCAGAAATTGACTCAAAAATTCCTTTACAACTTGTTAAAACAGAAAGGAAAGCTTTCAGTATTTCTTGTATTAGGAGGCATTTATAATTAGTAGCATGTTTTGTTTCATGGACATAATGTTTTCATAACACTTTTCAGATATGTTCCTTTCTCTAAATATAAAATACAGCTTTCTCTAAGAGAATTATAACACAAAATATGTGTGCCATGTCTTATTTATCACCATATTTTTATGTGCAATGCATTATGTACTGCTATGATTTTTTAAAGATTTATAGAACCATTCTCTCATGAAGTGTGTATAGTTTTCAAAGCTGCATTTTTCAGGACCACATGAAGGTTACCTGTTGCTTGTATGGATACAACTGATGATGATATTTTCAATAATAATGACAGTAATGCTACTGCTGCTAATGATATTAATAATAATCTGTGGGAAGGAAAACTTCCTGAAAGCTTGTCAATTTTAACTAGATGAATTATAGAGCTTAATAGATCATGCTACTTCATATAGAAACCTTGTTCTTGTATACTGAGGCCATCAAATCACTAGGGTAATACACAGTTTTCTCAAACATTAATTGCTGTAGCTAAAATGGACCCAGAACTTTGACCATGTAGAGGTTTTATGTTAGTCAACAAAAAATACTTTATTTTTGAAGTGCAAATACAAGATATCTCGAGAAAGGTTAATACTGGTTTTTATGAAAAAACCCCACTGTTACAGGTTAATTAAAGGATTAAGTCCTCACTCCTCTTTCCCCCTCTGCCCTCTTCCCTATAAAGGAAAAATAAAAAAATTAAATAGGCCAAAAGGGAAAGACTGAAAATGGAGAAAAATACATTCATGCAGGATTTTGTTTTCTCCATTGCTGAGCGATAGAAGTAATATTTAAATTTGAAAATGTTACTTGATTTCTTTGTTCTTTTCTATCTAAAATTATATGCCATGCTAAATAGCATTTAAAATCTATTTCTTTTTAAGAACCAAGATATAGCTATAAGAGTCCTGAATACATGTTTACACCATTAGTTATCTAAATATTTACAGGAACATCTCTGAGATAATTTTTGACTTGATATATGGTTTTGAGTCTACTAATTCTGTTTTAACAGGTTTTGGAAGATCTCTGTTAAATTTCATCGAAAAGTTCTTTTCATGAGATGCTCTGTAAATCAGGAAGGTGATAGATGTAATCTGACTTCAGTTACACTTGTGAGACTTGGCAAAATTCATACAAGTATATCAAGGCACTCACAGTCTAGAGGTNAAACCCCACTGTTACAGGTTAATTAAAGGATTAAGTCCTCACTCCTCTTTCCCCCTCTGCCCTCTTCCCTATAAAGGAAAAATAAAAAAATTAAATAGGCCAAAAGGGAAAGACTGAAAATGGAGAAAAATATTTTCATGCAGGATTTTGTTTTCTACATTGCTGAGCGATAGAAGTAATATTTAAATTTGAAAATTTTACTTGATTTCTTTGTTCTTTTCTATTTAAAACTATATGCCATGNCCATGCTAAATAGCATTTAAAATCTATTTCTTTTTAAGAACCAAGATATAGCTATAAGAGTCCTGAATACATGTTTACACCATTAGTTATCTAAATATTTACAGGAACATCTCTGAGATAATTTTTGACTTGATATATGGTTTTGAGTCTACTAATTCTGTTTTAACAGGTTTTGGAAGATCTCTGTTAAATTTCATCAAAAAGTTCTGTTCATGAGATGCTCTGTAAATCAGGAAGGTGATAGATGTAATCTGACTTCAGTTACACTTGTGAGACTTGGCAAAATTCATACAAGTATATCAAGGCACTCACAGTCTAGAGGTCCACATTCAGTTTAATGTTTTTTCTTAAGAGAAAAATCTTGAAAGCGACCCACAACATCTTAAGAAAGTTATTCAGAACTGAACAAAGGAGTTGTGCATTTAAAATACCTGCTCTCTACCTACAATAAAGGCAACATAAAGTGAATAAATATCTGCACTGAAGACATTGAAATTGGAACACAATGAATTGCACTATGCTTCAAATTATATTCTTGTAGGGAAAGGAGAGCAACTCAACCCAAGCTGAAGAACTGTTAAGGTGTGGTAACTGGGTAGAGAAAAAGGAATACAGAAGTTACTGAGTTGTGCTGTGTCATTATTAACAGTTTTCTGTTAAATTTGATTTATTGATGTTCTGTATTCATTTATCATCAAGAGATTTTTCATCAAAGCATTTTCCCTACTTGACTGTATGGTGAGCTAATAGATGTTCATTGCATTTGGAAAAGACACCAAGTTAGGAGAAAGGCACTACCAAGACACTGACAAGAATTCAAAGTCACCTTAGAAGGTTCAAAAGTGGACTGAAAAAACATGGGATATTCAAAAAGGACAAATGTGAAGTTCTACACTTAGGTCACAAATCATACAACCACATGAACTGGAGAACAAGTTGGGCAGCTCCTCTTCATAATTAGGGGTGTTGGTTACACGAATTAGAAGCTCAAGATGAAACTAAAAAGGTGATACTCTTTCTCAACAAGCACAATTCTTTAATGCTTAAAAAATTTATCTTGTTTTATTTAGGGAAATAACTTCTCCATTGGAATGGGTTCATCTAGGGTAGCGTTCAGTCTGGAACAGTTCTGGAAAGCCTTTCCAGGAAGGGCATAGACTGACTAAAGACAGTGCAGGAGAGATAAAAAGATCACAATCTGGAAAATTTAGTCTCTGAAAGCAGACTGAATGGACTCCATGTTTAGGCACTTATTTATGGAACTTTACCAATCTCCCTTGAGTTCTTAGGACACTTGCTAAAGGCATAAAGATTCATTTTGTGTGTTCCAGAGACACTCCTTCTTTTTATAACAAACTTCCCTCCTATGGAAGTTTCTTATTGAAGCAACTTTTAGGTGTGCTTTTTTCTGCAATTTGCAGATTATTTTTGAGCAAAATATCTAGCAAATAACAGAAATGGAGGGTCCAGGTCTTGACAAATTCCATGTGATGGATAAACTGTGCTGATGTTAACTTGCTGTTAACCATAAAATTTTGAGCTTACTCTTAAACCAAAGAATTTTCTCCCCACTAATTTCTCTTTAGAGGTGAACAGAATGTCTCCTTATGGCCACCATGTTTCTGTGATTTGAAGACTGAAAAATAAAAATCAACATGAACTATAGCTGGAAGTCTTTGAAAATTGACAGAAAAATGATGAGGTGATAAAGCATGTTAGCATGTACAATATTAACTCCATGGGTCCAGCTACCACCTCTGTTTGCTCTTATGATAAAAAATATTTCAGTTTGAAAAATATCAAATGGTCATAACCAGATACCCTAAGTCACATTCCCTGTTGTTGGTGAACAGCTGGGTGCTAACAGAAAAACAGAATGAGCAGTAGCAGTCGTTTAATTTTTACTCTACCCTATAAAATTGAAGTATAAGAGAAATTGGAGCAGAGGTAGTCAATATGATTCTAATTTTTAAAATGCACCATAGAATATGGGGTATCTTTTGGTGAAAATTATTGTAAGAACAGTTTTTTGATGTTTGTTTGGGGTTTTTGTTTGATTGGTTTGGTTTGGTTTGGTTTGGTTTGGTTTGGTTTGGTTTGGTTTGGTTTGGTTTGGGTTGGTTTGGTTTGGTTTGGTTTGGTTTGGTTTGGCTGGGTCTAAACTGCAAGGGATAGATAATGACATGGCTATTCATGTTTAAACAAGGACTACTTTTCCTTAAATTATTTTATTTTTTCATGAGTTGCATGATTTTTTCTTAAGAGTAAATAAAGGAATTTTCAAAAAGCCAAAGGGAATGATTGGATTACGTAATTTAAGAAATATTTTATTAGAAATCAGAAGGCAATGCTACATTATGACACGAAAATTGTATTTACAGCTGTTGAAATTATAAAGTGCTTAAAGGGAAAACAGTTAAGATAGCAGCAATTAGTTTGTTCCAAATGGAAATGAATACAGAGAATTTTTATTGGTTTGTGCTGGACAGCTTGTCTTCCAACAAACCAAACCACCTATTTTCCTCCCACCTCTCCAGGTAATATGAAGAAAGTAGAGTCTAGCACATTAAAGTTCTGGTCTCTGTGAATTCTCTTTGGAAATGCAGCCCAATGAGGGTATGGTAGAAGTCTCTTTTTATGTCTGCCTCATTTTGCTGGAGAATCTTGGATGGCTTTAGAGGGCACTCCTCAGCCTGAAAAGTCCTTTTCATCTGTTCTCTTGGCCTTATAAGTACTATCTCTCCCATTCCTATATGACAGGGCTCCCAACAATACTGCTATCTCTGGAGCAAGTAAGAAATTCTGAGGTCTGGTGGCAGCTTTCATTAAGTTCAGCTGTGTGTCACCGGTGTTGATGTGTGCCTTCTGGCAATTAGCCATCTTGAGTGGAAAAGTTATAGTTTCTTCTCTGATAAATATGAAGAAGAAAGCCATAGCAGCTCACAATGGGAAGCATTTCTAGACTGGTGGTCATAGCTGTTTCCCCAGAAAATCATTTTTAGATATCCAGCTGTATCTGGTTGGTGCTAGAAAATGCATTCCTAGGCACATGTCTTTCTCACAGCCCAATAACTACACAAACCAACACAGTCATACAAGTTACCCTTAAGTCAGGAGACTTTCCTGGTAAGGAGTGAAATGAAGTGAAACACTGTCAGGACACATCTCTAGAGAGCAGGGATGATTCCTTCTGTTTTCACCTATTTCATACTGAGTATCTGTTGTCCATTCACTCCTCTCTCATTCAACAAATCTAGATACTTGCTCAGTTTTGTATTTCCAAAAAAAAGACTTGACACCAACAAATTTCTTCCATTTTTGAGAACCTTACTTTCCACAGCACAGCAGCTCTTTGGAAAGACAAATGGCAGCTCTGAATGTCCTCCCTTTCTTCCCCCAGCCTTATAAGCTTATGCTGTATGGTGTGGGATATTTCTTTGGTAAGTTGAGGTCAACTGCCCTGGCTGTGTCCTCTCACAGTTTCTTGTGCACCCCCAACCTGGTTGGGGTGGGATGAGAAGTAAAATAGGCCTTCATGTTGTAAGCACTGCTCAGCAATAATGAAAATATCCTTGAGTCATCAACACTGTTTTCAGAACAAAAATGAAAAACACAGCCTTACATCAGGTACTATGAAGAAAATTAACTCTATCCTAGCCACAACCAGCACAGACAAGTGAAAGAATAATTATATCATCACTTGTCTTTAGACACATTTGAACATTTTCTCCTAAAACAAAAGACATTGAGACTGTTTTATAAAAGTAAAGGAAGCTGAATTGACCTAATCACAAAACACTTCATGCTATCATTTTCATGAATTGAGGCACATGATACCTGTTATTTCAAGGTATTTTTATTTTAATGTGGCACATCACCCTTAGAGTTGACACTCTAGGGAAAAAAAGCTCTAATATTCTAGTCTTAAAAACCAAGATATTGAATGCTTAACATTCATTGGTTTTAAAGCAATCTATGGGTGTTCAAAATTTCTTTGAAAGGGAGTTAGTCACTACATGATCTGTCTCTTACAGAAGCAGAAAAGGAGAAAAGTGGCAGTTAAGGGAGAAGAGGAATGTTTAATTTGAACATTTCATCAAGAAATACATACATAATTGTGCTGCATAAAATTCAGAGTAGATGCAGAATAACACTAATTTTCATGTCAGGTACAGCGGAAATCTCAGTGTGATTAGTAAAAGAGAGTGATAGAAAAGGAGAATAAAATTACTTGGCAGTTTCATATGTAGGAAAGAGATTATTTTTCATGTATTATATTTTTAAATCCTAATTTTAAATACCATAAAAAGGAAATGGAGAAGGACTGATAATATAAGCAGTTGCCACAATGAACATAAGGTTTTTAAGAAAAAGCACCAAGTTTGAGTCATCAGAATTCTAAGGCTTTGAAAACTACACGCCGCAGCAATTTTCACACCAATAATTTTAACAATTACACATTAGCATTTTGAAAGAATGGAAAATATAAGTGAGACATATAAAATGTGGTGATTGAGACATCTGAAGCTGTGAAGAAGCAGGCAGGATTCATTCTGGTGTTAACCTCGACAGGCAGTAAACGGCGGAAGACCTCTGTCACACTCTGCTTCTAGTGGTTCTTGAGGACCAGGTGATATCTGTGTGCTCACAGCTGTGGTGCCCCTGGACACACGCTGCAGCAAACAGAGCAGGGCTCGCTCTTGCTATGAGAGCTTTAGAGGATGATGCGTGTCTGCAAGTCCTCTTCAGGCGAGGCATTGCCTTACAGGCCACTCTTTTTCCTTTGGATGGCACTGTCTCACCATCTTGTAGATGGTTTTGGGACTATGGACTGGCACCCCTACCCAAAGATAGTCCTTCAGTCTCCAGCAATACCCGTTTCTGCACTAAAATATTTTAGAATATTGTTGTAACATTTTCTACCAGAATAATAAAGACCATAATTCAGGTTCATTTCTACTAAATTTGCCACTCTTGCTTCCTTTTTGAGAATTATGATCCTTAGAGAAATCCAGCAGTCTTGGCATTCTTCCCAGGTTGGAGAGCCCTTGGAAAGGTCATCCCCTGGGTAAGAAGGCAAGTTTTTATACTAACTGTAGTACTTTTTGTGTTTTTCCTGATATAAGCAAATAACTGGAAAAAAAAAGAAAAGAAAAAGAGGTTATTTGAATATGATTATTGGAAAGAATCAGGTTTTTTAAGGTAGAAAGATATAATTTGAAAAACAATGAGTTATGCTTAAAATATGAAGGAGATCAGATGATAACTTTAATGATCCCTTGTGAAAATAACATTTGTGAATGCATTTCTTTTTTCTTGAGGACAAAGCACGCTGGCTGATTCTAAATATTGTTATAGTGTCATTCTTTTTCTGTACCTCTTATGTTTCTACACATCTATTTTCTAGACTGTCAGCTTATTTGTGGCATTCTTCTAGACCATTATGGCTCCTCCTGACATCCATATTAACTTGGTTTTCCAGGGGTTTTGGTTTTTTGCTTTTGATGTCAGCTCTTAGAAATGGGATGAGTCAACTCTAATATATTTAAACATTACAAGAAAAACATAAGACTGATGTTTTGATATTTCATAAGCCACCCAAGACATGTTTTCAAATAATGTCCTTTTTGTTATACTGAGTGTACTCTTGTGAATTCTCAAAACTGCAAACTACACACACATAAATAAGCCACCTTCAGAGATTCCGCTCCCAATTTATTTTCTCCATTAAATCAATTATTTGTCCCAAATAATCTGTTCTTTAATATTTTCTGCCTGAACTCTTATGAATAACTATGGTGTTAACTCAAAAAATAGGTTTGTTTTCTGAACTATTTCAAGCCAGTTTTGGTTTGTTGGTGTCTTCAACCATTACAGACTGTTTCTTTTAGCTTTCTGTATATTTTTTCCCCAAGGATGGTTTAGAGCATGCTCCCTCTTGGGTTCCACAATGGATTACACTGGATTTGGAGCTGCCTCCTCCAGGAAAGATTTATCCCAGAAAAGAACAGCAATAAATTCCAACCTTATACTATCAAAAACTCAAGAAACAAAAGTCAGAGGCAGAATTTCCAGCAGCCTTCTCCAAGAGTCTCAGCCTTTCTTACCCTTCAGACTTATGTTAATGAATCAGTCTTGATGCCATCAAGATTGTCAGTCCACAGAATAACCTTTATGTTTATCCCTGCTGATTTTATGGAATTTTTCAATTACTCTCTAAATATCTTATTTACCCAAATGGGTAAATAAGTGACAAAGAATTATTAACTCTAGCACACCCTAAATTTTCTTTAGATGCTTTTTTGACCACTCTAAGGTATTCAGCAAGCTTCTGCCAAACAGATCGGGACATCCCCTGCTGAGTGTTCACCTGTTTTCAGGACATTTTGGAGCCAATTATTTTCTAAAAGACAAACATGCCAGATTGTGTAATTTTCTCCAAATATCTTGAGATACAAAGGCTTTTGTGTGTCTGACAGGGCTCTTCTAGACATTAATCATTGTTCTAATCAGACTGTCCAACACTTCCCAGCCCACAGACAGCTGTGGCAAATGGCACAGCTAGTGCCCAGGCAAATCCATCCAAACCATTTTAATGCAACAGAAGTGATTAATTCTATTAGCATGGATGGATTTGTCTACATTTAGAACTAATCAACCTGATTGTCATGCTAAGAGAATTAAACCCTTTTGATGAAAAAAAATGCATCTGGGTTGGTAATTTGGGGAAAAAAACATAACCTGTTAGGTAAAAAAATACGTTGGGACAGAGCTGAATAAAGCTTGTAATAAACCCCTAAAGAATTTAAATAAAAATTTTCTGAGTTGTTTTAAATCTTAAAGCAAAATATAAAAATATATTAAAATTATCCCACTAATGCTATTTAAATGACAAGAAAATATGTTTATTTCAAATTTATGAGGCCACAGAGAACTTCAGAAAATGTTCAGTATCAAATGAACAAGGATTCAAATTTCATCTAAATTCAGTGCCCAGTAAATAGACCCTGCAAATGAAACAGTACCCGAGAGCTCAGTTCTGAGGTATGTCGCATTCCCTCAAAGCCATGATTGGATTTTGGTACAGCCATATGCAGTGATGAAAGCTTAGCAGGCCCAGAAGATGGGAAAGTGGATTTTTAAGTGAAGAATCTCCTCCTGGGACTGTCCAGTAGACCATTAAGACATTTTGCACTGTGTTTTGTGCTGTGAGACAGGTTAAGCACATTCACACAGATCTTGGGAGGAAGTATTTTTAGACTGTCTTACAGTCTACACAACAACTGCTGAATAAAAAGGGATGGACAGCAGACTCAAGTGCTGTCTTGCTGATTGTTCAAGCTCTCTAGACAGTTTGGGACCAACTGCCACTGTCTTGGTGCACAGGCCTGAGTCAGAGCAAACACCCTACATAGGTGTCCACTATCAAGACATAGCCCAAACAGACTCTTTCCACACTTTTCCAACCTCAGAATTTATACCCATTAATATCCAGATTCATCTACATGCCAAGCATTAACGAAACTCACGTCCCAGGTTCATGTTGGAAACCATGACAAGCTCTTCACATTATTTCAGAAGCTCTAAATTGCCAAACCTGCCTCAAAAATGACATTTTGGGCCTAGGTGGGTGATATGTAGAACCCATGGGAGGCTCAGTGCTGGTCAGTTTGTGCCTCTTGGCTTCAAGGCCAAAGAGTGATCCCTAGCTTCATTTTATTTAGTATAACAGACGCAGTCATAATTATTTTGCTCCTTTTTCAGAAGTTTGCATATCTGATACCTTCTTCCGTTCAGAACCACTTTTAAAAACCTCACTTTTTTACTGACCTTGCACAGAAGAGTGAATGTAAGGAAAAGATACACGCCTGATAATCTTGCTGCAGTAAAATAAGACATTGCAAATTCTGGTAAAATATTGCACTTGACAGCTTTGTGTTTCCATACTTATTAAACTTTGTATTCAGAATTCCACTATCAGGTTTCTGGCAGTTGTGCCCCACCAATTCACCTGCTACACATCATATGGAAGCTGAGACTTTTCAGGAGGATTTCGGGAACAGCCATGGATAAGAACCACTGCAGAGTTTACAAATCCAGGAGTACAATGGCCACATAGAAGAAGAAATTATTCAGTTATTTTTTGTAATGAACCCTGAAAGGCACTACAAATTTTAAATTTTTTTGTTTTCCATTATAAACCACTAGAAAAGCAATTAATATTTTTGATGTAACTTTCTTTCCCCCTAAATTTTGTATCATTCTCCTTCATTTTCAAAATCAAAATTGTTGAAAAAGAAAGCAAAGATGAGAGAAAAAATAAAAGAGATAGATGAAGAAAATCAGGCAAATACCCTGTTGCAATCTTTGAGCCTCCAAGGCTTCCGTGGAGAGAAAATGCTTGGTCATGTACTATACCCTACTTCCTAAGACCCTCTGTTATCTCCCTATTGGCTGTATGCCAAATGTCCTACGACTATAGGTCAAAACACCAAGACCTCAGACTATTGGCTAGTTATCCCAATCCTACCTAATCCTATAAAAACCCCTACTTCTGCCCACTTCGGCAGAAGACGCTGTTCCCGGACCCCTTCACGGAACCCCCAATAAAGAACTCGTGGAACACTCCGGGTCGGCTCTTCTCGTCTCTTTCCCCCCTGAGCTAGCAAGCGACTACCTGGCAAAAGCTGATTAATCACTGAAGAGCTGGACCGCCTGATAATCTCAGGCTGATTGCCAGGATTAGTCCACGGCCAGGGCGCTTGCCGGACCCTGCAAGATCGGAGCTGATCCTTAGGACGGAGACCGGACCCTCCACGCTATCCGGACGATTCTAAAACGGCACCCGGGGGCTTTGTCTTAATACCCTAAGAATAAAATTAAAGAATTGTGGTAGGAATTTCTTGCTCTTTTAAACCTCACAGTTTAGACATATCCTTTTATTTGCTTCTTCTGACCAATTCACAGCATCAACTCAGGCCACAGTCTGGAAGAAAAAAACAAAACAACAAAGTCTGTTTGGTAATAGAGCAAAGATTTCAGAAATCCTATTTCTAAACGCAGCTCAAGCATATATATCAAACAAGAAAAAGAGGAATTTATTTTGTTATCTCCTCACTAACTAACTGATTATACCTCTCATCCTATGGAAAAGTTCTTCATGTCAGAGACACCACCAGTTAATACATCACCATATTAAGATGTCACTGACTATGAGGCAAGAAGGTAAAATGAGGCTGCTAGAAAAAACATAAAGCTGAAGGAACAGCCATGCTATGCTATTAACTCCAGTCTTCATCTCTTCGGGCTACGATATGCTTAATTACCCTGATGTCAGGAAGCATTATTTTTCTTCTTTCCCTTTGCATTTCAAATTATCTATGTCTGGTACACTTCATTATTTCCTTTAATTACAATTATAGTTTTTAAAAACCTTGTTTGCGTACCTTCCTGTTTGCTGACTTTAATATTTTGAGATTTCATAAATTGGAGAGAAAGAGTAAAAGCATGTAGGTAATATATATGAATATATATGTCTAATGAAAGGGAAATCATTATGATCACTTAAACAGGATTTAGTAAGACGTGATTTAGATGGAGCAAATGATATGAGAACGCACCACATTAGTTTTGAAGTAGCAGCCATCCAAACTCAGTACGCCATAATAGGCAAGTTACATAGAATAAATTAACAAACATCAAATACAGCTCTCCTCACATCAAAACCATTGGTTGAATTAACATCAGGCTACTGCAGAAAAGACAAGAATCATCCATCTGGCTCTTGAATTATACAAAGACACATTATCACCTCATTATGACTGTGAAGTAATAACTGAGAAGAGCTAATTTCGAGTGACAATACATAAATATTCAAATTTCATTTGCATGTCCCTAAAATAGTGATGAGTAAGAAGTAGAACAGATTTGACTCTATCAAAAAATATTAAAAAAGAAGAAAATTTAGATTTACCTCTTGAAATTGTTTTGAAGTATGTATCACATGTTCTGTAAAAACAAAAAAACAAATTTCACCTCCGTAGAGTAGTGTTTTAGCTAAAATTCTGTTGAGAGAGAACTAAGAGAAACTACTCATGAGCATCTGCTCAAGCAAAACAATCTTTGTTCTAATATCCTTTAGGACTAAATTTATTCACACAATATGAATCATGATTTTTGATCAGGAGACGGTCTCTTGTAAGAGAAAATGTCAGAAATGTTTGTCCAAGCCTCAGTTTGCATTGGTATTTGTGTTTCTAGTCTTAATCTTTTCCAAATGCAGTGAAACAGAGAGCAGAAATAACACAACATAAATTAAGTACCACACAGCATAAATAAAAAATTACTATGTACACATTTAAGAAGTGATCTGTGCAAGAGGCACTACATGAATGAATGCTAAGCTAATCTCTACAGGCACAGACCATACCTTGAATCAAGATGATAAACAAATGTATCACCAAAGCTTAATCACTAATCATTTGTGACTGCAAAATGTGATTTTGTTTGTCAAGCTAACTGCTGTGAGTCATTTGCTTGCTCTGAGTGGAAGAACATGATCAAGGCATTGATGCTTAACTCGGGCCAGTATTTTCTGAAGTCAGTGGAATTATGTCACCAAAGAACAAGGGGAGTTGGTCCATGTGACACTGTTACAATTTTAACCATAATTTCTAAATTTGTGCCATCAATTTGAGTAAATTGATTTAATCTTTAGGACTGTGTTGCAGCACAATGCTATTTGTTGTTTTTCCCATAAAAATTCTAATTTAAAAAAATAACTTTAAAAAATCAAATCTATACAAAGGCCATGGATCAAGCTATAGCCCAAAATGCAGAAATCTATAAAGTCGGTCTGTGTCCCTGTCCATTTGAAGGCAACAAAAAAACCTGGTGGTTCACTCTCCTGGCATTGTCATGAGTCAGAGATGTAGCTGAGCTCTGAATGTTCTAATATTCCAGGCATATTGGTAAAATGCACATATAATGATTAAAAATGGGAAAAGGTTTGATTCAAACTTCTGAACTGAAAATTAAAATTTGAGTTAATTTTTCATGTCAAGGCCTTTTCCTTCATCAAAGTGGAAAAAAATACCTGTTGAAGTGTAATAACACATAAAAGCTCATCTGTTCATTAATTACACACCTTTCTTATGAAGGGCAGATAGTTGTACTGATTTGTTTTGGGACAGCCACAAACATAAAGTATTCTACTGCAAATGATCTTAACGTCTATTTTTATAATTTCTACCCCAGAGTTCCAGCAGTCAAGGATATGTAGAATTATCTTAAAGATTTGGATGGAAATGTTTTCTAAGTATTTGTTTTGCATAATGCAAGACTCCTCTTTCATAAAATATGGATATAGGGCTACACATTTAATAATAATACAGAACATGAATGGGCTTGTTAATTAAATTTATTGTAAAGCTGTTTTCTTATAAATCCACTTAGTTTAAAAATGTGTAAATCTGAGTTATGTTATTACATGTTTATTAACTCACTCTTTATTAATTTACTGGATTGAAAAATCTCTGGTGCATTCAAGGGAAGAGATGAGAAAAAAAACTTCATCATTTATAGCATTTTACTGAGCTGTTTTATGATAAAAGCATGATAATTTTTCTCAGAACATAAATTAATATTTGTTTATGATAACTTTTATGAGAGCAGAGCACAATTTTGTTTCCTCTGAAAAGATCTCTTGAAAATTTCACATTTAACTTTGGTATCAAATTTCTCTTGGCTTTTGGACTTTTTCCTCTACATTGTACGTTCCTGATCTCATCACCTTTGTCTGCCATTTGTAACTTCCAAATTTCCAATTTACAATGGTAATGGAAGAATTTTATAGGAAATGCTTTTATATTTCTCAAAGTCTGTTTATGAATTGGATCAACTTCATGTTGACATAAGATATTCTGCTTCTACCTATAGCAGTGGTAAATTTTTTGAGGGCAACTGTATTATGGCGAAGTTCTTTTGCGTATACTGCATTGTAGCCGTTCTCTTTGTCCTGAAGGCTAAATTGTCAAGCCTTAGGCTTAGGAGGATTGCTACAAGGACGAGGAAGAGGAACGCTTGATTCTCATTCTGCAGAGTTCTGGTTTAATTCAAAACCTCATCCCTAGGCAGAGCATGGGGGAAAAAGGTCAGGCGCAGCCGCCTACCTGAGAGCAGAGAGAAAAGAGACCCGAGTCACGTGTCCCGGGAAGTTTTATCCCCTAGGGGACAGGGGAACACTGGGAAGAGGGACCACTGGTCAATGGCACGAAGGGAGAAGCTAAATCCCGAGGCAGGGGGGAACGGGACCCACCACCAGAGATAGAGTGGGGAAGAGTACAACCAGAAACCTTAGTGCAAACATCATGTAAATCCAGTGCATCCAAAACCCAGTGTAAACAACAAATATCCACCACAACACTGCATGGCTCATGTTTGTAAAAAGAGGGAACATAAATCAAAATAACCTTTGAAATATTTACCTATAGTCTTAGCCAATTAGGTTTCTTCTTTCTCATGTTTACATTTAAGGATAAGACACACATTTGAGACAGAATAATTTTTGGCTAAACGAATTACTTCTCCTTATTTGCAAAGTTTGTCTTGGAATTATCAATAAACATCTAATGAATTAAAAAATTTGCTTATTATTCTGAATACAAGTATCAATGGAAATTATATATACAATGAGTTTCAAACACTGCATGTTCATAAATGAATTTTAAAGTCTTCGGGAAATTTTCCTCACATATGCCAATGTCAAGCAAACCAGTAAAGAGCAACAGAACAGGTAAAGCAGATATATTTCCATAGGTGGCACCATATGGATACCTAGGGATTGCTACTTGATCTGATAAATAAGCACCTGGAGGAGTGAGACTATTTTGATAAAAACAAAACAAAATAAGAAAACCAAAGCAAACAAACACAAAGTCACTAACAAAAGGAAGGAAAAAACCCAAGGCAATCAAAACCTCAACCAAAATACAAAAACTCTGCAGCATAACTGCTAAATGTCACCACACAAAAAAAGAAAGTTAAAGTCAAGTCAAGTCCTCCCCAGGACACACCATGGGAGCACTGATCCAATAAGCATTTTTTCTACCCTGATGAATGTGTGGATCTGTTTACAAAGGCTATTTGTATGATTTTGATGGCCGTTCGTGAGGATCCCAGTGCTGTTCTTTTGCACTATTCACCAGGAAGAGGTTCTTGGTGTACTGGTGTGAGTGGAGTTCTTGCCCTGGAGTAGCAGTGCATGTATCCAGTGCCCTAAGCACTCCCACATTCCTGAGTTCTCCATTTAAACACAGCCAAAAGGCAAAAAAAAAGCTCTAATTGGAAATGCTTTTGCTTTTTCATGCATAATTGTAACACAAAAAAATTCATAACTACTAATCAAAACTGCAGGTTTTTAGGGGGCTTAGGTTTGGCCAAACACAGACAAATTTCCATTATGTCTGCAAAAGCCATATAATTCTAGAGGTTTTTCTGCTTAATTTCAATTCCTGCTCCAAAGCTAGTCTTTTCAACTAGACCAAAACAAAGCAAAACAAAAAGCAAACCAACCAACCATCCAAACAACAACAACAACAAAAAAACCAAACAAAAAACCAGAAACCCCCAAAAAAAACAAACCCAAAAAACCACACACAAAACCAGACAAACAAACAAATAACCTCAAAAAACCAAACCTAACCAAAACTAAACAACAACAACAACAAAAAACCCCACCAAACAGCCAAAATTTTAAAATGGAAATACACGTTTTCCATCTTCCTTCCGAAGAATATTGGTTGAAATTACCGTCATCAGCACTACTTTGTGATAATTGCCAATTCATGCTGAGACAGTCTTCTGGCATAGAATATTTCAGTATAAATGGTTCAATTTTAGAAAAGACCTATCCCACTGAAAACAGTATCTTTCTCAAGTAATGAATGAGAAATGAGACTAGGCAGTCTAACTGCCCTGATTATAATATGATCAAGAGTATTACAACTAAAAGAAGTCAAGAGAAGCAGATTTGCTTTACTGAGGTAAATTCCATGAATTCACAATTCTTTTGCTGTATTGCAATGGTGCATTTTAATGTTTTTCTCAGAACTTGTTGTAGTGGCTTCCTCAAACAAAAGGGGTTTAAGAAATAATTTGGTTTGAAATAGCTTTAGAAAGTTATTCTTTTGAGGAAGATGTCAGAACCAGGAAGAACAGATCAACAAATTAGTCTGCTGCTTTAATTTAAAGTAATTCTATGTCTGTTCAGGTTTGATGCCTGTTGGACACTTGACACAGACAGTGTACTCCTTCCAACCAGGCTTTTCGTAGGAGCAATTCTAATAATACCATGGTTATGCCTCTTGTGCCAACTCTGAGCCCAATCTAGAGCAGGAAAATAATTTTTAAAAAATTAGGAAAACAATATTTTGTCACAATAGTGGAATAGTAGGAAAGAACATAGGGAACTTAAAACCCTGGGATTTAATAAAAGGCTCTTTTGTAGTCTTCACTGTATTCTAGTGAAATGTGGTCAGTCTTTCAGCAACTCATGACCAGAGAAGTGGAGGTTATTTGCTAATTTAAATTACTCAGTATGTCACAGGGAAATGCACTTATTAACTTCCCTCATCTCTTCCTGTCGAAGATCAGTTTCTTTGCCTCTGCAATTTTATACAGTCATGTCCCAGTGTTGCTTGTCTTGGCTTTTATGTAAAGCAGCAGCTTGACTGAGAGGCCAACATTCCTCATGATTTTTCCTCCAGTGGCAGCCCTACATAATTTTGGCTGAAATCAGTGGAAAAGCTCCTGCTCACATCAACAGGATCAGAGCTCATCCTGGTTGAAACATCACAACTTATTTCAGAGCATAAAAGAACTGAAGGTATAGTGGCAGATGGTGGGGATGAGCTTGCCTAATCCCAGTTTGGTGCATTTTTGAGGAATACTGCATAATGTAAGGGTTTCAGCATAGTTCAAAGAGGAATTCATGTGAAATACATGAATGAAACTTGGTATTGCTGTTATTTTACAGGCTAGTGGACATCTTGCTGTTTATGAAACACCTGTGCATGATTTTTGCCCCAAAATGTTAACTTATTTATTTTATTTAACATTTCATAAAACTTCTCAGTAGTGAATGCAAGATTAGGGTTGGGCATCTTTTACTGTACAGCAAATTTCTTGAGTGCCTGGAGTTAGATAGCTACAAAAATTATGCAGGTATAAATCTCACAGGCTGAGGTCAGGCAGGATTTCTTACATTCTTGAGAGCTGTGAGGAAGAATCATCTTTCAAGACATGTTGTCCCATTTCTCTCTGCTGTCTTATTTCAGTAGCCATCCTGTTTCCTGGGCACCAGGAAAAACAAAGCCATGAAGCTGTGGCACATTAATAGATAAGAAGGAAAATGTTCAGCCTACTGTAAAAGGCTTTTCCTGTTTTTGTCTAGGAAGAGTCTTCCTTAGTCTGGCTTCCTCTCTTCCCGAGTCTGGCTGAAGAAATCTCCTGGAGCATAAGTCTCCAGTGTGGTCAGTGCTGTACACCTTAGAGATGTCCAAAGGAGCTTTCCACACCAAAGCGCATTGTCCAAGAATTTAGATGAGAGCAAGGTGTCTTCTGGAGTGCTCTCTGAGCAGGCAAAGAGTGGGGAGATCCCCATGATGCAGAACACATGGTTTGCAGCTGACCAAGCTGGCACAGGCAGTTTCTGACGCTGCTCACTGCTGGAGATGGGCACGCAAGAAAGAGCAGTAATGTGGGCTTGGGGGCTCTCACAGCTCCTGAGACATTTTTGAGGATTTAGTTCAAGTCATTCTAATCTAGTACAGTGTCATGACATCTATGCTGCTTTTAAGAACAGAGTTTGAGTCTGATACAGGCCATGCCCTTTGTTTAAGTGTCTTTTGTGGCCAAAGCCACTGGGGCATTTCAGAAAAGCCAAGATGAGAACAGCTTGTAGGAAGTGTGGCATCCTAGGACTGGTTGCATGTTCTTTCCTCAGGTAATACAATGTCCCAGGCACTCCTTGGGAGACCACTGCAGCTGGAATGGTAGAGATAAGCTTACACCCTTTTTGAGGATAGTTTTGCAGAGTCCAAGTGATCATCAAAACAGTATTTAAAACTAATAGTTCCTAGGCTGTGTATAAAGTATTGAGCATAGAATTAGCCAATTCATAGAATTCAGCCAATATGAAAATACAGGAAAATTTCCATTGTGCAATTTTATAGCTGAAGATTAGCAAGATTAGTAGCAGTTTTCACTTCTCACTGTTGTGTGCTGATGCCTGTGACTATTGGGCAATGCATTAAACACATCTGCTGAAGAAATGGAAACATTCAAGTGCTATCAAGTTTGTGAGCAACGCCATATGGGTTATATTTACTCAACTGGCTTATACATGGCTTGTCATTACTGTTAAGCATTTTGCACAGAACATGACATAAAGGTCACTCAGACTAACTGGATTTTAAGGTAATAAGGAAATCAACCTTGTATTAATAAATCATAATAATTCTGCATGGGCAATCAGATACATTTTTTTCTAATAACCAATAATAGTATTTAGTAAGCCCCAATAAAGACACTGATACCACTCACTTCATGCAGAGGAAATGTAGAGATTTCCAGCACCATAATGCTCCTGAGTGCATTATGAAATGGAGACTATTTGTGTCTGCAGTTAGTTACTCAGGCATTAGCCCAAAGGGAGTGAAATTTCGATGGTCTGCATGCTAAATATAACAGGCATTATTCATACTTCTTCAAAGCAATAAACATAAAAGTGGCTTCTATAAAAAAAACGTCTTGGAGATGATTTGTGAATTCTGCAGGTAGCTTGTGGTATAGACACTGCTCATCATTCTGATAATCAGATTTGACAGGATTTTCTAAATTAGGGAAAAAAAGATAAACATGCAATTTAGTGAATGGTGGGAATTTACTCAATAAACTTGGAAAAAAACCTGACTAGTTTATTTAAGATGTGCAGTGTCAGAATAAAAGCCTGCAGGAAGGCTGCAAACATTATGTCTAAAAGACAGAAATAAATCACTTAAGTGTATCTCACATTGCAGCAAAACACATAATCAAAATAATGCATATTTTAGTGATTTTTAAGATTACATTTCTAAAAGAATAGATACAAAGAGTTATTTGGAGGTTTTTTTGTTTCTTTTGGGGTTGGAAGGTCTTGCATTTAGAACATGCAAACATGCTTTGCAACAGCACGCAGAGAAAAATTACAGGTAAAATGAGTTTAACAACCCCTACCTCAACCATATAAATTCAAAGGTAAAATCTACTAAAAATTGCACAGAAATTTATTAGAAATATATGCATTTGGTGAGAGTGTATTTTTTGTGGTTTTTTTTTTTTTCTGAAGAAGGAAAGATAAGGATTTTATACTTGAAGAGAACTTACTTAAATTCTCCCAGACACTCTGAAAGTGTTTCGGCTTTATAAAGAAACACTTGTCATGGGATCAATTGAAGTTTATCTTGTTCCTTTTTAATGCCCTGGCATATCTCAGCATCTCTGCATCATATAGCAGTAGCTAATTCCTGTTATAGATTTCTCCCCTCCACTCCAAGGATGGATCTGATGCCCAGGTCTGACACAGAGCTGTGGAAAGGTAAGAGCTGTAATGAGGATAGAACCTTTGAGATGGGAGTATCCATAGCTCAAGCAGACAGATGCACTCAGCTATTGAGCACTGATAGGAAATAAACAAGGTGAAAAATGGAAAGCCCCAAATTCTGTTTATTTACCTGAATATAATTTTGGCAATATTAATAAGAGAACCCATGAGGAAAGTCATCTCAGTCTACAAACTATAATGGATTCTGTGATGACAATAACCAAATCTGCTGTTTTAAGATAAGAACATGAGCTTGGAAAATGCAGCAGGGGAACAGAGTTTGCAGTCCTCTGGAGTGTACACATAAAGGTCTGGTTCATAACTCAAAACCCATGCACATTCTTCACTGCAGCTCATTATTTATGAAAATAATACCCCATGCAAGGAATCCAAAAAGGCTTTCATAAATACCAACTCTTCACAGATTTCACTATGGTAAAGCCAGTGCCTGACATGGGATGTTTTGTTCATTTAACCTTTACAATAGAAAATTTTAAGTCTTTGTCCCTGACATACATGTAATAGCCAAAACAATTGGAATTTGACAGGAATTTCTAAAACCAGCTGTAACATGTAGCCCATACACATAACAAATATGAAGGACAAAGCTTTGGAATCATTCTACAATCTTATGAAATCAGTACAACTGGGATGTATGCAGTGTAGTCATCCTGTCTCTTGAGATCTTAGACGATTGGTGCAGACTCTGCAAAGCCCTCAGTGGACAGTCTTGAGAGAATTGCCTGCCAGGTGTGAGCAGTAACTTGAAGTTTTGTGACTTGGGGTTCACCTAAACTGAAAACTTAAGAGAAAGATATTAAAGGTAAGAAAGAAAAATGGACAATTATCAATATAGCAGCTTTTAAATAGCTAAACAGATACAAACATTTCTATAAAGGAAAATAACTACAGATTAGAATACATATTGTAAGACATACAATTGCTGTTCAGAATAGAACAGCTATTTTAAAATTAGGAATTTTATGTCAGATCAGGTTGTCAGGATTTCTAACACAATAAAACTGCTTTGAGAACTGCTTGTGTCAGTAAAAAAGAATCACATCAAAAGAAAGCCCTCATAAATAGGTTAAGAGCCCTAATAAGCCCAGATCTGTTAGAAATCACATTGCATGTCATTTATCCTATTTAAAATTCCAAGTGCTTTTGTATTCTATTAACTACCAAAATTATTATAAATTTACCTGAATACTCAAGTCAGTAGACAAATTTTCTTAAGGTGGAAAAGACGTTTAGGTTTTTCCTCTACTGATATTCTCATTAATTGACAATAATGTTCTTATGACCTAATTATTTGGAGTATTTTTCTGTATTTCTATGTTTTCTTATCTGGGAAATCCTTTATGTGGTTACCTTCCATGGGTTCCACTAAAGTTTTTTATTTGATGATAAGAAAAGCTCTGCCAAATGTATTTGATGTGGATGTTACCATTTCTGTTGCTGAAGGATTTTTTATTTTGTTGTACTCTAACTCAGTTGAGAATCCCTTCTGCCTTTGCACAATACCTTACTGAGATTAAAATATGCAGGATCATCCTGGACAGTCCAGCCCTTGGTTGACCAGTCCTATCTCCATTTCTTGTGTATTCAGGTATTTGTGGATCCCGTGGTACCTCTTCTTTTGCTTTGTCTCTTGACATTTCAATAGAAATATCCTTTCCTGTGTCCTGAGTTCATTTTAGCTTCAAGTGCTTCTCCACTTTCAGCGTGCATTTATGAGTTTGTAATTACTAACAAGATCCAAAACCCTCATTGCCCCTTCTACAAGCTCTCGTGTTGCCTTTAGCAAGCCCAAAAGATTCCTTCTTGTTCAAACCTAGGTCTTCATAAAGGATAGCTGCCTTCTCTTCCCCTTCATTTTCAGTTGCACTGATAAATTTTGGATTAGTAATCTAATTAAATAAATGGGCAAAAATTCACAACAAATGTTTGTAATTTTGCTATCTTTTTAGCAGTTCTTTTTCAAGTATCTGCAGTTGTGGAAATCTAACAATTATAGGAACTTAGTATTCTCGTCCCCTTTGCCCCTTTTTTCCCTCCCTGCACTGAAATAAAGCAATCAGTTCTATAGGTTCTCTGGTACACTTTGGTAGGGTGCTAGTGGAAGCAAATAGAGAGGAATGTTGTTTGGAGCTTTCAGAGCAGGGACACCTCTTTGGAAATTCTAACAGGAAATTCTAACAGGACACACGGAGGAAAAAGATTTCTTCACCAGAGACAATTGTGTTGCTAAATAGAGCAGTTAAAGTGGAGGAGTTGTTATCACCAGCTCCATTCTCAAAAAACTTGGAAGAGCTGCTGTGCAATCATTTCTGAGACCACAACATTGAATACATATGACAAACCATGTTAATACCCATTACCACTCACTCAGCATCATATAACACATTAGTAAAAAATACTTCATTTATGTGATCATCGTGTCCCTCACTCAGAAATTTATCTGTATCTACTGTTAAAAAGAGAAACCTTAACACCAGCCCCAGAATAGTTTCTGCACTTCAGAGCACCAGCAGAGTAGCACAGCTGAGTACCTCATCAAGGTAAGTATGAGCATATTTCATGAAACACAATTCAATGGGTAGCCTGGTCACACAGTACTTTGGAAACCTGGGCACAAAGCAAATAATAAAAAGCCAGGTGCTGTTTATTTCAATGCTACTTATGAAAATAAATGGAACATTTCATGGAAAAGCTAAGCTAAACCAGAAAACTTCTAATCAATTACCTCTACAAATGCTATGGCATCATATCAATTATATAAACGTTCATCTAGTGACATTTTAATCTGCCAAAATAAATCTATTTGGTCAACCTTGAATAAATAACCCCATGGAGGTTTTGTGTTGGTTTGGGTTTTTTTTTTAATTATTCCTTCCTGATCATAAACTGTGTTATCAAAATGGCTAAGTGCCTAATCAGACACATCAGTCAAGCACCTTCAAGCACTATGCCACCCCAAGTATGGATACCCCTCACTCAACAGCCAGCTGCAGTCACTTGCAAGTCCTTCAAAAGAAAATATGCATGTGTAGAGGAAGAGGAGAATTTACAAGTCAAATTATGGCCCTGACTCTTACAGCTGATCAGCTGAAGCCCTGAAGAATAAGATCTGATTATAATCACAGTCCTAATGTAAAGCTGAAGTGTTATGAGGGCATGCTGAGGGCAATGAAATCTATCCTGCTCTATTTGGGCTTAACAGATGAAAAAAGAAGCAGGATGACTCAGTCTCCATGCCTCTTTTTGGATGCAGGCAGAATAATGCCTCCCCAAAGTGAGGTTGAAAGATAACTGAAAATGTGGGCTTGCTTTATTTAAAGTACTGGTTTTAAAATACATGTCTTTTTGGATATGGAAAAAGAGATCGATATTTAATGTTAATTGCATGAACACTTTTGCTTTTTACCCTCTCCTTTAACTGACAATAGGGATAGAGTAACAGGGAGAGTGGAAGGAAGAGGTATATTCAGAAAATTTCTATGTACTTGAGTTTGAAATATTTGATATTTAAAAACAGGCTTGTCCATTCAATTCTGGTTTTTATTGTTGCATTAACACTGCGTATTTGAATTACTACTTCTTTGCGACTCTGTTTCTGACTTACTCTGTTTTCACTTTTATTGAGATGCATCTCATCCACTGGCACAGGAATAAGGAAGATTTTCCTTAAGGCAATTACTAATTAGGAAATTATTATTTATGTTAGTCCAGCAAACTAGAGACATTAGGTCTAGACCAGCAACAGAAATTGTTCACATTAAATTGAGGCACAACATATAAATTAGCTCTGCTCCAGAAAGTTTGCAGTCCAGTCACAAGACAAGAAACAGGCAGCAGCAGATGAATAACTGAGGAAGTTATTGCTCATGCAGTTCAGTGTGCAGAGAGCACTGCTTATCTGTTGTCAACAGTTTTTTAGGTATCCTGGCAGAAGGCATTTTTCATGTGTTTCAAGACTATTTACCATTGTAACTAATGAGAGCTCAGAAGAACATAATGGAGGACACATTTAAACAGAATGCAGTTTTTTCCTCTTTTTTTCCCTTAAATGTATTTATTATAAAATGGTGTTCTTTTTTTACCCCTCTCCTTTGACCAGTATTTGTGCCAGTATTTGTCGTAATGGGAGATTATGTAATTTTTGAAAACCCCTACCAGAGATATACATGTTATTCCTATTATTCATTTAATTGATGGCATAATTTTTTTGTCAGCATTAGGCCAGTCTGTTGTTTAGAATGTGCCAGGTGGATTTTAGTGCCAGCTGAAAGCCATCTTTAGATATTATTTATCCAGGAAAATGTACTATTAAACAGAGTGAGGCATAACAGCAGTCAATCAGCCACCTACAGTGCTAAATTTATATCAAAACCATTGGGAACTGAGAGGAACCATTAGGAACCTTTGCCTTTGCACTCTGCTATGTCTTCAGATGAGGGATAACTGGGGATAGTCCCAAATTTGTAAAGGTACAAGTAGTATTAGACCAAAAGCTGTGTCTGAATAGCATTGTCTTTCCTCAAGGAATGTCTTAATGCAGCCCGGATATCCCAGTGTGTTGTTAAAAGAGTGATCAATTCCTGTAAGTTGTCTGAATCCTTTACCATTCATGACTTGCGTATTTAGGCTTCAAAAGCACATTTTAGGGGAAACTCTGTCAAAAGGATGGTTAAAAACATGAAATAAAGACATAAAATTTTCTGCTAATCTGTTAGTACCTTAGTTAAAAAATGTTAGTACCTTAGTTTTCCTTAGTAATAGGAAAACTTGTAAGTTCTTGAAAATAGTAAAATAATTCTTTTGCAAAGCCCAGGTAGGGTGGCAGAACAAGGGGACACAGTCTCAAGCTGTGCCAAAGCAAATATAGGTTGGATATTAGGAAGAAGTTCTCAACAGAAAGGGTGAAGGGTCTGCTGAGGGAGATGGTGGAGTCACTGTCCCTGGGTGTGTTTAAAAAAGGATTGGATGTGGCATTCGGTGTCATGGTTTAGTTTAGAGGATTTAGGGTGCAGGTTGGACTCAATTTGTCTGAACACTTCTCTCCAAGAGTAAGTGTCCTGTTAGTCACAATACAAAATGTGACAATTACAGAAATTGTATTACAAAGTTACAAAAAGTTTGTCTTCAGATCTCAAATACAGAATTAAATTTAATCTAACCACACAATCACATTTCCTTTTTAGTTGTCAGCATAAGCTGCTGCCAGTAAAATACTAGTCATCAGCATCATCACATGAAGATTTCAGAGGTGACATCTTAGTAAATATTTTTCATCTTAGAAAGTATACAGACTGTATAGCTTCCTGTATCAGACACTCAAAGTTATCACTGCTTCTATTCAGATGATAAATTTAACGTAAAAAAGGCATACTGTCCATTACTCTGAGATGGTAATATTTTTCTATAGTGCTTAGAAATTAATTCAGTTACTTTTCTTTGTAATAATGTAGGTTTTACATGTTGGTACATGTGGACATCTCACTGCCCATTAAACTTCTTTTGTGTAAGTCTTCAATGTGAAGCCCACAGATCTGATTTTCTTGGAATGTGAAGAGCCTTATAAAGTAATGGGATTTTTGTGGGTTTCCTTTTTTCATTGTAGGTTGTTTGGTGGTGGTTTTTTTTGTTGCTGTAATTTGTTTTGAGTTTTTGTTATTTTTGTTTTGGTTTGGTTTATTTGATGATTTTTAAAATTTTTAATACAGACAGCAGATGTTCTCCTGTGACAAATAATTGATGTTTTAGTGATAACAGAGTGCCTGAGAGTAGGAAAAAAATCATTTAGCAAAACCTAGCTGCGGCAGCAGCCAGCACACTATTTATCACCATCTAATCAAATGAGGCATTTAATTTTGATCAACCTCTAGTATATGTAATATGTCAAGACACTGGTGAGGCAAAATTATATTTGTTTATGATTTTCCTACTACAATTCAGGTGACTACAGTTATAAACTCAACACAAATTCTGCTTCAAAGTGATACCACATGAAAATGTAGCCCCTAATCCGTAAACTGAGAGACCCCTTAAACACTATAAGTACTGCTGTGCTTCCCTGGAAAATTATTGCACTTTCTTGATGATGGGTTGAGATTGTTGTTGAAATGTCTTTTTCACTTCAGAATAACTGCTACATCAAATAAAATAAGGTGTTTTTAGTTTCTTTTGGCCAAGATGTGCTCAAATACCTAATGCATAGACAAGCAATTCATCATACTTTCTGTTATTACATACACATATGTGCAAAACCACTTTAAAAATTACGTCCAGTCCTTGATACTACATCTTTAAATGTGTCTCTAGTAACTTCAAAACAAAACAGAAAGGCAGCCATTATAAGTGTAGGCTCTTAATCTGCAAGATTCTCATCAGCACATGTATCTGCCATCCATCCAGGAAAAAAAATTATGGATGAACCCTCCAACTTGAAATTAGCTCATCTTAGCCAGATGAGGGTATGAACTATCTTTAGAGTGTGTATCATCATATGCTGTTTACCACTTACAAAAGATTCTTGTGAATAAATCAGTACTAGATAAAATAGAATACAAATGCAAGACAGAAGTTTATAGTAAATTAAAGCCAAAGATTAATTTTGGCATCTGTATGAGAGGAGAATAGGGAAGATAGTGGGAGACTGTGCAGATTCACAACAGCGTACTGGTTCTAAAAACAAATACACAGCTTTGGTGTCAGATCTGGTCCCAGGTTCTTTAATATTGAAATTTAAGTCTGCAGTTTATTCTGTTCTGCAGTACAGCAGTCAGTAAAGGTTAAACTTTACAGAAATATAAGCTCGGTAAAACCCTGCTAAAAGGTTGAAGATTCAGTATAGCAATTGGGCTCTCTGTGTTTTCCTTCTAATTTATATTTACCTCAT
>VXBU01007942.1:231395-259015 GCA_013400315.1 Bombycilla garrulus
GGAAAGGAAAGGAAAGGAAAGGAAATTTCTAGTCAGAAAAGTTCCCTGGAACAAACTAATTTTCATTTTCATCATCCCCCTCCCTTCAAAACCTTCACTGACTTTTGTCTCCAATATAATTCACTATAAGTCTTATTTCTACAGAGGATTCTAATATTACTCTGTAATTCAGTTTGAAAGAGGATTTACAATTGCTCTACTGTTACATGTGCTTATCATGATATCTAAGTGCCATTTCTTTTCTTTTTTTTTTTTTTATTATATTTAGCCTATCAGATTTTCTGCCAGCTGAAATGCTCTTGACTCTGTAAATAAACTGTTGGTTTATTCATGCACCACTAGTGAAAATTCCTTCAAAGTGTGTTAAACTGACCATGACTTGAAAATACTGATCCCTGATGGTCTGAAACGGATCTCTCTGGAGACTAAAACCCATTTTGCTAAATCATTTTTGCAGAAATGACTGTCTCCTATAAAGTGTTTTGCTTTTGCCTAGTATTGATAAGACCTAAATTAATTCAGAGCATGGTACTTAGGTAGGAAAATGTTATCACTGTTTTTCAGATGGAGAAACTGAAAAGGTGAAGAGGCTTCCTAAGGCCACAGGGTAAGGTAAGGATAGAGGTAGTAGACAACTCGTCAGTGTCTGGCTTCTACTCTGGAATTATAAATGTCAAATAACCTTCATAGTTAACACAAAGTTAACAGTTAGGATAAGAGTGGATACATTTTACTTACAGATAAATAATAAATACAACATTTTATACTAGTCAATTACTGACCAACATTTTGAGCAGATATTTAAAGTGTGGGAGAAGAAGCAGAAGGGTAATTTTCATCTTCATGTCAGTATATAGTAAAGCAGACTTTTTTTCACTGACTGCAGGCTTAGTTCCATTATAGATCCAGCTTTGGAGGAAATTTTCCTCCTGAGTTCTTCTTATTCATATTCAAAGATTTTCATTCTTGCGGTTCTCAAGTGTGAACTTCCATGTTATTAAAAAGTATCAGACTAACAACCATGGATAATAAAGTTTCATATTTATATCTAGACTAGATACTGTGCAGCTTCTTCAAATGGTGATTGATTATAGATGTAAAAATGACCCAGATCAGGAAGCAAAGTGTGATGAAAAGACTGACCATGTCTTGCACATCCCAAGGATACTAGCCAGCAAAAATTCAGACTTTCTTCTCAGTGTGAAAGTGTGATACCAAGGATTATTTCCCTTGTAATAATTATCTTTAAAATTCATTTATTTTTTCAGGAAACATTTGTGAAAGAGCAGAATTTAACTGAATTACCCAGAACATACTCTGTGTAGAACATAGGGAGCTGCAAGAGCATTTTAACCAATGCTGCTTTCACAGAGGAAGCCTTACTATCACACCAGAGCCAAACCAAATTCCCCTCAGGGGGATCCTTAATCATTGGTAATCTTCATAACAATTTTTTGTTGTTTATAAATTATTATAGTATATTATAAAATTACTACTATAATATGATAACCTGAGCGCTATTGTTTGCTTAGATCCAATTAGTTCCAACATTCTGAGAATGAAACAAAGGGAATAAACATGACCCATAGGATAGGAGAAGAGTACTTACAAAATGAGTGCAAAGTGCCAACATTTGCCATCATTGAAACCAGATAGAAACTGGAGGACTGTATTTTAAGAAAAGTGTTAAAGCCAGCTATAAGAACAGAGGGAAGAACTTGGAAAAGTAAGAGAAATTGATTTGTTCCTCTTCAAGTTCTGATCAATGCAAAATGAATACTTGGTTGTAACACTTTTTGTGAAAGTGGGAGTCATATTTTGGTATATACAGGAAAAACAGACAATGGAAAAACTTGTCATTCATAGATGCAAGCTATTAAATGACCATACTGAAAGAGAGAAAAACAATTCCATGCAAGGATGCTCATGCTTTGGCAGAAATATTGTAAATATTGAACCGCTGCATACAATTTAACAAGTATTGAAACAGAGGCTGTATGGTTCTTTTTCCTTTCTATTAGCCACCCTGTGGAGGGTTTGTCATTTGAAGAATGTAAAAGAACTGACTCCACAGAAAGGCAATGTTTATATTTTAATTAGGGAGTCTAAAAACCCAGGACCTTTCTTAAACAACCTTTTGTAACTGGTCCAAAATATGCCTACATTTGTCTTTGTAGAGTATTACACAAGCTCTCCACATGCACACTGCTTCACAAATGTAGTCTGACACATCTCCAGAGCCATAGATTACTGTTTTCCTCTAAAAAATTTTCCTGAGGTTGAAGTCATTATGGTCATAGTCAAGCCTCCGAACCGCACTAACACTTTCCAGAGGGGCGAGTCAGAGACAGAAGAATCTGCTGCTTTAGTGGCCCCAATGCAGCCTCATCGTGCCCTGGTTCTGAGTGGGCAGTGCAGGCTCCCCAGGTATGCTCTGTGCCCTGCCTTGCTGGGTGATTGCAGAGGTGATTGCAGAGGTGCATGGGAGCTGACACACTTCACCACTCCTCAGAATCCAGAGATGTCCTGCAAGAATTTGGAAGAATCCAAAATCAAGGCTCGTAATGAAAGAGTAGATACAGTGCAAGTGTGCAGGACATAATAATTCTGATTCCAAAAAGTGCGCCTCGGGAAATTGTCTCTGTTGCTGAGTTATATTATTTAGTGACATATTTTTATGAGTTTCTCATTAAGGACTTATCTGCAACTATGAATGAGACTTGATCTTGCCTTGTCTGTGGTAGTTAATGAGACACTCATTTATTCCACCAGAGTCTATTAAGAAAGAAAAATAAAGTGCTGAAAGTCTAAACTGCAGTGACCTACTTAGGGAGCCCCAGGCACCTACAGTCAGAGTGGATTTATGGCCTTTGATTGCATTGATAACAGCTTTCTCCTGGTTTTCCACACATTGTATGTTATTCCTGAATATAGCATATAACCATTCACAGTCTTATTCTTCATGCCCTATTAGTGTACTAAGTAAATTTTCCCATAATTCGCTAAACCCATTTATTTTGTCTTTTTCCAAGCCACAACATATGTGTAAATTCACATCCTGTATTTAAGGACACTTCCTCTTCCTGATGAAAATTACTATTGTGTTCGTGCAGCACTATTCTCAAGAGATAGAAATAACAATTCAGTCACCCTTAATAGATGTCATTGAAAATAGAATTTAGCATGAGTAGAATTGGTTTTGTTTTAAGCAGATGCTGTTACATGAAGCACATGGTGTTCTCCACAGGGTATTCTGCACAGTTTTTGCAAAATGGTATAAAACGAACTGACAGTGATTAATGCTAATAAAAAGAGATACAAAATTACCTGCATGCAATCACTGCATATCTCTTTGTTAAACCTGACATGCTGTTGGCACAACATTTCCGTTCAGGTCGCTGACACTGGAAGGCTTTTGCACACCATGAATATTTAGTTAATTCTATCTAGGTCAGTTCAAAACAATATTTGATCTTTGATTAAGATATAAATTGTGAAAGACATAATTCATATCAAGGTCAGTTAGAATCTTTTCAGTGCATAGTACATTATATGTTCTATTAACATTAGCATTTAATCTACTTCATCAGAAGCATGAAACTCAGAATTAAATATTCTACTTAACAGTGTAAAGGACCTTGAAATCAGAGAACACAGTAAAAATCATACTTTATGAAAATCATGTCCTTTATATCAATAGCAAATGTCTGGCTCTGTTTGATGCATATCTTTTGGGGTTGTAGTACTTTGATTCCAATTTATTTTGGTATTTCCATAGGTGGATAATTAGTCTCCTTTAGAATTTAATTCAATTCCTAAGAAAAACTGTCAAGAAAAAAAAAAAAAAAGAAAATTGTTTAATAATGCTAATGACAATAATAGTGATGATGANTAATTTCTTCTGTATTGTCTCTTTTAACTGGTGTGAAAACTGTTGAATTATTCTGTTAACACTACTACAACTTTACCAATTCTAAAATTTACATTATGTAAGTGAATGATCCTGTGACCTAAAACATCAGTTTCAGGTAACACTCATATATTGTGTAAACTAGAGATGTGTTGGGTTAGCTTTTGCATCCTTTGCTACTGCAATGACTTTGAAAAAGCACAACAGCTTATTCAACATCTCATAACCTCCAAGAATTACTTACTTCAATAATTTTAATAAAAAATAATTGAAAATTTTAATAATAGTTGGTATTCTTTGACTAGATTTCATTTTCTATTTAAAAGTGATGTTACTGCTTTCCTAGTTTGATTTTACATTAATTTCTTAAAATCTTCCTCTGTTTTCTTCCTTTGTTGTTCTTTATTTTCAAGGTGACACTGAATTTTTTAATGAGGACTGTAAGAGACCTTCATAAATATTTTCTGCTGACATAATGCCAACAAACACAGAATATCACTGGGATTCATCAAATATCTTCAAATAACCTGGACAAATGTTTAGGGTGGTTTGCTTTTGTCTATGCAGCTGAATTGTTTGGTGTTTATTCACTATTTTAAATGAACAAAACACCTCTAGTAGACATGGGTTAATATTTCCTGTGATTATGCTGTAAACTGTGCTATAGAGATAAGCTCTAGGAAAGACTAAAAAATAAATTCAGCCCAAAGAGTTTTTGCTCTGCGGACTGCATTGTCACTGTCTGAATGTCAACACAATTCCTACTACCTTATCAGTAATTAACTTATACACTCGTCATCTTTGTTATCTGCTTTCATCATTATTTTCCATTTACTAGAAATTCATTAGTCTCATTTTAGTGGTAAAGGAATCATTAATTGGTAAGTTCAGCTAAGTAAATCTTCCTTCTCTAAAATAAAACTTGAAGGTGCCTCAGAAGAATTTACTGTTATAGTAGTCCCACAGAATAAACACCTTCAAATCATCTTCATGATCATCAGACTTTGACTAGACAGTAATCCTTAATCCTCTCTAGACATTCAGAGGATGTCTGCTGAACTAAAGGGTTTTGTGTAGTCATTTCACATGAGTACATAGTGTGTGGATTTTGTAACATACTAAGGATGTGCACTTATTCTTCAGTTATCATGATCTAGCCCCAGGGCAATTATATGCTGAGTTAGAGCTTTCTCATGACTTGAGCATGTCCTGTGATTAAGAGGTTTGTTATGTAAACATTGTCTGTTCATGCTGGTTTACTGCTATAGGAACTACTTTCCTTAGAAACAGAAGGCTGTAGCAAATAAAAAAATGGAACAGAATGTATAATTTCCTTGAACCTTAGTTCCTCAGGCCAGGAATTAAGCATCTGTCAAAGGATTTGGAGTAGGTCAGGGGATATTTTCTGCTTGAAGCACTGAAGAATTGATGACAAGAAACCTGCATTCCTTCCTACAAGAAGGGAGGTAGAAACTACTGTGATCACATTTATCTTTCTACAGGCTGTTTCCCCACTTATGCAGAAGCAGTCAGCTGAGCAAAAAAACATATACTAGTATTTTTGTTGTCAATCTGGATCTTATCTGAAGAAATGGAATGGTAAAAGCCAGTGTAGAGAAAATACAGATCGGAGTCAAGCTGGGGAAGGCAACCTCAAGTCAATTTTATGAAAGCCCTTGAGATCAGTTATGCCAGGTTTCCAATATACTTATTAAATGGATCTACCTCCAAACCAATAAGTTTCATAATATTCTTGTATCCAGATGAACCACTCAGTATAAAAATTAGATATGGAATATTCTCAAGATAAAAAAAAAATGTTAACAGATTCCATGTCTTTCTAGTTTTATGTTATATACTATTGTCTAGGAAAGACTGAGGTGTGATGTGGAAATACAATTTCTCTCCTTTGTTACTTTCCAGACTATTTACTCAGAACAGCCAGTGCCAAAAGTATAATTAGCCTCACTTAAAAAGTGGAAGCTGCAATGGCAGCTGTCCATATGCATAATCAAAATGTTTTTTTTTAGGGGAAAATTAAAGACTGATGAAATAGTCCAAAGGTGCCTTTTAGGAAAATAATAGAGTTCTTATACACCACCAGTAAATTCAAAGAAGGGAAAATATAGGTTTAGGACTTTGAGGAACTGTTTATACTGTTAAGTATATAAATATCAAATACCATTATCTTGCAGTCATTGAATTTAGGATTTCTATTATTTCAGAGTTTCTAAGATTTTCTTTTAATGGAGATCTTAGATCAATAGGCAATTCCGTTCTTTTAGTATATTTCCCTTTGTATTTAACATTTGGCTCTAACTATTTTATTGTCTAACGATTGCTCAAATTGAAGAAAAAAACCCCAAAGCTAATCCAACTGTAGACTTCCTTTATTAGAACACCAAATTGCACAGACTAATATCACTTGCTTCTAGGAGGTTTTGTTTAGTCTCCCTTCTCTGTCCCAAATGTGTGACTAGCAATAGAATTGGATACATATTAAACAAGTCTGCAGGAGTAAGAGTGGCTAACTAGCCAAATAAAACCATGAGTTAAATAAAATGTTCATAAAATGCTTCAGAGCTAATGTGAAAAAATGGATACAGTCTACATATTAGGCTGGAATAAGATGCAGTCATAAGTAGCTCTAAGAGGTAGAAATGTACACTTGTTCATTCAGTACAAATGACAGTTTGGAAGTGCAATAAAGCAGATTTTGGGACTCCTTCCGCCATATCAAATATGTTGCAGTCACAACATCTGGTGCTCGTTCAAAGTCACTCAAGGGCCAGCAGATCAGTTCTTATGATAAAGCTTTCTGAAATGTCAACTAACATATGTCCACATCAATGAATCTTCATCAGATCAGGTTTCATATGTCTTCCTACTGCCATATAAAACCACCAAAAATTTTGATTTGTGTGCTTTAATATGCACCAGTACTGTGCCATATCCACAACTGGTTTGGATCTTGGTTCTGTGTTATCTGTGACTACCCACGTGCCATTTTACAGTTGTGGAACCTGAGGGTTTGATAATTTTAAAAATTAACCCACTGCAATGAAGAAGACAAAAATGATGATAGTTTTTCAGTATTGTTTCCTGATTTTATAGTAAGTCCTTTCAGGGTGTTACTTCTTTCTTCTTATGACCCCATTGCTTGTCCTGACTTGTATAAATCCTGTGCACTAGAATGCAACACCAGTTCAAGAGCTGAATAAAGGCATTCTCTGCAATTGCAACTCATCATTCCGAACTTGAATGTTGTCCAAATTAATTGATGTATAATGAAAAAAACAGTGTTGTTTGAACAAGACTTATTTCTATCAAAAAATAAAATAAAATAAAAGCAGTAGAATGAAGTAAAAGATCCTGCACCTCTTGGTCTTGTCATTATAAATGCCCAACAAGCATTGTTGCAGACTTACCACTTGTGCTTGAACCTATGTGACACAGAAATAATTGAACCATTCTATTCTACTCTTTCACTTCAACCATGTATTTGAACTGATGGAGAGAGAAAAAAGCGAATTTCAGATTGGAAACTCAGTAATTGTGGAAATGGTTAACAGCTACCTTGAAACATTGAAGGTTTAGTGGCATGACATCTACCTTTAGGGTCCTGTGATGGACAGAGTAATGTGACTGCTCTCCTAATTGGCATTCCTCTCTCTCAGACTAATCTTGGTAAATCTGTCAGAGGAAATATTTTACCACACACCTTTAATAAGGATAGAAATATCCACGTCTGAATGTTTAAACAGCAGATCTTCACAAAGCAAATTGCACAATGCAATAGTTGCCCTTCATTTATTGGTGTCATTTCTGTCTGTGACCAATATACCAACTGTGCTACCAAAAATTGTATGCACTAAATTAGCGCTGAAGAACCATGGTAACTCCTATGCTGTTTCCCTGGCCACAGAGTTTAACAGTCCCACAAATACTATTTTTCTCTTGTGCCCAATTATATTTTTGCCCTTTCCAAATTAATTAATTTCAATTTGTTTTTTCTTTTGGAGACAGTGTTTTCCCTGCTTGAGCATAAGATTACATAATATTACTGTTTGCTGTGTTTATACTAAGTCCATTTCAGAGCCATTTTAATAATTTTAATTGTTCCCTTCAGTATGGACTTTAGTTCCTTTAATAACCTTAAATGAAAGAGAAAAAAAAAATCCATTTTTTCAGCTGTAGGCTATCTTGTATCAGCAATCTAATATGCTGGTAGTCTGTTTTAATCAGAAATTTTAGGAGAAAAAGAGGAGTTGAAGTTTCCCGACAAGTAACAAATTGTATTTGTACCTATACAAAGGCTGGACAAAAAAGAAAAAAGCAAATAATCCCCAAAAAGTAAGATTTAGATTAACTCTTGATCTTCTTTACTGTTTCATACTTCATGTCATTTCCAATTAGTTTTTCTGTTTTTTCCTTTTCCTGGGAAACACTGTTTTTGTCAATAGACAGGCTTAATGAAAGAAATCCACAGACAATGCTACAGAGACAGAAAAGACATGACAAAAATTGATTGCTTAAGTGGAACAAAAGTAAACAACCTTTGTTTCCCAAGTTCTTGGGTTTTTTCTACTTATCTCATTTTTTTCATGCTTTGTTTAGAACAAATACCACTCTGAATTCTGGCTAAGTCATAGTAGAATGGCAGAAATAAGAAATCATTGGGATAGTCAGAGTTGAAGCATGCCTCTAAATAACAGGATAATTATAGCTAATGCAGAGCAGAAAGAGAAATCTGTTATGAAGCATAAAGCCAGAAAATGCAGAAGAAGGAGATACAGAGAAAGCCCATAAATTTTTACCTGCTGAGATGAGAACACTATACTAGTGAAAAATCAGTCTTTTATTAGAAATTGAACCTTGATCTCCTGTGGCCACCTGCTTTACTCTGCTCTTTCCAATCAGATTTTGCCATCACCCCAATGATACAGGTGAAAAAAAAATTAGCTAAATCTTACCTGCACACAGAACCACTGAATTGTTTATTTTGGGAAAGATCACTGAGATCAAGTTAAACATTTGTCAACTAGACCATGTGACTTAGCACCACATCCAGTCTTACCTTAAGCATCTGCAGGGATGGTGCCTCTACCACCTCCCTGGGCAGCCATTCCAATGCCTAGTCACCCCTTCTGTGAAGAATTCATTTTTAAGGTCTAGCCTGAAGCTCTCCTAGCACACCTTACAACTGTGTCCTCTTGTCCTGTCGTTGGCTGCCTGGAAGAAGAGACTGATCCCACTGGGCTACACCCTCCCTTCAGGGGAAGGAGACAGGGATAATGTCTCCCCCAAGCCTCTTCTTCTCCAGGCTAAACACCCCCAGCTCCCTCAGCTACTTCTCATAAGCCTTGTTTCCAGACCCTTCCACAGCTCTGCTGCCCTTCTCTGCACACACCCCAGCACCTCCACGTCCTTCCTAAACTGAGGGGTCTGGAACCGGACTTAGTACGTAAAGTGCGGCCTCGCCAGTGCCGAGTACGAGGGAAGAATGACCTCCCTGCTCCTGCTGGCCGCACTGTTCCTGATACAGGCCAGGGCACCACTGGCCTTCTTAGTCACCTGGGCACACAGCTGGCTCATGTTCAGCCCTTTTCAGCCAGCACCCCCAGGTCCTTTTCCACGGGTCCGCTTTCCAAGCACTCTGCCCAAGTTTGTAGCACTGCCTGGGGCTGTTGTGGCTGAAGTTCAGGACCAAGAACTTGGTTTTATTGAACCTCATGCCACTGATCTCTGCTCATCAATCCAGCCTGTCCACGTCCCTCAGCAGAGCCTTCCTACCCTCCAGCAGGTCTGCATTCCCACCCAACTTGGTGTCATCTGCAAATTTGCTAATGGCAAACTCAATCCTCTCATCCAGATTATCAAGATATCAAACAGGACTAAACAGGCCTGTGCCCTCACTGATCCTTGGGGAATACCGCAGCAAATACACAAATACAGCAGAGGCAGCAAAAAGTTGCAATGTCTGCGTAGAACAGGCAGATGTTCTTTCCCTTTTGCTTGAAAAGCAATATGTTCTGTCCCATTTATTTATCTGTGTGGGGGCCCAAAAAAAGAAATCTAGGTGACTTTATTACTCAATAAAGTAATAAAGCTTGTTTGGTCTGATTCTACATAAAAGGCTATTTATATTCCTCAAACTCTCAATTCTTCTAACAGTAAGACAGTGCGGAATTAGGGAAAATGTAAGTACAAAGGAGAAGTCTGAGGCTATTCTTACCCATACTAGTATTTCCTTTGGCTCATTGTACAGGCTTTGAACCTATTTGCAGTTGTAGCTTGACAGGACTTGGGACTGAAATTGGGAAAGGAGGGGGACCTAACCGAACATGATGTGGAAGAAGAGAACAGAAATTACAAATTTAGTTAAAGGACCCATGAAGAGCAGGGGAGCAAGAGAAAGAAAATAAGCACAATACTGCTTCTCTTCTGTATTAGACAGAGACCTTCTTCAAGACTGTGTCGGGACTATTATATTATCAGAAAGTTTTATTTCTGCTGAAAATAAAACCAAACAAAAAACTTTTAATCACTATCTGCAGCCTACATCAATTTAAATCATACTTCGGAAAGTCCTTAAGGCAAACAAAACTATTCAGGTGAAAAGTTTCTATTTAATCATGGGCATATGAACAACAAAAAGCTTGTAATTACCTTGGTAGATGCTGAATCAGCTTAGCAACAAATGATGAATTATTAACTATTCTTACCCAGCCTTTTAAAAAATCAGACAGAGGGACACAAAGACAAAGCCAATAATATAAAATATTTCAAATGCAGAATAATAAAAATTATTAATATTTAACATAAACATTTATTCTTATTTTTTTTTCTGAGTTGTTCCTCTTTAACACACATGCATCATTTCCATGCCCAGTGCAGGCTGCTGAGAAAAATGTTCTCTACTGAGTTAACAGCATTCTTCTGAAGGCAAAAAGTACTTTTTCCTTTGCATACAACTTAATCTGTGTCTAGTAGAACTGTTCTGCCCCATTTTCACTGGTGTAAATTTTCAGAAAAAAGTCACCAGCAAACAGTTAGTTAATCACATAAATATTAATTCCATACAACTAGATCCATATTTTTCCTTGTAGTTCAGCAGGCAAATCCATGGTTCTGTGAAGACCCTGTACAAACCATTCCTGTTCCAACCTCTCAAACACAGTCCTAAAGGCTGTATGACTGTTTCCTTTGAACTTCCACTTCAGGCTTTTCTGAAGCCTCCTTTTTCAATAATTAGAAATATTCTTGCTAGTTTATTTCAGGACCTACTGGATTTTTGTGTCTGTGTTGTCTCTTAATTCTTCTCTTCCTCTTTTGGAGCTTGCCCAGCCAGAGACACTCTTTGTATCCTTTTTGTCAGGTTACACAGGCCACATTATTTGTCTTTTTCATCCCCTGACCACCTTAGTAAATCTTCTCTGCACCAGTTTCCATTTAAATAGTTTTATGTCATCATGGCTAAGTAGCACTCAAAGAGTATTGATGATTATATTTTCCTAATAGATGAAATGATAGTAAATATTTTTCACTACAGTTTTACTGTGAACAGCCATAAAGATGGCTGGGTTAAAAAGGGAAAATTACTGAATAGAAGAAAATCGCTCCTCAAAAATATTGTCAGAGAACTTACCTGCTAAAGTGGGGGCTGGATGGCTGGAAACCCGACCTGTGAGCCAAAAATGGCTTTAAAAAGTGCATCCAGTAACTTTGAAGTATAGATGAAGTATCAAGAATCCAGAGACATCCTGTGGTACCATGAATAAGCATAAACCCAAGAAACTCTAATGGCAATTTATCATCTGAAAAAGTAGAAACAGTCTGGGAAAATAAAATTAGTCTGGAAGAACTGTAAGCATAATTTAATCATTTCACTATTGTCTGTTACAAATGAAAAATTGAAATTAGCAACATGTGTTGACTGCTTGATGTGCTGTTGTCCTATACTGTCTTGTGACTCCAGGCTATAAAAAGAACTGAATTTTTAGCCAAAATAGAGTTGGTGGTTTTTTTTTGGTTTTTTGGTTTCTTTTCCTTCTGAGTTTTCTCTGGTTTTCTATGTGCCACATACTTTTATTTTTCTAAGCCAGTTGAATTTCACATGAATTTTCTGCCAGGTTTTACTCTCACAAGAGTGCCCAGATGACTCTGTACTCTATGACATAGATCCTCTTTGAAAAGACACTATCTCTGTTTACTCATTGTGTGCCCTTTGGTTTCACTTTGGTGTCAGCTTGATCCATCATCACACCTCTGGGATGGCTGGATCAAATTTTGGGATTGATTTGTCCCCTCCTGTGGGATGGTTTCACTCCTGAAATCTGTCTAATTCACTTGATATGCCTACTATATATATATATANCTTTAGCAGGGTCTCACATATATGAGTATATATATATATATATATATATATGTATATATATATGTATATGTAAACTATCATAAGAATATTTCCTCTTAAAATGCCAACATTGGTCTTTGTATTGTTGTTATGATAAGTCGTTTCTCTAATAAGTTTATTTTAACCTACTTCTGTGAATTACTTCTGTAATTATATGGGTTGTTAATCTAGGATTGGTTGTTGCTGTTGTGGACCACTGCTATGCTAATGATTGATGTTGATTAATCATTAATTGCTGATCCTAATTTGTAATATCTTGATATATTTAGATATATTTGCTTTATTCATTTAAGGTATAATTTCTGGTGATGATTTCTGTAGCTTTGAGATAATTTGCAATAAATTTAGGTGATAAAAGCTCTTTAGATTATGAAAGCACAGAAGTTCTTTGTGTATTATGAAATTCAGTGAACCAAGGTTGCAATATCTAAACACCCACAGTTTTGGGTAACATTTTTGGTCATAACAGGTCCACATCATATGTCCATACATTAAAATGACTTTTTTTTTCTCTGTGCATTTTGTCTTTCTCTGCTCTTGGTAAAAGAGAAAGATGTTTTGATAGAAATGCACAAATCTATTTGGTGAAGCTACATCTGTGAAGATCCTCTTTAAACCCCAGATTTGAATTTTGCAGCCTAAAACTTTGATTCAACCTGTAATAGGCAAGCTGTGCATTTCAGAGCCAGAGTTTGATAAGTCTCTCCATTCCACAGTAACTAGGTGTAATTATGTGGAAAAAGTGTTGATTGAAAACGTGTATTTGCAAACCTGAGTTTGAATGGACCCATGTTACATTTAAAATATAGCCTTTCCAATCCCTTCATTTTCCAAGCCCACTGCAAATTGCAGTGCATACTAGTTTGTACAGTGTAACAAACCCCAGGGTAGCTGTAAGAAAAAAATGTTCTGTTCTCCTCTGCAGTGACATTCATCTTAGAAGCAGTTTTTTATTAGGGGGTTCAAAAATGATTGCATTCATTGCATAGAGAAATTGGCTTGCAGGTTGAAGGGATAAAAGGATGCAACTATGAAGTCATACTTTTCCATGTGGATTTTTGGTCTCACCTTAGTTATTCTGTTTCAGAAGTCACTTATTCAAAAACTTTTCTGTGCCAGAGGGACAAAATTTGTTCTACAGCATATTTCTCTGGGTACAAAATTACCCATGCTTTATCTTTTCAGTAGCAATAAAAACATTCAGTATGGACTTAAGTATCTATTTTGTTGTCTCGCCCAAAAAAAAAAAAAATACAAGGAAACTCCTGTTTAAACCATAACATATTTAAGAAAATATCTTATGTATGATGTTTACAAGGTTTATGTTTTGCTGCTACAGCAAAATAACTCAGAAGACAAAATGACAGTAACCTCATATTAAGATGAAATAGGAAACCCACACAGAACTAAAAACTAAAGGGTTTTGTTGACTCCCATCATGTCACCTTTGAGATCTTCATAAAGTAGCGGTGAACAAAAGTGCAAATATTCAGAACTGATTACTTTGTAGCTTCTCTGTACTTTTCTGCCCTCTAATGAACTGGAAAAATATAAAAAGAAAACTTTCATAAAACTTATCTGTTCTATACCAAAAATGTGAAATAACCACGAACCATCTCTTTCCATTGTGAAATTAAATCCATTTCAAGAAAGAAATAATAAGTTTAGTTTTCCTCTAGGGGAACATTTTTTTAATATTTCCAGCTTAAATGTTTGTTTCAAAAAAGACAGTTTACTCTGTTTGAGGAAAGAGTTAAAGGAAACTTATTACAATTGAACTGAAACATCTTACAGATTCTAAATATAATCCTACATATAATGAATACTGTAGCTTTACATATAATAAATTCATTCTGATTAAAGATATGGCAGTACAGGAAAAAAACCCAAAACACTGCAAAGTTAATAGCTGTAGCATATTTATTCATGTTTATATAACATTTCAACAAGTTATTGTTTGTTGCTGTAAGCTATCTCCTCTGTGCCAATAGAAGTGGCTATAGCGTTCAGCCCAACGCTGTTAAAAATTTCAGTTGAAAATAAACTTGTGATCAGAGTTTTCAAACATCTCTAGTGTCTTCTATTTTCACAGAGGAAGTTTTCTGGGTTTCATTCAGCTTATATAATGCTTCTTTCTTGACTCTATTACCCTTCTTCAGTTGTAGGTAACCCAATACAGGAAAAAAAACATCATTTAAAAAACAAATTCTTAAATTTGAAAAGCATTAAGCTATAGACAGTATCTCTGTGAACCACCACAAATTGTGCAAAACATTGCTAATTGTCTCATTTAGCATTTTTAAATCTGCAGATGAGAAAATGTTAGCCATTACAATCCTGCCCTTGGTTCTCTTATTTTCAAAATATAGTATATTGGCCACAAGTACAAAATGAGAGTCCATTAATTATGTTCTATATGACACATGATTTTTGAAGATTTTTAGGAGACTACATATGTGGTGAGAAAAGGTAAGTTTTTATGTACATTCTTCTGTCTTGAAGCACAGCTATGGTATCTAACACAAAGTAATCTCTGCAGAAGCATGTGGACACACATGTCTGGGCAAAGAACATTATATGTGGAGTTCATTGAATTTCATAAATGCTAAACTACCTACAGTGAATGTTGACTACCAATAATAAAGAAGGATCAGTTAGAAAACACTGAAGAAATGGTGCAGAACCAAATGCATCTATGTTGAATTTGATTGATGTCACTGGAAGGTTGCTCTCTAAGTTTTTCTTTCGAAAGGCCGTGTAAACCAGAAAAGAGTCATGAAGACTGAGAAAAGATAAACATTAGGTCCAGTTTCCAACAGTAATTTGAATTAATTCTAATTTTTAAGATGGCCTTACCATGACTTTGGAGATTGGACTTTGTGATTCTCAGAAATTCCTTCTGACCTGAAGCATTCCAGTATTTTGATAAATCTTGTAGCCAGATTTTGAGACAAGAATTCATATTGGCATGTGCCTTGAGACAGAGGGAATTTGAAGCAGCACTTACTTGTATAAAATAAGAAGGCATGTGTAGTGTTAGAATATTGTCAAAGAATTTGTTTCCATTATGGATAAAAGGGTGAATCAGGATTAGAATTATTTGCGGGTGGGGATGTGGTTAGCAATAAGGTGATTTCCTGGATTGCTTTTGTAATAGCTACAGATCTATGGGGTTTGTGCTAAAGTAGAAGTTTATCTGCATGCCCTTATGTTTTGCACTTTGTTGACATGATTTATAAGTGTTTGATTATAGCCGCAGCTAGTTAATGGAGAGAAGCATTTCCTGAGTAAAATGTCATCACTGCACCTTTGTGCTTTGAGGTATGAAGTAGGCTCAATCTATTTAAGTTCTTTGACAGTAAACACTATCAGATTTTTTCCCTGAGTGGCTTATTATCTCAAGTGGCAGATTTTGCCACTAACAGCACACTCAAAGAGGGTTTGAGAAACCAAGGTAAGGTAAAACCTGCTTTGTGCAATGAGCAATCTTGCAGGATATGAACAAGATCTTTTTCAGACCTGTGTGCATGAATAATTGGGAGTCAACCGTGAACTACAGTGGCAGCAAAATGAAAGGTGAAAGCAGCTAATTTTTACCAGTTCTTGTAGATCAGCTTTTTCTATGCTGCTCATGGTATCTGGAGTATACTGACATGTCAGAGGCAGAGGCTGCTGATGGAACGAGAACTAGTCTGGCATGGAGCAGCCACCTGCCTAGTTAAGGTCAGAAACCAGTCTAAAGAACCTGAGAAAGCAGGAGAGGTGACATTGAAAAGTCTGGGGAAAGCCCATCGGTGGAGACCTGAAGACTGATCTTTCTTTGAGAGATATAGGTTTACTCCACCCATGTTACAGGAGCGAGCCCATGTGCAACAAAATGCATTCACAGAATTTTAGTCATGTATCACAAAAAGGCAGGGTATGAATGGCTGATATACGAGAAACTCAGACATAAATGTGTTGAGATGTGAAGGAACAATTACAACTCATTTTGTATTTTCCTTGAGTAGTGTCATTGTAAGTCTATTTCCTCTTCTTTCATGTCCCAACAAGGATGCCTGTCCAATGGTAAACTCAGGGCTGTTATATATCACCCTTTCTGTGTTTTTAAACGTCTCAGTCGCTTTGACTAAATTCTCTATAAGAAAGAAAAAAACATTTAGGATGTAAGCAAAACATTTATGCATTTCACATTTTCTTTTTGTTTCTTAAGGAAAAATCTGTTTTAGAAAAACAAATCTGTTTGCTTAGTAGCTTGCTAAAAGAGAAGCTCTGAGAGCATTTCTCAGCAATATTATACATTCAGTTTAATTTGTCAATATTGAATATATACCATAATGTTGTTTGATGCTACTGTATCTGCAAAATGCAGCAGCATAATAATTATATTCTCTGCTATGCTATATTCTTCCAGTAACCAAGTAATTAAAGAATAGCATTTAAATGGTCAACTACACCATGTCAACTGCAGGAAATTATTATTGAGATTGGACAGTGAGATATTCCAAACACTTAGAAAGAATGATTCTAAAGAATTTATTGAAATCTATGCATGACAGCTGCCTTAACTGGAACATATGTTTAAACCAGGATAATATGAATGATACATGTTAATATGATTATCACTATAAGGAGATATGGGGAGACTGTATATTTTACACCTAAAATGATGATAAAACTTCTTTCCTTCCATAATTAGAATTACACTATATACAATGCAAATAAGGTGAGCATTACAAAATTATTTTGAGCCTTGCTCTATAGAATCTAGCTTAAGCAATCAATGGAATTTATTTCAAACCCTTTGATTAGGGTAAGTGAAACATAATCATGTAGCACTGCTGTCGAAGTAGCTGTAGAAATCTATCAAGCAAACAATGCAACTAGTTGTTTAGATTGATTTAGGCAACATTTTATAAATAGCATGAAGTTTCAAAAAACCTCTGAATGTTTTGGTTAATAGAATGACAATTTGCCAACAGATGTTCAGGCCCTTGGAAAATTCTATATTCCAGCAACAGTTTGATATATTATCCATAGATATTACTTAGGGCTCTGCTGAGTTAAATGTGATCCGTCTGAGATTGCGGGGAACTGGGAAGAGTCAGGAGCTTCCCATGTAAATGTAGAGAAGAATAATCTCTTCCATTACAGTAAAGCACTTGGGATGAGATGGGTGCTGATTACTTCATCTAATGTTCCAGAAAGGCAACTGAATGCTGCAGTTAAGAGGGTGATACAAGACCAACACAGACTATTTTTAAAGAAACCTGTGTTTGTCTTCAAAGTTCAGAACTTACAGCTCAGGTAAACTACCTGCATAAAAAAGAGTTTTCAGTTTGAGTTTCAACTCCTTCAAAGAGAAACTGTAAAGAAATAAGCTGATAGTAACTTACTTGTCCTGTGTAGTTCAAACAGAAAAGTAACGCTAACTCTTACTAACGCAATATTTAGTGTACAGAAATGCCTAAACCCTTTTCATCAAACTAAGCTTTAGAGGTCCTTAGACAAGCGTATTCAGGCCCAGAATAAATTGAAATAATCTGATAGACCATTACTTTTTCAGAATAAAGTAATTTTCTCATGAACAGAACTGCGGCTGTCAAACTTTTTCACCTTTCAAGCTAGGCTGTTACTGTGTATGGTAGAAACTGCAGAAAGCAAGGACAGATTTATTGACAGAAGATGCTCCTGAAGTTTTGTTTGGGGTTTTTACTGTAAAATTAAAAAAAAAAAAAGTATAATTATTTGAAAATCCATATTCTTCTTAAAAGGTGTTTGAGTGACCACAATGTCAAGGATAGGAGTTTAGACCATGGGGGCACCACCAGCCTTGACTGTGCCTACCCTTTCCCTCAGGATTCTTGCTGGGGAGTCACAAGCCTTGTCAGCTCTCCGACAGTTCATTCTGTCAGACCCAGCAGACATGAATTTCCCTCCTTCTCAAAGAAAGACAGGAGTGGTAAAAACCTGCCCACAGAAGATACTCTGAGGTCTAATGGAAAGTGATGCTCTGGAAACCACATTCCTGTGTTGGGTACTGCTGAAATGATTTAAAGAGGAAATCCAGTCAAAATTTTTTTTTTTTTTTTTGTCCTGTTAGGAAAACATTAACCAATAAAAGAGCAGGAATTCTTTGGGTTTTGTAACAATTTTATTCTAACTTGCCTCAAGAAATTGCAACTGAACTAGATGCTGGTAAAAAAATTCCTTTTTTTCTGTGGTTTTGAAAAACCTGACCATTTTGAAGCTATTTTTATAGCCTAAAACTATTTCAGGCATTTTCTTATGTCTCTAGTTTCTTTTATTTCTACAGAGAAAGGGTTTCTGGTTCTCATTCAGCTTATGCCATGCTTCTTTCTTGATTCTATTACCATTTTTCAGTCGCACAAATGAGCAAGGCCATCCTTACAGTATGCCAATAGAGGAAACCAATACTATATGACTAATGAAGAAATATTTCTATTCTTCACCTTGCTTAGTGAGAAGGGTTGCTGCATGCTCAGGATCTTCAAAGACGTCACAAGAAGGACCTGGGATAATTTACAACATTAATAAGTCACTGCAGTAACCGTTGATCATGAAAGGTGTCTATGTCAGAAAATTCAGAATTATCTACATTTTTTGGACCTGAAAGAACAAAAGTATAAGCTTTGATATACACATTTCTAAACTGAAGTGTCTGTCTGCTGGTTTGGGATTCAGGCAATTATCTTGCTAAAGGACATTTGAAAACTGTGTGAGGATCTAAATATCAATACTTTAGGTTCTCTGACATTATCACATCTCATTAAAACATGTCCATGCATGAAAGATGATATTTGAATAACAAATCGGTTGCCCCAATAGATGTCTGCAGCCATAGAGAAATTTTAGTGCTTAAAACTACATTGGACATGAGTATTATCAGTTTTGATGCAGTTGATGTAAAATATTAGGCATTATTTTAATGTAGGTAGTGAAACTGAAGTGTAGTAAAAATCAAATGGAATCTAAATAATACTTCCTTGAAATACTCAGTTCTCTTTCTATCAGTATGAAAAACATTTTGCTAAGTATATGATCATTCTAATTTTTTTTCAGCAGATAGCCTTCCTTATCATAAATGGTAATGAACGAATCCTGTTTAAATTTCAAGATGCAGTAGTTTTAAAAATGGAATTTGGACATAATATGAAAAGGATGTAAATGTTTGTGGTTTTTTAAGTTCAGAAGGCCTAAAAATATCACTTTCTGTTTAAACTACAGTATTATTGATTTTTGCCCTTAAAAGAACGAGAGTTTGCCCTTAATGTTCTAATTAAAATGGAAATTTACTCTCCGAAGTACCTTTCAACAATAATAAACTGATTTAAAACCTAATTTAAAGAAAAATCTTGGGGACAAACATGATATTTTCTTGACAATATACAAGATTAATATACTATTTTTATTGTTGCCACTAAAATAGGATATATTATTGAAAATACACTCAGTTTAACGTGTATATAAATAATGCTTTACAGACCAGTACTACTACTACTAGTCTTCAAAGTGTTAACTACATAAATATGATAATTTACATTCCTGATCTTACATAATTTTATTATCACAGAAAATAATTTATTGGCAAAAAAACCCCAAAAATCTAGGGAATAAAAAAATAGCAAACTTTGGATTCTTACCTTCTAAATTAAGGCCCTATCACAAGTTCTGTAAGACAACAGAGAAGCATTTGAGAACAGTCAGCAGGAAAGGCAACCCAGGCCTTTTGTGAGCTATATTTCTTTCCTAAATGCTTTACTTAACTGACTGCAACAGGCTTGTAGGAAAACAAGACTGAAGAACTAAGAAACAAAGACATGTGTGCCCTTCCTTTGAACAAAATAGTCCATTGAGGAAAGCAGAACTCTTCATCCATGATTCATTAATGATTCAGTTTGAGAATCCATGAAACTTCTGGAAAATCAAGCTGCATTTATAAGATTCTCTCCTTGGTAGTCAGCATTTTCCAGGAAGTTATTAGGTGTAATTTACATACTTTATTCCAGGTAGAAGAAGTCTCTAAAGGTAAAAAAAATGAAATAGTTGCAATCTTGATTCTAGATTTCACTTGCAATTTCTTTATCATTTTCTATTTTTGTATGGTTACTCATAACTAGTCCTCATCAAGTAATATATGCTGCTGGAAAGAGCAAGAATTTTTAAATGAAAATTATCAGTGGGCTATTTCTGTGTCTTTTATATGTGACTCTTCTCTTGATTAATGAATCCTCTCATCATTCAAATACTAAAAACCTGTTATTTTAATTTTCACTTTCTCTGACAGCACTGAAACTACTAGTAAGCTTTTATTTTATGCAAATCAGCATTTTACTATGAATATTTGGACAATTTCTGTCAAAGGCAGGATCAAAAGATAGAAAGGAACATAAAATGCTTCTTAAAAACTAGGACACTGCTAAAAATGTTGAAAGATCAATTAATGATGGCAATTAGTTTTCTAAGGACCCATTCAAGAAAAGTAGAGTATACTTTTACTGTGAGGCAGAGATGAAAGTTATCTCTTCAATGATATCTTCATTTTAATACAATTCAAAGAGAAGTATTAAATATTTGAGAGCCTAAATCAATCCATAGATACAGAAATCAGATGAGTCCTCAGAGAATGTTGAATTCAGCTGAGTCCTCAGAAAATTTTAATTTATTCATAACTCTTCATTTACCATTAGGTCTTAAGTTTAATAAATAATTCTAATTCTATACGAATATGCCAGGAGTTTACTGGATGAGGTCAAACTTTAAGCAAAATCTAATTTCAGAGAAAGTAATATATTAGGTGTCACATTTTTTCTATTATTTGGATGAACATAAAATATATTTCTGTTAAAAAAAAAGACATGCAATTTCAAAACATGGTTTTCTGGGAACATTTCATTTTTAAGCAAGACAGGTAGAATTAATCATTCATAATCCTCAAAAAAGCATCACTACAGAAAATGTACATAGAAACAGGCAACATAATGGCTGCACATGAATGTCTTTGCAGTTACCCAGTATTCTTCCAGGTACAGTGATCAGCAGACATTCAGAGGAGAAAAAAAATTAAGCTGAAATAAAAACAAAAAAAAACTCAGGGTTTTTTTTTCAGAATTTTATTTAAAAATAGCAAATATAGCAAATATTATGAATATAATTGAATATTTTGACATTATTGCCTTCAAATGCCTTTCGCAAAAGGTAATGCAGGAAGAAAATATTTGCCAATTAAAAGCTAGACTGTTGTACATGTGTTTGTCAGAATATTGTGCCTCCAAACATTGTATGTCTAGTGTTTTGTGCCAGTAAGACCTTGTAGCACCTTGCCCTCTTGGCTATTTCTAAAGAACACTTACATATTTTGATTTCCTACACAGGATGAAAAAGTCAGACATTCTTGCCTTTTCTCTTCTGTGGTTTTACTCATCAAGATTACTTTTATCAGCTAAAATCTAGACTTAGCTTTCTCTCTTCCTGTCATTTGAGTAACTATTTTTATAATTTCTGATCTCTGATGTCCCAAGTGGCACCCAATGTGGCTATTCTCCCAGTAAATCTAGCTCAGCTCCCTAAGGGCTGGTCATGGCCACCAGGCTGCATCCCAGAGCAGCAGCACAGCCTGGGAAGCATTGGAGCTCAGATGTGGGACAGGAGGGTTTGCTCTGCACCACAGGTAAACACTTGAGCTGCAAGACAGAGCCAGCCCTCCCTGAACAACCACCTCTCTTCCCAAAACCACGGGTTTCCTCTTGCTTGCACGGTAGCCAGATATTTCCTGGGTTCTGCTGCAGAGGAAGTACACAGTGACGGTAGCTAGTTTGCTGTAATGTAGTAATGAGATTCCTCTTGGAAGCTGTGAACTTCAGTGACCTCTAGAACTTTTCCCTCATCCTACCACATAAAAACTGTACTGACACTGTTACTAAACTCTCAGAACAATGCAGAGCTTCTCAGAAATGGGGAATTCAAAACCCTTCTGATATTGGACTAAACTTTAAAGTAGAAATAGTTTTCAATATTTCAAATATTATTAAGATGATAGAACCTTAATCTAGTCCAGCCCCAGATGATAATCACAAGTCTGATATGACAGAATAGCATCTAAAGAATAAAAGCTTTCTTTAAAACAAATAAGCATTAAAACATACTTTCCTTTTGAAGGTAGCTGGTTCAGCCACAGCATTTTAGAACTAAAATTTAATAATGAAGAAAATTACTTATCTACCCACAAGATTAAGAAAGAATCAAGTCATAGCACAAAATCACCTAAGCAGTCTTTATATCTCATTTCAGTTTCACAGGAGAAATTAGAAGTAAATGTTTGGGGAATATGATCTTGCATTTTAATTTCATTTATAACAGAGAACAATAGAAGAACTGGCTTCTATTACCTCAGGCCTGTGTTTATAGGCAGTTTACAGTGCAGAACATTGCACTATTGATGAGTTAAGGATACCAGTCCATTACAGTTTATTAAGTCAATAAAACCAAAACCAGACAAATCCCAAAGAGATACAGTCTTGGATTCTCAAAAGTCTATCTTTTTTCACAGTCCATTTTACTTCATGAAACAGAAGATATTGCTTCAACCAGAAAGCCTTTGGAGTATGACTAGGATGCCTCAGTTGCAAAATGCAGCATCGCTGCGGTGGCACTAAAAGTGTGAGCTTGTACATTTGAGTCTCTTGGAGTGAGTACAGTGCAGAGCCACAAAGATGATCCAAGGGCTGAAGCGCACTTCCTCTGAAGATAGGCTGAGAGTGCTGGGATTGCTTAGCCTGGAAAAGAGAAGGCTTCAGTAAGACCTTGTAGCACCTTCCAGTACCTATATGGGGCTACAAGAGAGCTGGAGAGGGACTTTTTACAGGACCTTTTTTCAAGGCCATGTAGTGATATGACAAGGAGCAATGGCTTTAAACTGAAAGAAGGCAGATTTAGATAAAAATTGGGAAGTAATTCCTTACAGTGGGGATGCTGAAGCATTGGAGCAGATTGCCCAGAGAACTTGTGAATGCCCTATCCCTGGCAGTGTTCAAGGCCAGGTTGCATGGGGCTTTGAATGACCTTTTACAGTGGAAGATCCCCTGACCATGTCAGGGGGTTGGAATTAGAGTTTTAAAACCTCTTAAAACCCAAACCATTCCATTTTTCTATAATTTTCTTGGCACGGGAGTACCTAGGGTGGTTAAATCTCACACTGCTATAAGGGAAGCTGTCTCTGAGAAAAGCAAAGGAGTATCACATGCTAAAATTCAGCGTGGGCTTACTCTTTCCATCATTTGTTGCTGTCTTGCCCTCACTGAGAATAATAGAATCATTACAGAAAAGGTGTAAGGAAATATGGAAAGGGAATGAACATCACTATTGTCTTCTGAAACACTTTGTACATTTCCAAAGAATGTAGGCTAAAAGGTGAAAGAGGCTGAAAGAGGCCCCTGGAGTGGCATCCAGATCATGCAGAAACACAAAGAAAATTTGATTTATTATTAATGTCTAACTCTAAAATAATAGGGTTTTGTGCCACAGTTCATATCTACTGTGTGTATTTGCACTTATGTGCAAATGTATGAATACTTCAGGGAAGCTCTTTGATTTCACACAGGAGACCATGGTGTGTCACTGACATACACAACACCTTCCATTGAGGTGTTCCCACATATTTTGTCACATATATTTTGTCTTGCTTCAAGTCTTGTTCATCTGTATGGGACCAATTTAGCCTGCTGCCCAGAAACTCTCTTGACTTAACAAAGGCACTGTAGAGCATACAGAAACTGCAGACTTCATTGTATGGCTGCAGCGGCAAGTGTGAGATCTTGTCTCTGGTGAACTGCATATAGCCATTCTGGATATAGATTTGTCTGAGAAAGTTAATATAATCAAGGATTTCTTAATGTCCTTGTTACTGTGACTGTTCCAGGTATTGTCAGCCTGAAATCCTGGGACAGACAGATTATGTCAGAGTGGTGGGATCAATTCACCTTAACCATGAGGGAGGCAGCAGTGTGAGAAAGCCTTTTGGTTGTTGAATAGAATGAACAGGACCATCTGCCATTGGTTATACTGCTTTAACTCCTGTTGGGTGAGATTGGAGAAGTCTATACTTATGTGCAAGAGCACATCTATTGTCCTATGAATCCCTTTAACTACCAGCTCCCACTAGTCAGTGGCTAATAAATTTGGAACGGAGAAGTCCATCACAGGAAAAGTCATTGCTGAGTTCTCCAGAACCATTTTCCAAGTATGATTTAAAAACCTGTTGCAGGCTCTTTTGGAAAATAGAAATGGACTGGATCAATAAACTTATAGTGTTTCACCCTCCAGTGTGTCCAAAAATGTTTAAATATAAAAGACAGTGTACATATTTTCATGCAGTAACCATCCAGTTGCTGCATTCTGGGCATCATAAATCTTATGGTAAGGGTAAGAATTCCTCCTTTGAAAATACACAAATACAGTAAAAGAAAAAAATGCAGCAGTATTCTAGGATTAATAACTATTGCCTGGAAAAAGAGGTTGCAATGGATAATAAAATAGAAAGGACATACTGTAGAAAAGCTTTGCTTCACATACAGCTACCCATGAAGATGGAGAATCCATCTTTTGAACTGTCAACTTTTATTTCTATTCACATTCATTTGGCTTCAAATTCTAACTATGTGTTCCTTTCCAGAATGAACTGCCTTTAAGGACTTTATAATTCCTCCCTGTGAAGAAAGAAATAAACTGTAATTGTGTCTCATTAGTCTCCTCTTTGACAATCTAAATAAAACTCATTAATATTCTGTGTAACAAATTTTTAAGCTGTTTCTTCTGTTCTTCTTTTCAATGTCCTTTTAAAAATGTGGACAACCATGCTGAATGCACCATTGCAGAATTAATCTCATCAGCACAATAAGCACAAGTCAAGCATACTTTTGATCAAAACTTTCATGCTTTTGTAGAAAATGATCACTTTGCTTTTTTTTTTTCGTCTGAAGATTAAGTGGCTTATCTTTTATGAGCCCAGAATCCTCATCAGAATCACTATTTTCCAGTTTCTTTTTTTTTTAATTGTTATAATTTATGTTTCTTGTTCCTAACTTTGCATTTTGTGAAACTAAACCAGTCAGTCTCAGCTTCCCAAGTGGAAAATGGTAAAATTATCTGTGTAAATGACTCATCATAATCATGATTCCTGTTCTGGTAATTACATGTCACTAACAATGACATTCTGTGAGAATTTCATACAAATCCTTCTTTTCATCCTGCTAGTATGATTATTCTTTATAATCCAAGAACACAACTCTTTCACTACATTTTTTATGACTTCTAGGTTAATCTCCTTTTTTTTTCTCTCATGTCCTTATTTCCACTCTTGACTCCTTTACAGTGGGGAACTGTGAATCACAGAAAAACCAAATGCTGAAAGATAGGGGAAAGAACAATGCTTAATGAAAACAAGATTAAGACATTTCTCATCCTTGTAAATGGGGGGGGGGTTAGCATTGATGGGAGGCATTTGCATTCTATCTGAGTTTATCACAACAGTAGATAGTACCAAAAGGAAGCTTAAAAGTAGGAGACTACTTTTGAAGCGACTAAAGGAAACATCTGGGGTTGACAGGCTAGGAAATGGTATTTGATGGTTCAGGAATTCACTGAGAGAATATATCCCTCCTCTTCATAAAACAGCCCAATTATATGTTTGTTCTAGTTATCGGTGTGGTCAGCCATGTAGATACACAGCCATCAAGTCTTACTGGAGAGGCATTTGGCACGGCTCTTTGTTAGTGTGATGAGTTCTGATTACACCCACATTGCAACTGCAACAGCATTTCCAGCCACCTGTGCCCTTTCTGTAGGCTCACACAAAATGGATCTCATGCAGCAAAGCAAAAGGTAAAAAAGCACTAAAGTAACCGTGGGGCTAATTTCCTTTACAAATTCTTCTTATTTCTTTCTCTTTTCATTCTTTTTAAGCCTTCAGCTCACTGCAAGGCAATTCCTAGTTTCACGGAAATCTCATTGCTTTGTGTTCGGTGCTGATAAGTATTTAAATTGAAAACAGATCCCAATTCTGAAGAAATACAAAGGTTTAAGTCAGCAACTGAATCAAGTATTTGCACCAAAAAAAAGTAGCTACTAGTTTACAGATGTAATAAAATAGAGGTGTAATGAAATAGAAAGAGTTTAAACCCTCTACACTTCCCATGTATATTCTATTTTCATTTTATGTAAGACCTAACAGAGAAAGCAGGAGACATGGCTCCCTTCCGTTCCACTCTTTGACAGGGAAACATCCATCTGTAGTGAGAAACTGTGGCACAAAAAAGAACAGCAAATTTTAGCAGTATTGGCTTCCAATGCATAGACAGAATAAAATAGATAAATAAATCTTCACTTATTTTGAAATCTTGCCTAGTGATGTCTCTCAATTACCTGACTAATCCAGAGGACTTCATGCTCAGAGAAGTTACATTTGCTCAGTGGATATCCTTAGCAAAGTTTACTAACTACATGAACTACATATTCCTTCTAATTTAAGGCATGTGTTTTCTGGTCCACTGTGAACACTGGGGTCCTGAATGACAGTATCAGATGTCACCAAGCATCCTGAGGTGTCTCTCAGAGTAAGTCTTAGCTCATTTCAGAACGCTCTAATAAATATTTAAAATACTAAGAGATGGCATGATTTCACACTGTTGAATCTGTTGAAATTGAATTTTTAACAGTTTTACTCTCATTACAGTGATTCAGCCACAGCAATTTGAATCACAGAGGCATAGCTTCAGATACACTCTGAACTATCTGTATCCCTGAATACAAATAAGTGAAGTAGCATAGGGAGTATTTTCTCTGTTATAGTCTCTCTGGTTACAGAAAGCAGACAGTAACTAGGGAGCAGCAACAAGCCCCTGTCTCTCCTATAAATACATCATTGACAGACAGACATCAGGTTTCAGGGAGATCAGACCGAAACAGAGTAATATCAAACCTCCTACGAGGTAATTTTTGTAGCAAGGCCTATACCCTGTCAATCAGAGAAAATAACATCTAATACAAACATGTAAAATGTTAATAAAAAAAAAAAAAAAAAGAAAAAAAGTCTGAGCCTTCAACATGAGACATGACACATACCGAAATTCTCTAGGTCTAATTATTCAGTTCATAGATGTAGGGAGATATTGTCAATTTACTGAAGTAACAGCTTTATCTGGCTTGATCTGCTGTCAGTCCTTCGGTTTTCCATAGTCCGTGGGGTTTTTTTTCTTTTTTTTATTTGTTTGGGTTAGG
>VXBU01007943.1:1640-13967 GCA_013400315.1 Bombycilla garrulus
ACTTTAAAAATCTCATTCTGTAATTATGTTATCATGCATCCAGGATAGGGAGCCAGAAATACAGCACACAGAGTCTGTTCCTTTCAAAAATCCTGCCAAGATAAGAAGTGGTAGTGTCCAGATTTTCCAAAAAAGACCTTCCAACTAGTTATTTTTAACCTGTGCAATACTTGTGTCAAGTCTTTGTTCCAGCCGTATTTTCAAATACTTCCTGAGCATTTGTGTGTTGGGATACAGAACCAAACTGAAATAAACACAAAAATATATAACTATAAGACGGGAAAAAATAGTCTTCAAAGGGAATTTCAAGCTACTTTGGTGCTACTTTCCAATTTTTAACACGTAGAATGATTTTTTATTGAGTTGATGACTTTTATTTATTCCTCTTATTTTTTTGTCTTCTCTCAAGACATTTGTTTATTTTGAATTCACCCTGTGTCCCCAAGAATTACATGAATGTCAGGGGTTCTCAAGAGTCAGTTTGAAAGGATTAAAAAAAGTGAAGCAATAAATGTTCCCATAAATGTTCACAGAAACCAAGAGCTGTCTTGGAATTAAACTGAGAAAGAAAAAATGAAGAACAATTAAAGTGTTGTGTACACTGTTTGACTGCTAAATCAATTTCTGTCTAACAAAAAAAGGCCAGCATTTAATCATGTGACTTGGAGTTCAGACCCAAAATGTTTTGACAATGGTTGTCTACGGCTGTCAATATCTTATTTGTGTGGTATTGTTACCACAGTCGCTGTCTTTGCTGGAGTGTTACTTGACTCAAGGTCATTAGAACCTAGATCTAATTTCTATTAGATTAATACAATGAAATAAAATAAAATATACACCCCTGTAGAAAATTATCTAGCAAATGAGTTCCTGCAAATGTTAGTCTCAGGAGAAATATCTCACTCCAGGGCATAACTAAATAAACACCTGTTAACAGACTGCAGCTAACGCTAATACTTTAAAATTCACTGAGAGCAGCCCTAAACAGCACTCAGAGAGTTGAGAGGAAACAGATTAAAAAAAAAAAAAAAGAAAGGAATGTAATGGAACTCTCACAGGACAACTGAACTGATTAACCACAGCTTTAGAGTTCTATAATATCTGAAAGCTCATGGGACCAAATATGCCACCATATAAGGTTCCTAAATCTGCGTAAGTTTCTCCTCATATCAGATCTTGCTACAGAACATAGAATGGAATAAGGTTCACTGCATTAACAGCTCTTGCACCATTACCATCTGCTGACACAATACAAGATTAACTAGTACTCATTTTCCTGTTTTAAACAGGAATTTGTGCTTTTTGCCTTGATTAGGCTGTTTGTTTAGTTTTTTTTATTGCAAAACATTTTCATTATTTTCATTATTTTTCTTCATCTTCCCCCCCCAGAAATTTTTCATTGTTAATTACTCAGGGATATATTTTTTTTCCCAAAGGATATTCATTAGTCTTTGTAATTCTTACTGTGATGGCCTTTTAATAAATGATCTATTTTTCTGCACCAACCCAGGGAACCTAATTATCCAAGTAATTGAAGTCTCTGTTCACTATTTTTGTTTTATAATGATAAGTAAGCTAAAGACTGGAAAAGTAGGAGTTGCCATTTCTGGGCATTTCTCTTCTTATTTTCTTTCCTGTATGTTATTGTCTTTTTTTCCTGGTTTATGAACTTTTATCGTGAATCATATCCATATTTCATCATTAACTGTAACTACCACCCATAATATTGTATATAACCTTTAATATTACATAATTTAATCCCTATAAGTAGGTTTAAAAATGTAATACAATTTAATTTTAGTCAAACTGGTTTTCTGAAAGATAAGAAAAATTATTACTATTTATTCAAATGTATAAAACACATTGGGGGAATACAATGGAGGTGAAAGATGAAAGACATTTCTTAAAAGTAAAACTAATGTCATAAAGTAAAAATAATGTCATAATAATGCACAGAGACCCTCAGAGGAAATCAATATAAGTATAGTTTACATGCGACCTTAACACATAAAAAATATTCATGTTTTGTATTTAAAACACAAATGTGTATTCATATGCTATAAAAATACTTTATATTTCTACATGGTGTGTAAGGTAAAAAATATATAGACTGTAACTGTTTGATGCTGATAGGAATGTGTATATGTGTTAGTGTGTGGGTAGCAATTTTCAAAAAAATCTATTCAGCATTGTCCAGCCTACTGTGCTTAATTTCAAAATCTGACATTTTCATAATGTAAATTGTTTTTTCACTTCTGTTTTATATTCTATGAATTCATACCCATCATAAAAGCTAATTCAGATACAATCATACTTTCAGGATGGTGGTAATTCAGAGCATTGCTATTAGTTGCAATTTCATCCTTTTATTTACTTTTCCATCACTAAATAGGACACTTTCAGAGCTCCCCTGAGGTTATGAGAAGACCACACTTTGTGACATCCATTCATTCCAGCATGTGAAGGAAAATGAAAAATCTAATATCCATAATCATAGTTAAGACATTCTGGAAAATTAACTAAAACATAGAATGAGAATCAGATTACTAAAAAGTGACTATATAGCGTATATTACATAAAATAAGGAGGCATATATTTTATAAAGACCTAGTAAAGAAATGACAGAATTAAAGGTTATTTTACACCATGATTCAGTATCTGAAATGTCATTTAATCAAGAGTAGGTCATGAATGAGGAAAATCTGTGTGAAATCCAGCTCAGACTAAACTTAAATGATACTGATGAGCTCACTGAAATACCTGGAAACGATTGCAGAAATTGTAGTGTCTAAATAAGTGAATATGCCCATTCTCATTACTTGTGCTCTCATTTAAGGCTTACAACAGATCCCATCTGCTTGTGGATGGCCACAGTCTAAAAGTCAGCTCTTCTTGGCCTCATGTCTGAGAGGCTATATTTTCTTCAATTAAAGTGTCATTATGTCTGACAGAAAGACCATACCTGACTACAATTAGGAAAAGGAAACAAGTAATATACACCAGCTCGCTTGTTGTATGGAACCTCTGCTCTAGGGCACGTGACAGCAGTGCTCTGAGAAGCATAGCAGAAGCTAGATTCATCCATCTATGTAAGCACTGAACAAGGAATTACTCCTACTGAAGGCTCCTTGTAATATAAGTGACCACCAATTTCCTTTCAAGAGACAAGGCAAATCTTAGATAGTCACTTTTAGCCTCTGGATGTTTTTAGCTGGCTTAAGCTGAGCACTACCTTGTGCTACACTGACTTCTGTGTCACATGAGACACTGGAGAGTCCAAAAGTAAATTAGAGCTAGACTCAAAACTGTGGATCAGTTAACCTCTGAAGTTAAAGCAATAAGTGAATGTCATTAGGTGGGCTGAGCCTGGGACTTGACTAATTTAAGTCTACCCATTTTCTTTAACATCTGTCTTACCTTTTCAGAGGAACAGTTTTTTACCTAAGTAGTGATTTTTCAAGACATAGAAGTACCTGATTAGAAACTCTTCATTAAAAGAAGAAACCGAGAGAACTGAAGAAAAAAAACCTCTCAGTGCAATTGTGAAAACTGATCTCATATTTGATCTGAAGCAGAACACTAGGGAATGAATTGTTCTCTCACAAAAAAAAAAAAACAAAAACAAAACAAAATAAAACAAAAAAAAACCACCCCAAAAACATACATACAAACAAAACATTCCCCAGCAAGAAGAAAATTGAGCATCTTAGACTTAAAGTGTTTAGTCATTTGAGATCCTGCAGAGTATTTACTTTGGCCTCCAGTCGCTGCTCTAGAACCCCTTGTGCATCCCACAATGACTTGCGCAGTGTATTTCAAATCCTATGCAGATGTCCCAGATATTGTCAGTCATATAAAATAAATAAATATTTAGATAAATATGATTAGACTCTTAAATGTAACCTCTAGTGTTGATTTTAGCATAAACATCCAGGCACCCTTTATTGCCATGAATTTTTACTTTTATTAAAAATTTCTAAATCAGCATGGAAAGTTGATACACTTTGACTGTTTTCTTCAAAATTAAGCTAAAAGATTATGAGCCAAATTCAGTGAACTACAGATTCAGCCAAAAGCACTGGGTCTTTAATGACTGGGGTTTTGCCAAGACCAGATTAATTTTTTCTTGTTTCTGCAATGCCTAAGAAAATGCACAAATCTAAAAGAATACAGCAAACAGATCCTGAAAGTCATGTGATGTATCATCATAGCAACACATTTCTTTGTTCCTGGATCCACTTATTCAGAAAATTTTCATTACCAAAGAAATGGAAAGCTGATACTTTAAAATAAAAGTTTTCACCAGAATCAGGATTTTACTGAAAATCTAATTTCTCTTAAAAATGAATGCAATAGTTAAATAAAGGAAATGCTGGGAAAATGACTCTTTGCTTCTCAGATGCTAGAGGGAACACTTTTGTAAGGTCAATGCAAACTAGTTCATCTAATTCCATGATTGATGCATGACTGCCCTGTAATGGTTTTGCTGTTTTCAGAACAGCTCATCTTCTGAAAGATGACATGCAGCCTCCCTTATTAAGAGTCTTCTGAACCAGTTTAATGAAGGTGAAAGTATGTGTGTATTGCAGTCAGGCAAGTTGGTTTATATTGCTGCCAAGAAGACAGAAAAACCTGAAAATTCTGTATCAGTCTTTCAAAACAATAGTCACAGCTACAAGAAAATTAACATCTGTTGTGTGTTTTTCCTTTGTTTCTTCTAATCGATCCAGCAAATCTTTGCCAAACATTTGCACAGTGTGCCATAGAAATGTCACTTGAGGGTGAAAACGACTGTCACTTTATAAGTAAATGTCATTTTGCAAGTAAATATCATTGAGTAGGGAAAGAAAAATGACACTAAGAAAAGAATCTCAGTGGTAAATGCCTGATGATACAAACAAGAAGCAGAACATGTAATGAAGATTCTAGTTAATTTGTACCCCATCTGTCTGATGCCTTGATAACAGTAGATGGTAAAGGAAGTGTTAGTCCTGGGTTTCCAAATAGTCTCAACACTGGAGCTCTATCATTCAAAACGAAATCTGTAGCAAGCAATGTTTCCACCTTATAATTAAAAAATTCTGAAAACAATCAGAAAAACAGAATTTAAAACGGCAAATTATCTTGAACTACTATTGCATTTTTTAACAGAATTAAAAAGCTGGAAACTTATTTTCAGTCTATAAAATAATTATTATCAAAGATTTTTCACAGACATTTTGAGTTTCTGCTCAGGCCAGGAATAGACTTCTAAAAAATATATTAATATTGTTCCTTAATTTTCTATGTTTTTATAGCTTTAAATGGACTGGCAGGCACTTCATTCTATCTATGGATTACTTTTCATACTGTGTAGGGGGAGAAGTTGTCAATATGTAGTATTGGTCATCCAAGTTTTTCTCTGTCTTTTAGTGTAAAATCTGCATTTAGTAAATAGTGCTACCATATTGTAGTAAACACTTTCATTCAGACTGTCTTTCAGACATACAACACAAAGCCCATTTGACACACTATCTTCATAGAGGAAGTTCATGTAATTCATAAAATCATCTTATTAGTTAATGTATTGATACCTGAGACTCTGAAAAAAACAAACAAACCAACCAAACCAAACCAACAAAAAACACACGCACACAAAGAAAGCGACCATAAAAGAAACCAAAAAAGCAAAAACGATAAAAACAAAAAAACAAACAGAAAACCCCCCAAACCAAACAAAACCAAATATCCCAAATCAAATATTCATACAGTAGTAAAAAACACTTAGTATTAAGCCTGCACCTCAAGTCAAGTTAATTGGCTCAGATGAACTGTTTCTCATGAGATTGATCAACCTGTGTCAAAGTCTTGGAATACTGTTGTAGAACTTAAATTGACCTTTGGATTTATCTGATCCCAAGGATCATTCATTTATACAGAATTTCAAGTAACATACCAGGACATTTTTCCTTCAGTTACTGCCCTATGTTGTTAATGGAAATGATGCTTCAGCACCAATCTGTAACTATCTGTGCAAAATGTCTTTGGTAAGCAACTAGTTCAGCTGTTCCAATAAAGCTTCTAACTTGATTCAAAACTGAATTTTAGAACTTGATTCAAAACTGAATTTTAAAGTGCTGTCATTGGTTTGTGTGTGTGGGCTTCCGTGAACTCCAAAAGGACTGGAATAAATTCCTGTAAGGAATATGTAGCTTTCTAAAGAAGAATGCAAGGCTAAAGATAGAGTTATATAAAATTCTGTTTATTTTCTTTTTTTACAAAGAGGCCTTTTATTAGCATACTAATTATATTCAATAAAAAAGGAAAATATTTTCATTGAATGCTTAAGTCACTTTATTCCTGTGGTGTATGCAGTGATAATAAAGTAATACTAAATAGGCTTGTAGGTGCATACACACTTTCAATAGGTAAGCCAGACTTTAAAAAGATCTCCGCCACACAAATCACTGAAAAACAGATCATGCATAAGAATTCAGGAGTGGCTGTGGCTTAACACTGTTAGGCAGCTAAGGCCCACACAGCCACACACTCATTTCTTTGCATTGGGACGGCAGAAATAATTGGAAGTGCAAAAGCAAAAACACTCATGTGTCAAGATAAAAATGGTTTAATAAATTAAGCAAAACCATTTGTGCAAGAAAAGGAATATAAGGATTTCAGTCATCAGTTCCCATAGGCAGGCAGATGTTCAGCCATCTTTAGGAAAGCAGGGCTTCATCACATGCAGCGGTGACTTGGTAAGACAAATGTCATAAAACTGAATGTCCTCCCATCTTATTCCTTTCCCCAGGTTTTATTGCTGGCAACAACAATGAATAGCACTGGATATCACCTGGGGTGAGCTGTCCCAGTTGTGTCTCCACACAGTCTGTGTTCCACTCCTGCCTAATTACTAGTAGGGAAATTTGATATAGAAAAGGCCTTGATGCTGAGGAAGCATTGCTTATCAATACCTAAAACGTATCTGGAATTTTCAATCCTTTTTTTATCCCAGATTCAAAACCTAGCAGCATACTGTGACAAAAATTAATTTGACCACAGACAAAACTGAGACAAAAGTTAGTTTTATGGATTTATTTCTGCTTTACCGGTTTCTGACTAAATTTTTTTAAGTAAAACATTGGTGTAAATCCCCAGTACCCAGCACTGGAAACCAAGTTAGATACCTTCTTGGAAGAAAAGGAGTAGTTCTGTGGTTTTTATTCTATGGACAGAAAGAAAAATAGACAGAAAAGTAAAAGATAAAAATAGACAGAAAAGTAAAAGATAATCACTCTATCAAATAGAATTGAAACTCAGTGATAGTTGAGAACTTTCTAACTTCCTTGCTGTAGTGGACAGAGGAAAACAAGAACTCATGAGGGTGATTCACGCTGTCATCAGAGAAGTGTCATAGAGGATGAATCATCTGGCCTGAGTTCTCTTCATAATCAGTGGGAGGACAAAAAGAAGCATCCATAAACAGTTTATCATTGTACCTAAATGTAAGTACCTGAGGTAGCTGAGGTAACTTCTGCTCTGACAGAAACTAAATCTCTGCATTGTTTATTAGTGCAGCTAAAACAATGAGGTAAGTTTAAGACATCTGAGAGATGCTGAAGCAAAAAATACCCCACTAATTGCTTTTATTACCAACAGCAACATACCATTTTAACAGTTGCAAAATTACAGAATCACAGAATGAACAAGGTTGAAAAAGACCTTTGAGATCATCAAGTCCAACCTATGACCTAACCTAACAGCTCCTCATCAACTAAACTATGGCACTGAGTGCGACGTCCAGTCTTTTTTTAAAAACATCCAGGGATGGTGAGTCTACCACCACCCTGGGCAGATGATGTCAGGGACCAATCACTCTTTCAGTGAAGAATTTTTTTCTGATGTCTAACCTAAACTTCCCCTGGCACAGCTTAAACTGAGTCCCCTCATTCTGTCAGTTTCTGCCTGGAGAAAGAGACCAACCCCCCCCTGACTAAAACCGCCCTTCAGGAAGTTGTAGAGAGTGATGAGGTCAACCCTGAGTCTCCTCCAGGCTAAACACCCCCAGCTCCCTCAGTCATTTTTCACAGGGCTTGTGTTCCAGGCCCCTCACCAGCCTCATTGCTCTCCTCTGGACACGCACAAGGGTCTCAACGTCCTTCCCAAACTGAGGGGCCCAGAACTGGACACAGCACTCAAGGTGTGGCCTCACCAGTGCTGAATACAGGGGCAGAATAACCTCCCTGCTCCTGCTGACCACACTGTTCCTGACACAGGCCAGGGGCCATTGACCTTCTTGGCCACCAGGGCACATTGCTGGCTCATGTTCAGCCGGCTGTGACCAGTGCCCCCAGTCCCTTTTTGTCTGGGCACTGTCCAGCAACACTGCCCCAGCCTATAACACTGCAGGGAGTTATTGTGGCCAAAGTGCACCACTCGGCACTTGGACTTGCTAAATTTCATATTGCTGGACTCAGGCCATCTATCCAGCCTGTGCAGGTTCCTTTGCAGAGCCCTCTACCTTCCAACAGATAGACACATACTCCCAGCTTGGTGTCATCTGCAAATTTACTGATGATGGACTCAGTCCCCTCATTTAGATCACCAATGAAGATATTAAATAGATCTCTTGGGGACACGACTAGTGACTGTCTGCCAACTGGATGCAGCACCATTCACCATCAAAATATAATCTATTTGAAATTATGCTCAAGTATAAAACCTTGTAATGTTTTGTAATGCAATGTTTGTAATGTAATTATTTGTTGTATTTATCTACCATAGTTAATATAAGTCTGTGTTCAAAGAGGGTACATTTTCTTTGTACATTCACCTTGAGGAGGATCACCTTTATCTCAGTTTTGGTACTGTCTTGTCCTGGGGAATATCTTAATTCCTGAGTGAGTATTATGTTATTGCAATCCTTTCAATTCTTACTCTAGCCTCTATGAGACTATAGGTCACTGCTTACTGTACTATAATGCTTCATTTCATTCTCCATATTGCATCAAATACAAACCTGTCTTCAGAAGACAGCTGTAAAAACTTATTCACAAATATCAGTGATATCCTGAGAATTCACCAGTGGCCATCTTGCCGTGGTAAATGCATTCTCACAACACCATGCAATCTGCTGTTTGGTAAAGAACAACTTGCCACTGGAATGCACTCCTCTGCAGGCCAGGCGTACAAGAAATGCCCTGAGCTTTGCGGTACCTAGTCAAGTGGGAGTGCTCAGTCAATATAAAGGAACTTAAAATTATGGAAGAAAAAAGCAATGGCTTGAATGGTGACCTCATCTCTTTTACTGCATTCACATTCTTATTGCCCCATATTATTTTATGCACATACAGTCATTTAAATGCTTCCTTTAAAAGATTTAACTTGTCTTTACTTAAGTATCTATACCCTTTGTAAATGAAGACATTTATATATTTGCTTCTTATTTCACTAATACCAGATAAAAGATTTGCTGTTCAACTATTTGTACAGAACTTGTCATTTTAAATTACAACATAACATGACATTTTGCCTTTGTGGTACTTTTTGATAATGTCAAATAAAAGTACAGAAGACTGGAATTTGTAGCTAGACATTTTTTCTCTCTCACCCTAAAGGCACAGAACCATTCAAACATGCAAATTATTTGTGAGAAAATATATTAAATAGGGTTAATTGGCATCTACAAGCGATAAGATGAAACTACAAAAGATACTTTTCTTCAAAGTGAACCTTTAGTTACAGTTTTTGCATGATGATGTTGTGTTATCTTGTCATCTTGATCATCAGAAGCTAAGCTATGCTTGCAAAAGAAGCCAATAAATAAAAATACCCCAATTTTATCAAATTAGTTATTCACTAGAAGCAGTATGCTGAACAGAACACCTTTTATAGTAATATATATGTAAAGAGAATGCACTGTATTTGTACTAAACTAAAACATGAAAAATAGTACAAAGAAGACTCTTTAACAAAACCTAATTGAGGATAAACCTGTCACATTAAAGCATGTTCTTGGCAAGAAGGTTATGCACGAAACCTTTCTGTGATTAATCTAAAAGTTTAAGCTGAAGAAGTACCATATAATTGCTTATTATGATGAGCTTCTTACAAAATCTTAAGGGAGAATATAATTTGCACAATCATATGCTCATTTTTAGATTGCATAATATTTCTTATGGGAAAATGGTTAGAACATTAATGAATAATAACAACAGATAATTTCATAATAGTTAACACAGTCATAAGCTTTTTTTTTTGTTGGTATCTGAAATATTAATTGCCACAATATATGAAAAGAAATTATTTAGAAATGCTTTTGTCTCATGTGTTTTATTGACTCTAGAAAAAAACGTACATTGTGAATCATCAGATTGATTTTTGTCTTTTAAAGATTTTTTTTTTAAATTCACATTTATCCAAGGAAAATAAAAGTGTTTTATAATGAAAAAATGATTGAACATCATATGGTTTTCCCATTAAAATAATTTAATAAAATGTATTAAATAAAGCTTAAAGTTTTGTACAATTTAAAAACTTGTAAATATTTAGAGGTATAAGACAACAGATAGAAAGTAACATTCCTCGAAGTTACAAGAATAAGAAATATAGGTGTAATACTTGCATTAGTTGGAAAAATGCCTTCGCCTACCTGATTGTATTTCCTATCCTTTTCTGGTTAGTAGAAGTAAGAAAGAAAGCATTAGAAAACAATCTCTTTAAGAAGGTCATGTCAGACTGCATCAACAACATATATTTCTGCATTGTCTTATAGTAAAAAGTATATATATATAAGCCATTTGATAACTGATACATGTGATTAGTTGTTTTTTATTTTAGTGTGGCAGCAGATTTTTCATCAGGGAAATGTTGGCCTTCAAATATTTCTCATAGGAAAAGACACCAATAGCAAAAATTGTATATAAATAGTAAATCCTTTTTCTGACCTTTTACTTAGCAATAGCAGGGACTATACGTTACTTTAAAAATTCTTTCCTTTTCATAGATTTGAAAGGTATTGTCAGCGCAAATATATTTCCAATCAATTAGAGACTGGTTGACTCAGTCTAGTTTTGACATTCCTTCTAAGTCTGAATAAGAACAGACCAAAGCTCCAAAGATATTAGTAGGATTTACAGGAAAACTAGGTTTTCACTCCCTTGAAGGTCTAAGTTCTTTGGAATGTTGTCTTACATGCCTTTGTTTAGAAATCTCCCTTGAGATGTGGGACAAAGGAAAACCTCACTGTACCTAAATCTAGGTGCTTTCCAGTGGTCTGTCTAGAACAACATATAGTTTTCAGGGAAAGTGTCTCAGGTGTCTGTTGCTATTGTTGCTGTTGCTGTTATTGGTCTTGTTGATATCAGGTTGTGGTAGTTGCTGTTGTTATTATTACTATTATTATTGTTGTTGTTGTTATAGAGGACTGTTACTCTTGAACTTACATTCCCTCTTCAATTTTTGAGAAGGTATTACATTTTGTAAATATTACTGTTCCCAGAATATTTTTCATTGAAAAAGACACAAAGTTAAATAAAGTGTTAAATCAACTTCTTTTCTTGTTGAAATCATCAAATAACTCTTGGCAAACTTCAATATTCAGATGCTCTAGTATTAAGACTGATACACCTGTGAGAGAAAAAAAAAATCGTGTTTTAAATTCTCCAAAAATTCTGCAGAAGATCCAGGCAATAAATGTCCCGTATGAGCATGAGTACCAAAATGTCAACCCTATTTTGTTTTAATCTAGTTGCTAATCTTCTTCTTTACACATTTAAACTAGTTTCTAAATCATGAAATTCACAACTCTATTCTATATCACAGCCTTAAGTTTCAGGAAACTTGTAACCAGTGAACATGCCTCAGTAAATATTCCAAAGTTTCTGCACTCTTTTATCTGACAACTTTTCAACATCATAAAACAATACTAAAGTTTCAGAGTAAGAACTCTTTTTATTTTTCTTTTTTTTTTTTTTTTAATAACAATACTATGTGTCAGCTGACAATATCAGATGATGTGCATGGACCATGATATTTATATTACAAGTGGGGGGTGTGTATAACACTATGGACTTGTGTGAGGAACACAACAGATGAATTTACTTTTGTAGGTAACAGTGGTCTGGCATCACTCCCATTCATGTCCATTTATGCCTCCTTGTACTGTTGTGCATGGTAGATGGAATGCAGTAACTACAGATGACATTGTCTACATGTTTTAAGATGTCATGTACATCAAGTGAATTTTAGAATTGTATATGTGTCACAGCCCTTTTAAATCAATGGAATATTGCTAGATATTTCCACTATTCATTACTGTTGCCTTCTTAGTCCTTTTTTTTTTTTTTT